>CM036317.1:17281338-17643820 GCA_020567845.1 Rhododendron henanense subsp. lingbaoense | reverse complement strand
CACCAAATAAGATTGAAATTAGAACAAAAGACAGAAACCAACATAAATACACTTCAGGAAGTTCACAAACCTAACAAATCGATAGTAGTGATAACATATGAAACAAGGAACCAAATAAAGTATAAAGGAGAGAGAGCATTCATGGTACAATTAATTGGCACCATATGAAACAAGCTCAATTACATGTGCATGTTCATTAGGTAACGAGATATTCACAAGGAACCAAAGAAAGTAGTACCATACCACAAGAGCATCTATTCTGACTTCAATATCGGTGGACGGAGCATATCTCATTGCATACCCGTACATTAGCACCAACGCAACGTGTATGTAATCTGAATCATCCATCTTAGCTCTATCAGAGAAAAAAGACAGAAATCTGCAGCCAATAGAGCACCGTAATGCTCAGAGCAACAGAATTCTAATACAAATATCGAAACTTAACTCACAGAGTACTAGAGCACAAAGTTTAGAATTTGTTCAAGAACAATAAATCACAACATAATTTGTTCTCAAAGTGCTACATAAATATTAAATGTTTCTCTAGGAATATCAATGCAATTATTTTCTTAACGGCTTGTGTGTGATTATAATCCTCAACATACACCCCACATAATCATCACGAGAATACTAGGGACAAGGCACATGCTTCGCACGAAAATGTCGGGCCCGTTGGATTAAATTTGCTAAACACTCGGTCTTGCATGTCCAGTAATTAGTTCGACTTTTTTCTTTCCCAACTTTTACAGGCATAAACATTGAAGGAGTTTGGTGTTAATTCTGTGGACATGTAGCACGACATATTACAGATAAACATTGAAGGAGTTTGATGCTATATAACACTTGGAACCAGGATTACGCAAAATAACTTCTACTTCAATGGCATCAACTGCGACCATTTAGCCCCAAGAAAATTCACCACCAAACTCGAGCTGCGCTGAAAATTCCATGTCCATAAACAACCACGCCGTCTTTATTCTGAATACCATGGGCTGAAAATTTAATCGTATAATGTGTAAACAAAGATAACAGTAATGTCATGTTTAACAATGCAGATAGCACCACTTTTTTTTTTGGCAAATGTCATTTCCAAAACAAATAAACATCTGTCTCTAAGAAACCTTACTTTAGTGGTTTGGTCTGATATTCCGTCTACGTCGAAGAAAAGGGCACCTGGAATGTGGGCAACTTGTTCAAGCAACACCAAAACAAGACCAAAAGAAACAGCGGAAAAAAAAAATGAATTAGAGGGAAAAAGTAATTAAAGACCTAAAAAAAAAACTTAAATAAGTAATCTTAAGTTACACTACCAAAGACGAATGAAAGCTCAGACTTTACACTATATTCATCCAATTGAATTTCATGTGTCAGTGAACAGAAATAGATTAAGATTATGATCGGATACAATACCTTATACTCTTGAAGTGGATTTTTTTGTCCATCTGGCATGTACCAGGATGCATCCAGCACCTTAAAAAGGAATAACATGATCTTATCATTCTGATTAAATGCATTAAAACACACAAAAGGTGCTGTAAACTTGTTCATTTCATATGTAAGGGTGCTTTAACTATTACAGATGTTCCAAGTAAAAAGTAACTACCACAAGCACACTAATGAGGTAAACTTTCAAAATCTAATTTCCTTGTGGCACCAAATGGGGCAAGTACCACAACCAATAATGTGTAGGATGGGGATTGTACCATAAAAAACCAAATGCCACAGGCTATGAAGCATGGATACTCTATTTTGGTCTCCGTATCACATATCGTATCCGTATCGGATACTGATACTCTCCGGATACGTATCCGATATGCTTTTTAAAGTATCCTGCATTTAGAATTATTTTTGGGTATCTCGATACGTTTCGGATACTCTCGGATACACTCCAGATACGTATATGATACATGCGGATACGTGTTGGATACGCTTGGATATGTTTCGAATACGCGTGAGGGTAAATATGTTATTACTTAAAATATATGGGTTAAAATTCCAAGTAGGACTATTTTTTCCTTTTTCCCTCACCAATCGACACCATAAACACACCGACGATATCCTCTCCCTCGATAACCTTGTAAGTCTCTCGTCTCTCTCTCGTTGTATGTATATATATATATAAAACTATACGTGAATATATCTCTCTGGGCATGTAAAATGGTGAACTTGTGTAATAGAAAACTTATTAATGAAATTTTAAGAATTAAAAATTATATATAATATATTTTTTATTTACTTTTATATTCAACGTATCGTATCCTTCTTTTTGGAAAAATCATGTATCCGCATATCCGTATTGTATCCGTATCCCGTATCGGTATCGGTGTCTATGCTTCTTAGGCCACAGGTACACGACTACACTTACTAAAATCCACTGAGGGATCCTATCACTCTTTCATAACGCTGCCTCTACTGGGTTTCATTGTATATGACTAAAGTCACCAAACTATCTTTGTGTTAGCTCAACTAATCCTCAATTGGTTTTACTCTTTCATTCCCCATTGTTATTTCTAACCATATTTCCTGGTTAGCGATAGGAGTGGCAGCTAAGGGAAGAGGTATTGGTACTTTGGTAGCCCTTTAAGGCGACGGAAAAACAATGCATTAAAGAAGCTGGCATTCTTCAATGGGTCTTTTTTGACGTTTAGGACATGGGTTCAAACATGAAGGCAGCCAATTGGTGCATATAATGGCAATGATTGGGCCACTACAAAATGTACCCTGGGTGAGTGGGGAAGTAGGCATTAAAATGGCCAAACTTCGGAAATCATACTAAACTACTTACAGTACAAAGAGACTTCAACCCTCCTAAAGATACAATAAAAACAAGCTCAGTCGCATACCTTCATTATCAGGCTCTTTGAGGTTAGCATGGAGCCAGTCAATAGAAACAACAGGTTCATTAGATGACATAGATTGAGTTGAAATAGAAGCTTTTGACCCAACAAATAATGTAGCGCAAGAAGCAAGACCAGGAGATCCTATACACCAAGTAGGCAGGGGAAGCACAAAAATGAGACGGTCTTTTCTGCAAGGAATAGTCAAGAATTATAGCAATGGTTGAAAGTAATCGATAGTCAAAGACCATCTCAAAATAGATACTGGATTTCACAAATCTATTCCTATTCCTAAATTGGATTCAAATGTTAAGCCTCCACTGGATCAACCGAAGAAAATGCTGTAAAATATAGATTCCAAGAACCAAAAGACTTATGATTAGATCACTATTAAGATGTGAAATGAAGGTCGTCCTAATTATCTATGGTAGAGAGAAAAGAGAAATGAAGAACAAAAACACATCGAATTTATATCTTCTCACAGACTTAAAAAAAGGTGACACAATGCAACAAGGCTCCCACTAAAGCTTCCGGATAGGGCAAGATGTATCAGCCTAACCCATTGCTAAAGAGGCTGCTCTGTGACGGGAACCCACACCAACAATGACGCTAATGGACAGCCTTAGGGTTGAGCCAAGGCTCCCTTTGTTATATACAATTTGACCATACGAGTTGGTTAACAAAACAGAACTTGCCTATCAAAAAACAAAAACAAAACAGAACTTACTCACTCTTGGGTGCCATTTCACTTGTGGGACGGACAACTAATAGGTGACCTTGTTTCTAAAATGATGATGAGTGCAGAAACAACACAACCAAAAAGTACTGATTTCTTTCGAAGCCATCAGTTCATTAATTTACTCACCTGAAGATGGATTCAAAAACCTTAAGGTGCTGCTTGTTTACCTGATATACGGTTTGTCAATGTCAATCTAGCATTGTCTGTTTTATATTTTTACAGTTTTTGCTCTTTATGTATCAAACCTGATTACTGGACACGGGGACCGCTATTATCCATGCTAAATTCCACAGAACACATCCAATAAAAATACATCTCTGGTGTTTTTATTCTTAATGAAATGATACTTTAGTCTTTGTATATTAATCTGGGAGAGCCTAAAACCCACAAAATATGACAAACAATTATAACACACACTAACGGCACCAAAGAAAATAAAAGCAAACCTAGTTACTACCCCAGCTACAACTTGTATGTTATCTAATTAAGGGGATTTCTAACTCCCCTTGATATCCCAGCGGGCAAATCCAAAAACATGTCACAATAATTGCAAAAGCGTACAGGAGCAGAAAATGAAAGCAAACCTAGTTAGGCATGATCAACAATGCAAACAGAAAAAGCAAAATCTTTGTTAGGGCCTAGGCTCAGATTAGTGTATGATCAGAAAAGAGTTCAAATCGCCATGGCTGCAACCACAGTTACCCGTGTGAGAATAAGAAGAAAGAAACCCCTCAATCTCCCACAGTTGTACATGCCCCGCAAAGAGATGATCAGATGCTCTATCGCCTAAATCATGTGCTCAAAAAAGCTATCATCACAGCCGAAGTTGTGGTTTTCTTTTCCATTATATGTTTTGGTTTTTGGTAATCTTTTCCATTATATTTTTCATACTTGATATGAGAAGTACCACCCTCTTTTTACTTGAGTTGGCATTCATAAAAAACAAACCAGCAGTAAACTAATAAGATACCTAACTATAATTTACATTGTTCTGTTTAGAATTGCAATTATATAAACATACCACATGTGAAGAAAAGTTAATATAGTTATTTTTATTTTTTTTAAATATGGCTCAGATCTACTTTTATTAAAAAAAAATGTATGGCTCAAATCATACACTAATGGTATTCAAGCATGTTCGCGATGAGATTCATTGTACAAACCAATTATCCAGGAATTTTTAGCACAAAAAAAATGCACATAGAGCGTATTAAACCCATGCAAACATATCACGAATGGGTCCTAAGAAAAACACTCTTGTTTTGAGAAAAAATACTCAAACCATAGAACCCCTAAACACAACCCACATTTTCAATTCGCATTCGATGAAAAAGGGTGAATGAGGCCCACATATAAGGTACCTGAAACGTGAGCAGGTAGCTTCCACCCGTGACGCCTAGCCATGTCAACAACCCAGTCTAAACCTGTCAATCAATAGTGTCTTATAAAATAAACCATCCAAAGAATGAAAGAACTCTTTTTGCTAACTAAACCCAAGCTTGCTTTCTACCTAATCAGATCACGGGGGGACCAAAGCTGCTAATGGGTTTAGTGAGACTCCCATCTTGACCCAAATATTCAAAGTCAATCATTGTGGGTATGCTCATCAGGATACATTGGGAACATAGGTTCTAGTTCAACGTCAGCTGAGATTCAAGATAAAACATTTGCACATTCCACATTTCCAAACATGAGGCCATTTAAAGACAAGCTTTGTGTTTGACCATTTGTGTATGCCATGTACCAGCTAAGCAAGACTTAATAGTGAGGCATGCGAAGATCTAAAAAATGTATATTTGATAAACAAGATCAAATAAGAAGAAAGAGGCCAATAAAAAAAATTGCTTACCTCAATCTGTCCCTTCTTAACAAATCTTGTCCCTCGCAGCAACACCAGATTTCCAATCAAATCTTGTCCCTCACAGCAACACCAAAACGTCATCACCGACTTGTGATCAGCATGTCCAAAAACAAGCCATTTACTCCATAATCAGCAGTCTCTGCTGCGGGAAACGCAGAGACACCAGAATCCACAGAATCACCTTAGTGATACTTGTTGCCATGAGGTGATGTGGCCTATATTTACACACATCAAAGCAAAATAAATCGCCCAGGCCATAAGAAAAATGCACCAAAGTTCAACTGTTAGAATGAACAACTAAGGTTTGCTCTGAAAGAGAATAGCAACAAAAACGACCAAAATGAGCAATTTCAAATGTTAGCAGAATGGAGAATTTCTTAGGGACCTCTAATCCTTAATCCTTAAGGTTCCGTACTGTAAGAAGACATTACTTCCAAAAAAAAATCTCTCAAAATGATTTTTAAAAATCCACGACTGCTACAATCGATTCCCATTACATATTTTTTGATACTCTTGATACCGTTACAGCTCCATGTACTAAGTACTAATACCGTTATTTAAAACCTTGAGCGGAACCTCATAGAGTCCAGAAGGGGCAGCGCTCCACAAATATCTACCATTTTACATAGTAATAGAACAGGTTTCAATATGACCACTAAATCTTTTATATCCCCACTTCTTCCTTCTGACTTTTCATTTAAAACTCTGAATTGGTCCTTTCAAATGGAAATTTCCCTAACTAAGCCTTATGGCCTTATCCTATCTCCATCCATGCTACTCTCTCGTGTATCTCACTCCTTTCGTATCTACAATCTAAAATTGTTGCCATCTCCATTTGTGGCTCCACCACTCTAAAATCTACTTGGTGGAAGTTTGAATTGGTTACATTGTGTGCTCCACAAGACACTATCTGGTGCAGTGAGGGTTCAGCCATCTTTGCAAGTAATCTTGTTTCAAGAGTTACACAAATGGCTAGTCAAACACATCTCCCACACAAACTTAGTTCCAGTGATCCATCACTTACTTACCTACAACCTCATGCAATAAGTTTAAGAATTAAGAGTAATACAATAAACATAGCAAATAATTTTTTTTTTTAAAAGGACAGATAGCAAAACCGTAAATCTCACAACAAAAGAGAAATCAACACTCGGTTTCTTCAATCTGCATTTTGCAGCTATGATTACCATCATCTAGACTTAGTTTGAAATTGGCTACTGCTGCTCAACGAATAAAATTTACATCAATTTCCCACTAGCTGCGCACCATACTTAGCTAAACCAGCAATAGATTGAATTGTAAATGCTAATATATAATGAAGGAGGACTTAAGTCACTTAACACAGAATTTCAAGTCTTTAACTTCTCCAACTAAAAATATCTTTGATGTTTAATGCTAGGTACAAAGAAAACTCACCCCAAAAGTATCCTGAAAAAAGCAATTAGTGGTTGAGAATCACTTTGATGATTGGGTCACACACATCAAA
The DNA here is from genome assembly GCA_020567845.1 of Rhododendron henanense subsp. lingbaoense. Taxonomy (NCBI): domain Eukaryota; kingdom Viridiplantae; phylum Streptophyta; class Magnoliopsida; order Ericales; family Ericaceae; genus Rhododendron; species Rhododendron henanense. Next base: position 17,636,897 of record CM036317.1, on the reverse strand, counting down.
GTGAATCTCAACCACTAGTTACTCTTTTCGGGGTACTTTCAGGGTAAATTTTCTTTGTCCCTAGCATTTTCCTTCCATTAAAAAGCACAATATTTGAGTCATTGCAGCCATAAAGCATGCATTACTACATCGGTAAATGTATTGGTATTCATGTCACATCCGTTAATATTGCTGGGAAGTAAAGGGTTGACTCCATTCACTATTTACCATAAAAGAAATTACTGTTGGAGAACAGCTAATTCGTAGGAAACCTATAACGTACTATTGGCAACTGTCAATTTGTTTAAGTTGGATATGAAAGGCCCTCATTTCTGGAACTATCTCATAAACCAGACCACAATGCTTAAAAAAGCATATGCACTTGTAAAGCCATTTACACCTTTTCAGTTGTAGATGCTTCAGGAGTTATCAACAAGGCCACACCAAATCCAAAGACCATGGTTTTATGGCACTATGGCAACCATGAGAGTATTGAACCGTTCAGAAATTAGGGTTACGGTCTTGAATTTTTCAGAAATCCTAGTATATGTCAAGAAGACCTGAACCAGTCGTACCAATCGAGTATGCACAATATGCAGCAGAACCGGTGTGGCGATAATGAATCACATGTACGAATCATTTTTCACTCGAAAGCACATAAAGCGGTCAAAGAGGTCAACTATATTGGTCGTGATAGGCAAAAAAACTAGGATATGATGCAATATTTTCTACAAAAGCATGCACAGTGCAAACCCATGAGGAATGTGGATCCTCTGCCAACCGCATGTGAAAAAAAAAAAAAAGAAGAGAGCGAACAACAATAGGTTTTGACATCTACTTTTGAAAACATGAAAAACCAGATGAACCCAGAAATGCAAATAACCACGAACAAGGCACGCACTGAAGATCGTGTACAATACAACAATCTACTAACATAAATAGCAAACAAATAAAGTGAAATTGCTGACCGCGAAATAAATGAGCAACTAACGACCTAGAATGAAGCATAAACCCACAAATCGTTCCAAGTTGTGCTTCCTCCCTAGCTCCAAAACCAACATAGATGTACAGCTAAAGCAACAACTCCTACAGTTTGTCCAGGTAAAGCAGAAAACAATAAAGATGCAGAATAACTCACCGATTGGGGAATTTGGGTCTGCTTCGTGGGGGAGATTGCGACCTGTAGAAAAGAAAACCCTAATCCCAAAACCGTATTTCCAAACAGAACTGTAGAAAAGAAAACCATAAATGCAAACCCTAACAAAACAGTGGAACCCCTTTGGCTACCTTGGTGAGAAAAGAAAAGAAAGGGGTGTTTGTTTTCAGGTTATGCATAAGCATTTTGAGGGGAAAAAAGAGATTACGATATCAATATATTACTTCTCACGGACAAGTCCAAATAGATCCAAAGTTTTAGGCCTTTTCATTTCATTTACTTCCGGACTTCAATTTCTAATAAAAAATGACTTTGCCAACAATTATAATTCCATCCAACAATGCTACCATAGATGCCAAGAAATGAATAAACTTTTGTTTTCCAAAGTTATACAGTAAGAAAAAGAAGAAAATGAAAAAGGCCTTCGAAATAAATGGTAACCCATTGAAGAGTATTTGATACAGGAAATTGATGAGCAAGTGCAATTCTAAGGATTCTAAAGTTCAGCCTCATCTAAACAGGTGAGTGCTACGTCTATTTTTTTTTCATCATAGAGTGCTACGTCTATTTCTTCTTCGGATATTTGGGAGAAATTGCAGAATAACATTCTAGTAGAGTACAGGGGACTAATTTCTGTCCTCCTCATATGTTCTCAAAACTATTACAGTGCTACAAAACTAAGCCATTCTCTCAAAATATCTTATATCTCATGCAGTAAAAAATATCACAGGCAAACAACAAATGCTGATAAAAAAAAATCACGAAACAGGCAAAGAACAAGTGCTCATCAAATTACCTGAGTTTGCAAAATAGCTTGCAAATCCGGCTTGTTCTTGGCTGAACCCTTCTCTTTCACCTCAACAGAGGCCGCGACCAACTCCACCGGTAATTCATCCCAACTCTTCCTACTCCCCCAGCGATGCTCGCCATCTCCTTCTTACTAGCCAAATCCAACCTCGCCAGCGAAACCCTAATCCCACCCGACAACCTCCTCCCCGGCGAAGTCGACAGCCTCCTCGTGCTCGGCAACGGCTGCCTATTCCTCAACGGAACCACTATCACCGCCTCCCTCGATAGTGGTATGCTATAATCAAAACAAAAGGCAAAAACAGAAGGGGTGAACATATTTGTACACTAACTAGACAGAAATATAGCTCTCATTCGCCTTTGCCACGAAATACAAAAGAAAAACATAAGCAAATAGTTAGATCAAACTTACTTAATCACTTATCATTCAATATGTTCAATTTTAAGTACTGAATTGGTTATAATTAAAGTCACACATTCATCACAAAAACAAATTTCAGTCGCATATGCAATCGCAGGGTGAACGGAGTTGACGGCGAGCTGGAGCAGCAGTCCCCCCAAGCCTTCAAAAGTAACCTAAGTAAAAATTTCTACAAGTTCTTCAAAATATCACCACTTCCTGTCCACGTAACACTATAAACACCACTGGAATAAAGTAAAGATTTCCTGGTCCGAGTTCAGACGTGCCTATAAACCGTGAACGAACAAACGATGAACCAGAATATAGAGTCGTTGTTAAGCTCTGTCTGAATCAGACGTGACATTGAAATATTTCCGAGTATTAAAAATTCGTGCGGGAGATAAAGAGAAACGAAGAAAGAGTTAGGGTTAGGGCAAAAGAGTTAGAACCTCTGTCTGCAGAAGCACCGTATCTCCAATAGGCATCCTCCATTCACGCCCCTCTCTCCCTCTCCCTCTCTCCACTGTAATTTTCTGATCGAAGAACTCGGCCGATTGCCCTCAATCCAGGAAGGCCTTTTCCGTCGATTTGCTGATGAATATGAGTCCCTCAAGAGCCCTAAGCGCTCGAACTCGTCCGATGAGTTTCGCTTCTATTCTTCAAGCGTCACGGTTGGACACCGGCGACGGCTCGTCGAACTGATCACGCCACGACAATTTCTTGCGGACGAAGCCGACAGACTCCTTGGGGCGGTAATACTCCTCTACGACGACGAGTTACCGTTGAGGGCCGCTCGAAATGTGGTGGGTTTCGAGGAGGCATGGGGGCGGTGAGTCAGTGAGTTGAATCGGAATGAAGATGCGAGGCGAAGGGCAGGGGCGAATGAGGGTTTTGGAGTGAGAAGTTTTGGGTTGTGGATCAGGGTTTTGGCGTAGATGGGTTCGACGGTGGAGGTGGAAACCATTGAGAGAGAGAGAGAGAGAGTCTGAGAGAAGCGGATGTGAATAGAAGTTTAAATTCAATTTGTAAGAGAGAGAGAGAGAGTCGTTTGAGAGTCTGAGAGAGCGGACGTGAATAGAAATTTGTACTACTCAATTTGTAAGATAGAGAGAGAGTGAGAGTACTGTTTGAGAGTCTGAGAGAACCGGACGTGAATAGAAATTTATATTCAATTTGTAAGATGGATGAATATCAAAAAAAAATTGCAAGCTGGATACAGGAAGAATGCTGTTGTAGACTGGTAGTGTCGTGTATAGAGCAAGAAAACACCATCAACGGTATAATTGAAGGAAATTTAAATTCAAGGTCAAATACAATTTCCTGATGCTATGTTTGGATTGGTGTTTGAAAAAAAAAATTGAAAAATAGTAGGGGTAATAAGTAGAGAGAGACAAAAAGAAAAATGTTGGAAATATGGGAAATCTAAGGAGAATTTTTTGAAAAATTCTTTTTGAATTGTAAAGAGAACATGTCAAAAAGTATAGGGCTTTTTGGTCACCTTTTTTAGTTTTAATAAATGTTCTCATCTTTTCTATTAAAAAATATTCTTAATATTTGTCATTTTTTATTTTTTTTTCCTTTGATGTTGAATGCATTATTGAAAAACTTCAAAAATAGAACAGCTTCTTTATTACTTTAATGGGCTTTTTTAGCTGATACCATGAATATTTTTTAGTCATTCAATTTCCCCATTGAATATTAACCAAAATCAAACCAAACCTTATGTCCCATTGAATGTGAGCCAAAAGAGTAAAATAAATATTAAAGAAAAATGCTCCACAACCCTCAAAAGTACTTCTAATTTGAATCAGTTAAATGTGAAGTAACATAGACCTATTTTATGTTATTTAATCTTTGTGATAAGCTTATTTTGAAATACCTTTTGTTGTTTTGAACTTCTTAAAGGAAAACGTATAGGGCACCATTTCGTAACTTCGTCTAGGGCACCGAAAGTCTCAGGGCCAACCTTGCACTTTGTTTTGAGTTTCACATGAATGTGTATTATGAAGAAATCAATTGTGGCAGCACACAGTAACATCCAATAATTTGTTCTACTACTGGGAAAAATAACATAGAAAGACATCATTTCAAATCCTACTTACAAATTCTCCTATCTACCACAAATATGACTTTTAGTAGCATAATACAATAGCAACAATAGCCTAATATAGCGTTCCACAAACACGGATTAAATTTAACCACGTTTTAATTAAAAACCTCATCGTAATATACAGCGTTCAACCCAAGTCTATCCAAATGTTAGGCGGCAATCTTGGCGCCCCAAAGAGGTACCATCCATAACTCGAACCCTGGCGTGGCAAATGCACCACAAGGGAAATCAAAGCTTTGGTATAAGAAGAGAAATTCTACAAATAGGGAAGGGCGCACTGCTGGCTGTCGTTTGATGCCTGTTGTAATCTGTAAAGCCAACTGGACTGACATCGCATACTTGTTCTGAAGCGAAGATCAACAACTGCTTTAGCTTTCTCTGGTCGTGAAAATCTCTCGGAGCTCTTTCTTGGGTTTTTTTTCCCAGTACAAAAGAACGGTCTCCCTCCTCAAGAACTCCTCGACGATCTCTGCAGGTTCATTTCTTCTGTTCAATCTCTTACTCCTATTAATTCCGATTCATACGTGGAAATGTTTTTGTGTATCAGTTGCACAAGTGTGTGGTAATCAAGTGATAGGGTTCATAGGATAATTGATGTGGAAACAAATTTGTAGGGATTCATTCCATTACACTGTCGACAAATGGGGACATATGTTTGTGTGTCTGTGTAGATTCTTTACAAATGTATGGACTGGCACGAGAAAAAAGATCCAATCTGTTGGTTGTGTTGGAGTTCTGAAAGTGACAGAGATGCTGGTGGAATTTGTTTCCGGAATCACGGTGCAATAAGTTTGTTGTTGTTGTTTCTCTTAATCTGAGTGGGTTCATTGTATTCAATGGGCGTGATTATCTTCACAAACATCATGCGCATCGGTATTGTTTATTATTTGCAAGGATCAAATAAGAAATTATACGAGCATCTCCAGCAGAATTTACAAAAGTTAGCTTCAAAATTGAACTTTACTACCTTTCTACATGGTTTGAAGGGTGTGTTAGTAGAGTGCACTTTAGAGTACCATGACTAAAGTGGTCGCTACCCACACTTTCACCATCATAGGTCCTTGCTGGAGAGGGATAGCTTGAATATTCACTTGAACCTTCGCTATGTACCAAAGGTTCAATCTCATTGGGATCCCTTTGAACGTCTTCTAGGCCGAAACCAGACTTAGTCATCTGACCAACAGTGCCTCCCAAGTGTTCCGATTGAATGGCACTATGTCTTCGTCAAGATATATCCATTTTCGGGAAAATTTCTCCACTTCTAAATCTGAGGCATATCCGATGTCTTTGAGTTTTACTTTTCGAAGATCTGTAGGTTTTGTACAAGTCCACTTTTCAACCAAGGAATCAATAGGAAGCTTTTCCTTTTCAGTGGTAACTATTACATCTCCCTGCAGATAAAGTCGAACTTCTGGATTGGATTTGACCCGGACGGGTGAACTTGCTTTTCCCATATCATTTTTTGATAGGCTGGCTAGGAGAGCATTTTCCCGCGTTGTACCATAAAAGAAGGCCCAGCGAATTCTCGGAAAGTTACCCCTTGCTTGCCAGGTATTTCGGCATTTTTGCTCAATCTCAGAATATATCTCAAGCTAGATTGATTTTTAGAGCTGATCAATATGTGCGATATTATCCGAATCCATTGGTGGAAAATAAAGAGTCGCAATGTTTGGATGACGAGACACTTCCAATTGATCAACTTGAGTTTTTGCTAAGCATTCGATCTGCAAGCCTTCCTGTTCGAGTTGGAGGTGACATTTGGATTTGACCAGGGAGCCCCAGCTAATAAATTTGACTTTAATGTGATTCAAAGAGGATTACATGGCATGAATCGTTTTGCTACTGCTCAGGCTTCCTTTTACCGTCGCAGTACGATTTTGTATTCCGTCTTTGTATCGCGAGGCTTCTTGCACATGGTGGTATTGTTCCTGGTGGGTAAAAAGCTCTGCTCCTTACTTAGGGCTGTCAATATACCAAGTTCAAGAAACTCTTAACAAGAAACAGATGAAGGACAAGAAACCCATGTTCATCATTGAAACCATCAAGGATATCCCAGCAAAAGTAAGAGGACCTGTGAGAATCAGTGATACTGGTTCCACTACTGAAGAACTTAAAGCAAAGGTTGGTAGAACACATCGTCGGAGGGAGAGAAATGAAGTGCGAGCTAAAAGGATCTCTTCAAGTGACAGGGAAGAGTCTTATAAGGATAATGATTATAAGAGAGCTCGCTACAACAAATCTGACAATGACTCAGACAATTCCTATAACTCTGATGTTAGAGTTCCTTTCACTGATATTCCGATTTTGGATGAGAGTTCTTTGATGGAAATGGCGATGGAATCGGGTTCAAAGACTAATGAAAACCAGCCTTGCATAGAAGTGGAGCAGGTAGACTATGACAGTCCCGAGGATCCCATAGTGAATCCTTCTTTTGATCATTCTTTGGGGAACACAGAAGTTTTTGAAACCTCTAAAGAAACCAAACTGGTCAACTCCAACGGGGTTGGAGTTTCACTTCAAAGTCTTTGAAAGAAGATCAAGACTGATGCCGGGGAGATAGCCGGTGAATTGGTAAGAAACTTTGTGGTTGGGCTATTGAAACAAATTCAAAAGCATGTTTCTCTTGCTTCGACATCCAAGGACTTGCTAAAATTGCGTCCCCAAATTACTAGAACATTAGATATGGTTTATGAGATCATCACCAAATCTGATCCTGGTAGAGAGGAAGTTGACTGGTTTTGCTAACAAAGTCACTCAGAAATTTGCTTTGTCTGAGGACGTTGACCGTGACAGAACTTTCTTGGGTACAATTGACATAAATCATATCAACAGTATGAATTTGTCTTACAAGGAATGCATCAAGAGCCTGGAAACTTTGAACTCTAAGCTGTCTGATATTTTGAAGAAAAGAGAAGATCTTCAGATAAAGAAAGCACAAGTTCTAGAAGAGGAGGCAAGGATCCAAGCCACAAAAAAGCAACTGGAATAAGATTTTGTTAGAGTTAATGAAGAACTCAATCAGTTGAAGTCTTCATTGAATGAAAGCAAGAAGCTTGAACAAGAGCTGGAATAGTTGCTTGCAAAAAGTGGGAGTGACAAGGTTCAAGCATATGAAGACTTACAAGCCAAGTTTAAAGATGTCTGCAACTCTTTAAATGTGTTCTTCTCAGAAGAATGAGTAGCCTTTTTTTGTTTGTATCAAGCTCCCCCTTGTTTAGTTTGTTTCTTTATGCATTTTCCTTGTAATAAGGCAAACACTATTATGCCCCCTTTCTTTCTTTTTTTCCCGAACGCATTTTCCTTGTAATTAGGCAATTTCTCCCTTAAAATAAGCTTGAAGCATTTTATATCAGTTCATCCTCTTGAGATTCTACTGATATGACAAAGAGACTTCATTATATATTTGTGGCTGCATCTAGTTTGTTCATCATTCTATTTGTGGCTGCCTGTTTTTAAAGCAAGTAACATCGATCCCAATCTAAAGCACAGCTTAATGGATTTCTAACATTGTCTGCTTCAACAAAAATGTACTATTGGTTGCTACTGTTTAAACAAAAAAACCTATCTTCTTCCATCTCTGTCAAGTAGTGGCTTGTGTGCAATTTTTCATAGCATGCTTCCATTGATGTTTCATTACCCTTCAATGCCGCACTGATGTACATGAAAAGAGATTTACTATGCTTTAGTTCCTCATCAAGGTTTTCTGCTAAATATGACATTACTCAACTACCGAGTAACCCAAACTTATTCGCACCAATTTTCAATCAACAGGCATGACATACGTGTTGTGCACGTAGCCCTTTATCTAGTTTTTAAAATAAAATAAAAAAAGAAGTGAAAATCACTACATTTTATTTTAAGCTGCCAGGAAAAATATTTAGCAATTGGAGAAGAATAATCATCCCTTCAATACACTCCACATAGTCATATTAAAATTTTCAGTATACGAGATACTAACTTAGAACGAGAGGCAAAGGTACGCTCACCGTGTTTGTTTTGCAGTCTATAGGACTTCGGCGAGGAAGCATGTGAGGTTAACCATCAAACAAACTGTTCAAGCACTACATGAATTTATTCCCCGTACATATAGATCCAAAATGTTTTAAAACTGGGACCGAACTATTATTTCACAAATCTAGACCGGTACCCAAACGCACGGTTCAATTTGGTTTGACCAGTTCATTGATTCTTTCGATTTTTGCTAGGGGTGAGCATGGTCCGGATTGGTTCGATTTTATAGTAAACCAAGAACCAAATCAATACTTACGGATTACTCCCTCCGTCCCTAAATAAGTGTCTGACGCGCAAACCTAGGCCTTCAAAAAGATGCATTTGTATCGTTAAAAAAATTAAATTTTTTTCACGAATCAATAGATAGCAATGAATTCTATTACATTGTGACAAAAAATTAATTTTTTTAATGAAAAACATGCATATTTTGTAAGGCCTAGATTTGCGCGCCGGACACTTATTTAGGGACGGAGGGAGTATGAATTTAGAGAACCAAACCAACCCATAAAAGGCATAGAACCAAACCAATCCAAACCATTAAAGTACGGTATGGTTTCGGTTTTAAACCACGGTTTGTTTTGAATTAAACTATCATTTTTACAAAAAAAGAAAAAGAAAAAGTACTTAAAGTTATGAAGATAAATTAAAAGAAAACTTATACTATTAAAATCAATTTCATTCAAATTATTAAAACACACTAACATCAACCAATTAATTAAGAGTAGAATACCACAATTGCCTCAAGTCTTGGTAGTGAAGAAAGTATAGGAATAGAATTTAGAGAAATTTAGAAATTGGGCAGTGTAAGTTGACTGATCTGCTGATCCCATGTGTTTTTTATGTATGATAAATTAATAATCCTAGAAAATTAGGAATGGCTATTGATATATAGAAGTTTAATCTAAATTATCTTAGTAGAGAAGAAAAACTAAATATCGCGGTGAATTTAATAGGATCAATAAATTGGAAAGGTAGTTGACTAAAACTCTCATATTTATTTGGTGAATCATAATTAAATTAAATTATATGTATATATATATATATATGTATTATACGGTTTGGATCGGATCGGTTTGGAACCATAACCGTGAACGTGAATCCACAAACCAAATCATATAACAAGGTTTCTAATTTTTTTAAACCATGACCAAACCATACTACTAAAAATCCGAACAAAACCTTTCGGTTTGGATTGATTTGAACTGGATTCGCGGTTTGACAGATTTTTTGCTCATCCCTAATTTTTGTTATAGCGCTATCGAAATTGGTGAATCACTACTTGGACATACTTCGATACACCTGGCTATCAACTTGGATTGGTGACTTCGGGGCTGTTTGATAAAACTGAAAACTGAAACTGAAAGCTGAAAAGTTAAGTACTGAAAGCTGAATACTGAATTTTTTAAGCTGAAGAGCTGTTTGATAAATATATTAAGCACTAAATTAAAATTAATGAATTAATTTTAGTTCTAATTCTCTTTAATTTTGGTGATTGTGGTGGTGGTGGTGGTGGTGGTGATGGAATGGTAGTGGTGGGATGGTGGCGGTGGAGAGATGGTGGTGTGATAGTGATGGTGGAATGATGGTGGTGCAATGGTGGCGTTGTGGTGGCAGCGGCGTGGTAGTGGTAAGGGTGTGATGGTGGTGGTGGTAGTTGGGGGGGGTGTGGATTGGGTGGTAATGGTTGTGGTGGTGGTAGCGTGGTGGTGGTGGTGAAGTGATGGTGGTGGGGGTGGAGTGGAGTGGAGTAGTGGTGGTGGTAATGGTTGTGGTAGCGTTGTGGTGGTGGTGGTTGAGTGATGGTGGTGTTGGTGGTTGTGGTGGTGGTAGCGTGGTAGTGGAATAGTGATGGTTGTGGTGGTGGTAGTGGAGTAGTGATGGTGGTGGAGTGGTGGTGGTAGTTGTGGCGGTTGTGGTGTTGGTGGAGTGATGGTGGTTGTGGTGGTAATGGTTGTGGTGATGGTAGCGTGGTAGTGGTGGTAGTGATGGTTGTGGTGGTGGTAGTGGAGTAGTGATGGTGGTAATGGTTGTGGTGATGGTAGCGTGGTAGTGGTGGTAGTGATGGTTGTGGTGGTGGTGGTGGAGTGGTGGCGGTTGTGGTGGTGGTGGTGGTGTAGTGGTGGTTGAGTGACGACGGTGGTGGTGGATTGGTGGTGGAGGTGGTTGAATGCAAGCATATAAGAATTCAGTCAGAATTAAGTAGCTCAAAGCTACTTAATTTTTATCAACTTTTTACACTATATTTTAAGTGGCACTTAATCTGTTAAGTAATATAAAATGTGGTTATCAAACCTACTTAATCACTTATTACTTAATTGTTTCAATATTAAGTGCTGAATATGGGATATCAAACAACCCCTTCATCTCTCTCTAATAGGGTGTACATGGTCCGAATTGGTCCGGTTCTCTAGAAAACCAGTAACCGGACCATTTCAAATGGTTCTAGAAAATTGGGAACCAGAACCTAACCAATATATGCATGGAACCTAACCAGAACCAAACCGCAAGACCGGTCCGGTTTCGGTCCGGTTCCGATTCTATCCAATAAGCATCCAAACACTTATTCACAAAATATGAACTCATAAAATTAAAAAAATAGGAAGATAATTTGCTGGAATAGAAAAAGAAGAAAGAATAAAAGCTTTCCTAACAAATGAGATTTCATCTCTAAATAAATTAAGTTTAGTAAGGAAAAGATTAACCTACCAAATTCAAATACATATTTAATTACACACACATAGGTATTTCTATATTTATCTTAGTTATAAATGGTCCGGTTCGGTTCTAACCACGGTTCATTAATTGAGAACCAGTAACCGAACCAAAATTAATGGTTCTTATTTTTTTGGAACCATAACCTGACCGTAGAACCGTAGAACCGGACCAAATAGGACGGTTTGGACCGGATCGGACTGTGTAGACACCCTATTTTGGACTTTCCAGAATAGTTTATTTAAGGTATTTGATTCCCCGATGATGAAACGGGTCAAGAACATCTCGAGATTGTTAGCGTGTTTGAGCTTTGAGCATTCCAAAACCCTTTCGGATCCCTTTCAAACCCTTTAAGCCAGAGCCAAAAAGCCTCAACAAAACCCTACTTGCATACGCTGGTACCAAACTGGCGTGCGCTGGTCATCTGCCACGTGTCAGTCATCGGTCAACTTTGACCGTTGACCAGGCAAGAACTGGCGTACGCCAGTCATTTAGTGGCGTACGCCAGTCAAACCTCCGGTCAAACTTGTGTTTTTCAGCATGCAGAAGCCATGGTTAGGGGTCTATAGCACATGAGAACCTCTTAATCCACCAAAAAAATCAATTTACGCCGGGGGACATCTCTTACACACCCATCCCATCACCTTTTTCTCATCCAATGAGAGGCAAGCTTAAGGGCTAAGTAACCAGCCCCTAACCAGCTGGTTACTGCCCCTCTCTCAGTCCTCTCTCCCCCTATATATACTCCCCTCTCCCACTCTTGCAAAGGGTTACAAAAAAAAAGAAAAAGAGTTCCCAAGTCTCTTTCTCTATCTCTCTCTCTTGGTTTCTTGCTTTCTCTTCTTCCACCACTTGAAAGAGTAAGCAAGCAGCCCCTCTCATACATCATCCACACCCAAACACTCATCATCCATCCCTCAAACCTCAAGCTCAAGCTCAAAACACACCATCAAACTCAAGAAACCAAAGGTATATCTTTGTACTGTTTTTCTGTTCTGATCCCTGAGGGGGCTGGCAGGGTCAATGCTGGTAATCAATACCAGTCCTGGCCCTAAAGCTAGCAAGGTTTCAAAAAAAAAACGTTTTCTAACTAGAATCGGCGTGCGCCGGTCATAAGCATGCGTACGCCGGTCCTTGACAGTACGTACAGTTTTAAAATTTGGTCTGTCAAGAACTGGCGTACTCCACTCAACAAGTGGCGTACCACACTTGTGAACCCTTCAGAACTGGCGTACTCCAGTTAACGACTGGCGTACTCCAGTTGTGAATTAGGGTCAGATCCTTGTTTATGCTTTATTTCTTGTCTATCCATCACTGTGAGCATGCCTAATAACAAGTTTACTGTTTTTCAAGTTAAAGTTTGCTAGCTTCACTTTCTTAAATACTAGTGTCTGTTGCTTTGGAATGCCTCTGGGAGCCTTCTGGTCATGTTCCAGAGCCCAGATGATGCAAAGCCAAGCATTGGATGAATGGGACCAAATGGCGCACGGTGTCACGTTACCTGCGCACGCCAGTTGTCTCTCATCCAGTGGCTGACCCTTGCATGGCAACTAGGCCCCTGGCCTCTGCTTTCCTCCCCTCACTGTTTAAGGGGTTTGCTTTTCATTTGGGGCTTTCAAGCCCTCTACCTGTCTGTAATAGCTTAGTAATCTCTATTGACTGCGTGGTTTGTCTTGGGTGTGCACTGGTCCCTTCCAGAGCCCAGAGGGTTGAGAACGGAAGCTGTGGTCTTAGGCTCACCGGCGCACGCCAGTTGTGGGGTGGTGTACGCAGATCATGGCTACATGCAGTGGCTTAGCCAGTGCATGCAGGCTTGCTTCTGTGTGCACTACTGCACAAACAGCGTGCACTAGCTTGTCTAAAACAACCACAGAAGCTTGTTCTCAATCTATTATACTTGTGTAGTTCGAACATCAATCATCCATAAACATTTTGTCACATATTCTTGTATATAAACTGCAAACGTGTTACAGTTTCAATCCCCATTAACTGTTCCCCCGCCCTAACTGGCTAAGAAAATGATCAAACAAAGAGAGAAATGCAAATGTTTTATAAAATGCATGAGTAGAGACCGGTCTCCGGATTGGGCGAGAGGGGGTGCCATAAAACCCTTCCCCTCTCGTAACCCGGCTCCCGAACCTCAGATTTCAAAGGTGACGACTGTAGACACCTCCCAAGCGGGGCATCGCCATACAGATTGATCACATTGTGTTTGCTCGGTTGGTTGCTCACTTCATAAACCAAAATCATGGACATTCCCATGGCTAGGAACATCGCCACATGATAACGGTTATCATCAAATAGAGTCGCCACCCAGTTTGTTAAAACTGGGAAAATAGATAGAGATTCTGGATTCGGGAGCCAAAAGTACAGTAAGGGGAAGGTGTTAGGCACCCCTCTCTGCCCAATCGTGAGACTGGCCCATAATCGTTCAACATAAGACGTATAGATGCTTTATCTAATCCTAACACATAGTCTGTTTAATTATTCCTTTAAACAGTAAGCAAAGTGAGCCAGTGCGATAAATAAGCATGCATCAGAAAGCAGAAAGAAAACATAATGTCCCAGGGAGATGGATCTCGCGGCCGGTGAATAGATGTCACGGCCGAGAGATCCTCCTGGTTTGATGTACCGGCCGAGGGATCGAAGCCCCGGTCGGTGTTCTTCCTCACACCAGACAGAAAGATTAACAGATAATCGAAATGCTACGTTTAGTTAGAAATACAGTAAGTATAGACAAACCAGAGGCCGTTGGGCCTCACCACCTTGATCCCTCAGTTGCTTGATTGCTTCGGATTGGGTGTGATTGATTGATTGCTTGATCGAGAACCCTAGAGTTAGGGTTTGAACTTCGGGGTTTGATCGCCGGATTGACGGCCGCCTTTGGGAGGTTAGGGCTTTTGGAGTATGGGGTTGAGGGAGTATTTCTGCAGAGTTTCGAGGTTTGATTGAGTGTGTAGGTATCTCAATTTCTGTGTGTTAATTTCGGAGCCCAAAGGCCCCTTTATATAGGCATAGGGATGACTCACTTCGGCCAATCAAATCACGAGATGGCAATTGCAATTGCAATGCATCTCTAACTCTACGTCGTGATCTCCGAACGTAGCCCGAACGCATCGGGAAGGTAGTGTAGTTGGATCAAACCAAACGTCTGACAGAACGTTCCAGAGTCTGGAAAAAGGTCGATCTGGCGGCCGAGCAAAGGATGTCACGGCCGAGGAATGGATGTCTAGGCCGAAGGATAGATCTTGCGGCCGAGGGATTGATCTCTCAGGGAGATTTTGCTGGCAACAGGTTGCTCGGGTGAGGGATTGATGTTATGGCCATTAGATCGATGTTACGGCCGTCAGATGGATTCTCCTAGGCTTCTGTATTTCTGTCTGAAAGGCTGTATGGCTCTGAATTGGGTCCTCTAAGTGGTCAAAGTTCTCACCGAAAGTCCTAAGGTCCTCAAAGAAGCAATCATCAATCATTGTATCCATTTCATCATCGGGATTGTCCCAAGGTGGGACTTGAAATAATCGTTAGGCCAAATTGGGGTGTCTACAACGACGGACCAGTCTACAAGCCTTTTTTTCAAACTCGAGCAAATGCAATTCAAAACATTTTCAAAACCACGGTTTCTTGGGTACTCTCCGCAAAACCCGAGTGGCGACTCTCTGATCTGCGAAGCGTTTCGCCGTGCTTTCCGCGAGAAGGGCGCACCCGGAATTTTCATGCCTAAAACGTGGGATTTTTGGGGCGTGTGCCCACAGTGGCGACTCTGTTGGGGACATTACATTAATCAACATTTGGAAATTAATACATAAATGAACAATTTTCAAAAGTCTGGTAAAACAGTACGCTCCGCGCTGCTGAAAAACGGAATGGTAACGTAACAGGATTCTACATCCGACCACTCCGAACTGGGGCTTTTACTATTGTTCGCTTATGTAGTTTTTTCCAAGTGTCGATTAATGAAGTGAGCCAAGCTTCAAAAGGCGTTTTCAAAAGCATTCGCATTCCTCTCTCTCGATCATTCTTTCGGCACGCGTTCATTTGCATCGGTGTTCTATCAGCCCCGTTGAGGCGTTTTGGGTAACCGGCACAGTTTACTGGAGCCCGGGGTCCTCGAATGCCCAACAACCTTGGACGATGATGAGACGTATTACCGTTTGACCATTGCTCTGCTGCACGCATTGCGATGGGAGGTATAAAACATCTCTAGCCTGAGGAACCCCCTTAAGCCAAAACCAGCCTCGTCACGCGTACAAAGCACTAGAACCTTTCAAAACTAAGACAGGAACCCACAGGGTAGGATTACTTGCATCTAACCCCATAAACTGTCTATGTGTTACTGCTTTCCATATCGCATGCCTGTACATACATTCATACCGTTCTGCGTAGGAGCATGCTAGGGCGGCTTTTAGGGTTTTCCCTCTTTCAAACCCGTTTTATGCCTGCTAGGGCGCTGCCTTGACCGATGACGAGTTGTGCATCGTGATGTTGCACGTTATCAACTTTCCAATTCCTTGGGTCAACGAGACTTTGGGAAATCAAGGCTTTCCAAGTCCTTGCCTAAACCCGATCGAGGTTTCAAGCGGAAAACTAGGAACAACAGGAAACATGCCATGATACTCACACCGCTCAGGTTAAAAGTGCTAAACACTTACACCGCTCAAGGCTTCGGCACAGTGCTACTTACGCCATCCTGGTTACAGCATCATGTCATCAAACACCTAGTTGTTCCATTCCAGCATTGAAACTTCGAAAGCGGAATAGTCAAAGACTTAGGCTGTTTCGACATCTCTTAGTGTTAATCGATCCCGTCAAGGTACATCGCCGAAAAGAAATCTGAGGACCTGGGCAGCGTCCGGCTGTCATAAAACGGTTTTGTCTGCTAGTTCTAGAGTCTAGGAGGACACCGACGACGCTCTTACAGGCATTTCCGTTGTTTCATTTTCCTTTCAAAATAAAACTATTGCAGGGACACTTCCTGAGCCTTCGATTACTTTACTGTCTAGCTTTGGGCGTGGCACCGTCGAGGAAAGTACCGAAAAGAAGAGCCAAACCTGCTTGGGAGTGTCTGCCGGGGCTATTTCACTAGTACTTCCAAAGCCGTATCACCTTCCTCGATCATCAATCCAAAATGGCAGCACAAACAGAGTTGGCTGAGATAAAGAAGGTTGTGGAAGAAATAAGCCAGAAGCTGGACAAACAAATGATTATCATCCAGGGGCTGGTTGACCTTTTTACCTCTGCCCTGTCAAAATTGGGTCTGGTGCTAAACGTTGCTAATGCTGGAGCCAAAGAACCTCCTCAGGCCTGCCACACTCCGGCGGTCGGAATCAAGCCGTGCTCAAGAGACATGTTCAAAAGTCTGGCCGAGTTCCATGAGGTTAGAGTTCACCCAAAAGAGGATGCTGAATCCCTGTTCAAAGTCACCCCCAAAGGCAGAAGAATGCACCCTGTTGAAGGCGCAGTGTTGTGCAAAGCAAGCAGAGGTTCCACTTTGAACCCTCAATCCCGTCGCCGGAGCCAGCCAAGGACCTTCTCATGCTTATCTGCACCTCTGGCCTCAGTTTACGAGAAGCTTCTCGATGCCGGTTCCATCAGGCCTCTAACCCCAACTCTACTGCCCAAGGTTCTCCCTGCTAGCCACAACCCTAATCACTTCTGCACCTACCATCAAATGCCTGGCCATCCCACCAATGCTTGTTATCGCCTCCGACATGCCGTTCAAGATCTCATCGATAATGGCATCATTCCAGTCCCACTCCCATCAAAACCTGACGGCATTCCCACCTCATTGCTTCAACTCAAGTCTGACCCTCTGGTTGGTCAGTTATCTATCACCTCCACTCAAATCAACCCCACCTCCACTCAAATCAACCCAAACTCCACCATACTCAACCCAACCCTCTGCACTGTCCCAGAAACTCAACCCAAACCAACTGTGTTTATCCCTTTTGAATCCGAGGCTGTAGGGTGCGGAATAGAAGATGGGGCTGAAAACTGGAAAGCACTGGTCGAGGACCGGATCGATCAAGCAAGGGAACAGACTGACAGTTTGAGGTCCTTCACTCAAGGGCATTTGGAGTTGCTGTTCTCCCAAGTGGGTTTAGTCAAAGAAGATGAGGAAGCTGAAGTGCTGTTGCTTGGGCCTGACATCCTCTAGATCTCACCTCTCTGTGAGGAAGCCAAGGGTAACAATAAAAGTTGCATTTTAAAATCATGTTTAGCTTGCATTGCACACTTTTGAGTCTGAGTCTGACACAGTGTCTGTCAAGTCGTCTTAGTCTAGCTCTGAGTCGGAGTTCGTGCCTCTTGGCCCTCCATGTCGTAACTTATATTCTCAATTCGAGTCTTTTGCTATACTTGGCAACCCCGTGGGGCTTTCTTTATGATATGCACTATCTTGCTTCTAAGTACTTTGCTGGCTTTTGAATAAACTGTGTTGACCCTGACGACGAAGGGATAGATTTCGATGGGGTCATCCCCAAGGAAATGTGTTCCCTCGCCGAAAGGGAAGACGAAAGGCATGCTCGGCCTATTAAAAGAAGAAGTGGTTTCAATAAACTTGAAAGATAAGGTAGACCCCCGGATGGTTCAAAATTGGCTTAAACACTGTCCCCCAAAGGAGCACTTGGCCCCGGATGGTTCAAAATTGGCTCAACGCTGTCCCCCAAAGGAGCATCGTGCCCGATCAGACAGGGTCAAAGAATTCATCGACGTTTTTGCATGGTCTCACAAAGACGCGCTTGGCGTTGATCGTGAGATAAAGAAACTTCAAAACCCCTGCTAACAAATGTCAAGCCAGAAAACAGAAACTCAGAAGGCTCCAGGCCTTGCACTGTGTCCAAGACAGCGTTAGCAGCATTCCATCAAGTGCACATTAAAAAGGCGCAAAAGTGGCCTGGAGCGAGGCATTTTCAACTGAAGCAGTCAGGACCCTGCATTATCAAAAGCCATCTTATCTGGGGCTGCAGCCAAAGATCATCGATCTCGACGACAACAAATTCAACACTCTAGTCAACCTGGATCAATTCAAGAACCACTTTTCCCTGAGAGAAGCTCGTTGGGCCGAAAACCACAAGGGTGGGCGGTGCCAAGCAAAAGTTAGAGCAGCCTGCTAGACCGAAAACCTAAGGAGGCGGTCTAGGCAAAAATAAATAGGCAAAAAGTCGAAAGCTCGCTAGGCCGAAAACCTGAGAAGGCGGCACTAGGCAAAAGTTAGAGCGTATAAGGAGAGGTAAAACACACGAGTGAACCTTGGCCTGAATTACGTTTTGACCTGATTCCCCAAATGTGGGATACGTAGGCAGTCTCTTTTCAAGACTCGGTCATATTTTATCAATTGGATCCATGGTTGACGTTTTGGTACACATCAAGGGTCGAGAAGGGTCAAGAACAGGACAAGCTTCATCAGAAACAGAAGGGGGGAAACCTTTCATCTTTCAATCTTATTTCAAACTACTATTTCAATTTCAAAAGCTGAGCAAAAGCCCTGAAAAAAATATTTAAAGCATCAAAAGCAGAACGAAATGCTAGAGGCCCCAACGGGCTCACAGTTTATTCTAAGTTCAGCAAAGTCTAGTTTAAGCAGCGGCGGCAGCTTTTCAGTCGCGCGCGCTAGTTTGAGGCTCACGCGCGCTTGCTCAAAGTGACGCGCGTTGGTCTCAAACCTGTGCGCACTTCTTTAATTCCTGTAGCATACAACGGTTGGCAGCCATCACGCCTAACAACGATTTTGAACCCCCAGTGGGAATTTCAAGTTAAAACCAAGGTTTCGGTGCCTCGAAATTGGTTTTAAGGGCTCTTGCCAAGTTTTTCTTTGCCATGCAGGTCATATGTGCCTAATGTGACTGTGCGGGGGTGTCGGTTTCAGTCCGAGCCTATATGAGTCATCCCTTTGCGTATTTTGTCCATCTTTGCGACGTTTTTCTATTTTTCGGTCTATTGCCCATTCCGGGGCTTTCTTCTCTGTTTCATTTATTCACACAGGTCTTTGTGCATATTTTGACTGTGTATGAGTGTCAGTTTCACCTATCTAGGGATATTTTGGATTTTGGGCATGTTAATGCCCAAAATTTCATTATTGCCCATGTGTCGGAGAG
Organism: Rhododendron henanense subsp. lingbaoense; assembly: GCA_020567845.1. Taxonomy (NCBI): domain Eukaryota; kingdom Viridiplantae; phylum Streptophyta; class Magnoliopsida; order Ericales; family Ericaceae; genus Rhododendron; species Rhododendron henanense. The sequence continues at coordinate 17,617,626 of CM036317.1, read as the reverse complement.
TCTGCATTGTATCCTAGGACTCTTCTTCCTCATTCTTCCGAGCTAGGCAGTCTATACATGTGCGTATGTCTGTGTGTCAACTCGATTCGCTCGTCAATGCAAGTTGAATATTAGCAATTGGTTTATACTCTATCTCCAATGAACCGAGAATAATGCGACTTTTAACAGCGCCACTACGGCATCCATGGTCCGAGCAAGCAGCAAATCGTCAAGTACAGAGGGACATATTGGCCCAAGACGAAAGCAAGTAAAGCAAGTCACAGGTGCTCAAACCAACTCGAAAGCTATCTACCTGGACCTGCAGGCCCGCAACTCAAATCAAAGCAGTAAAGCAAAAGTGTGGCTCAGTGGTAGCCCTCAATCGTCAAAATTGCCCTGGTCGTCGTTTGTGTCGTCCCGTCCTCTAGAAGCCGCCCTAGTCTGCCTTTGCATTTTCAATTTGTACATATGTGTTTAGCATATATTGTCGTTGCATATTGTATATCAAATGTCAAAAGCAGGAAAGTGCATCAAATCAAAATCAATCCAAAGCACGTGGAGGCTTTCAAATCAAATCAAATCAAATCAAACCAGCATTGAGGCGTTTCTATCGTTAGTGTTGCGGCATTGGCAAACCAAATCAAATCAGCGTTGAGGCCCGTTCCCAACAGGCAGCCCATGTTGCCCTGATCCATGTTTCCATCCCGGTTTGCTACTTCCCCAAGCAGACCCCGTCCATTTCCAATCAACGACGGTCTGTCCGTCCACTTCAAATCAACGACGGTCTGTCCGTCCAATCTTCGAATCAACGACGATCTATCTGTCCAATCTCAAATCAACGACGGGCTGTCCGTCCACTTCAAATCAACGACGGTCTGTCCGTCTAATCTTCGAATCAACGACGATCTATCCGTCCAATCTCAAATCAACGACGGGCTGTCCGTCCACTTCAAATCAACGACGGTCTGTCCGTCCAATCTTCGAATCAACGACGATCTATCCGTCCAATCTCAAATCAACGACGGGCTGTCCGTCCACTTCAAATCAACGACGGTCTGTCCGTCCAATCTTCGAATCAACGACGATCTATCCGTCCAATCTCAAATCAACGACGGGCTGTCCGTCCAATTCAAATCAACGACGATCTATCCGTCCAATTTCAAATCAACAACGATCTATCCGTCCAATTCAAATCAACGACGATCTATCCGTCCAAATTCTAAATCAACGACGATCTATCCGTCCAAATGCAAATCAACCACGATCTATCCGTCCAATTCCAATCAACGACGGTCTGCCTGTCCAATTCAACCATTAACGCATCTTCCAGCAGTCTTATTGCTCTGACTCGGATGGTCCATGATAAGGAGATTGGCTCTGATTCCCAGCAGATGGAATTTAACCTACCTGACGCGACCTACCCGTGATTGCTGGAACTATCTGTGTCATGGTTAGCTTCAACCTCAACGACAGTCAGTCCTGTCCAACCTCAACGATAGCCAGCCCTGTCCAAATTCAACTGATAATCAGCCATGTCGTCTATTTCAATCCATTAACAACGATCAGCCATGTCGTCATTTCAATCCATCAACGACGTTTAGCCAAGTCGTCCTTTTTCAATCCATCACCGACGTTCAGCCATGTTGTCCTTTTTCAATCCTTCAACGACGATCAGAATATCGTCCTTTTCACTCCCTCAACGATGGTTCCCGAGTCATCCTCAATGATGACCCACCGTCCCAAACTCAACGATGGTTCCCGAGTCATCCTCAATGATGACCCACCGTCCCAACTCAACGATGGTTCCCGAGTCATCCTCAATGATGACCCACCGGCCCAACTCAACGATGGTTCCCGAGTCATCCTCAATGATGACCCACCGTCCCAAACTCAACGATGGTTCCCGAGTCATCCTCAATGATGACCCACCGTCCCAACTCAACGATGGTTAACGAGTCATCCTCAATGATGACCCACCGTCCCAGCTCAACGATGGTTAACGAGTCATCCTTAATGATGACCCACCGTCCCGCCTCAACGATGGTTAACGAGTCATCCTCAATGATGACCCACCGTCCCGACTCAACGATGGTTAACGAGTCATCCTCAATGATGACCCACCGTCCCGACTCAACGATGGTTAACGAGTCATCCTCAATGATGACCCACCGTCCCGACTCAACGATGGTTAACGAGTCATCCTCAATGATGACCCACCGTCCCAACTCAACGATGGTCTGCCCGTCCAATTTCAAATCAACGACGGTCTGCCCGTCCCATTCAAACAAGTAGCGCATCGTCCAACAGTCTTATTGCTCTGTCTCGGATGGTCCATGATAAGGAGATTGGCTCTGATTCCCAACAGATGGAGTTTAACCTACCTGACGCGACCTACCCGTGATTTGTTGGAACTTCTTGTGTGCCGAATGAGGTTTGGTCCCCAACAACGTTCATCATTCCGCAATTAAACCATTTCCCCAAGCAGAGTCAAGCCAATGACGGTCTGTCCGTCCAATCTTCAAATCAACGACGGTCTATCCGTCCAAATCCAAATCAACGACGATCTATCCGTCCAACCCCCAAATCAACGACGGTCTGTCCGTCCAAAATCAAATCAACGACGGTCTGCCCGTCCAATTCCAAATCAACGACGGTCTGTCCGTCCAACTTCCAATCAACGACGGTCCGACCGTTCAATCTCAAAAGCAACGACGATCCATCCGTCCAAAACAAAATCAAAGACGGTCCGTCCGTCCAACATCAAAATCAACGACGGTCAGCCCGTCCAATCAATCTACAACAATAGTCCGCCATCCTGGTCCACATCGGTCTACAATTTAGCGCATCTTCCAGCAGTCTTATTGCTCTGTCTCGGATGGTCCCTAATAAGGAGATTGGCTCTGATTCCCAACAGATGGAATTCAACCTACCTGACGCGACTGTTGGAAATTACTTATGCCGAAGAAGGATTGATCCCTAGCGGCGTTAATCTATCCGCAACTGATTATTCCCCAGGAGAGTCCGCCTCAGCATTCAATGATGGTCCACCCATCCCCATTTCTCAACAGAGTTCAAACTCTCTTCCAACGATCTTCAGATGGTCCGCCCGTCTTCAATCTCTCAATGGACGGTACTTTTAAATACATGTCCGCATTTTCGATTTCCTTCTGGATAGCCTTGAGAGGGTGTCTAGAAACCTTTGACGTTACTTGTACCAAGACAATGGTGCTCCAAGTGCCGTCAAAGGGGGGCTACTGTAGACACCCTATTTTGGACTTTCCAGAATAGTTTATTTACGGTATTTGATTCCCCGATGATGAAATGGGTCAAGAACATCTCGAGATTGTTAGCGTGTTTGAGCTTTGAGCATTCCAAAACCCTTTCAGATCCCTTTCAAACTCTTTAAGCCAGAGCCAAAAAGCCTCAACAAAACCCTACTTGCATACGTTGGTACCAAACTGGCGTGCGCTGGTCATCTGCCACGTGTCAGTCATCGGTCAACTTTGACCGTTGACCAGGCAAGAACTGGCGTACGCCAGTCATTTAGTGGCGTACGCCAGTCAAACCTCCGGTCAAACTTGTGTTTTTCAGCATGCAGAAGCCATGGTTAGGGGTCTATAGCACATGAGAACCTTTTAATCCACCAAAAAAATCAATTTACGCTGGGGGACATCTCTTACACACCCATCCCATCACCTTTTTCTCATCCAATGAGAGGCAAGCTTAAGGGCTAAGTAACCAGCCCCTAACCAGCTAGTTACTGCCCCTCTCTCAGTCCTCTCTCCCCCTATATATACTCCCCTCTCCCACTCTTGCAAAGGGTTACAAAAAAAAAGAAAAAGAGTTCCCAAGTCTCTTTCTCTATCTCTCTCTCTTGGTTTCTTGCTTTCTCTTCTTCCACCACTTGAAAGAGTAAGCAAGCAGCCCCTCTCATACATCATCCACACCCAAACACTCATCATCCATCCCTCAAACCTCAAGCTCAAGCTCAAAACACACCATCAAACTCAAGAAACCAAAGGTATATCTTTGTACTGTTTTTCTGTTCTGATCCCTGAGGGGGCTGGCAGGGTCAAGGCTGGTAATCAATACCAGTCCTGGCCCTAAAGCTAGCAAGGTTTCAAAAAAAAATATTTTCTAACTAGAATCGGCGTGCGCCGGTCATAAGCATGCGTACGCCGGTCCTTGACAGTACGTACAGTTTTAAAATTTGGTCTGTCAAGAACTGGCGTACTCCACTCAACAAGTGGCGTACCACACTTGTGAACCCTTCAGAACTGGCGTACTCCAGTTAACGACTGGCGTACTCCAGTTGTGAACTAGGGTCAGATCCTTGTTTATGCTTTATTTCTTGTCTATCCATCACTGTGAGCATGCCTAATAACAAGTTTACTGTTTTTCAAGTTAAAGTTTGCTAGCTTCACTTTCTTAAATACTAGTGTCTGTTGCTTTGGAATGCCTCTGGGAGCCTTCTGGTCATGTTCCAGAGCCCAGATGATGCAAAGCCAAGCATTGGATGAATGGGACCAAATGGCGCACGGTGTCACGTTACCTGCGCACGCCAGTTGTCTCTCATCCAGTGGCTGGCCCTTGCATGGCAACTAGGCCCCTGGCCTCTGCTTTCCTCCCCTCACTGTTTAAGGGGTTTGCTTTTCATTTGGGGCTTTCAAGCCCTCTACCTGTCTGTAATAGCTTAGTAATCTCTATTGACTGCGTGGTTTGTCTTGGGTGTGCACTGGTCCCTTCCAGAGCCCAGAGGGTTGAGAACGGAAGCTGTGGTCTTAGGCTCATCGGCGCACGCCAGTTGTGGGGTGGCGTACGCAGATCATGGCTACATGCAGTGGCTTAGCCAGTGCATGCATGCTTGCTTCTGTGTGCACTACTGCACAAACAGCGTGCACTAGCTTGTCTAAAACAACCACAGAAGCTTGTTCTCAATCTATTATACTTGTGTAGTTCGAACATCAATCATCCATAAACATTTTGTCACATATTCTTGTATATAAACTGCAAACGTGTTACAGTTTCAATCCCCATTAACTGTTCCCCCGCCCTAACTGGCTAAGAAAATGATCAAACAAAGAGAGAAATGCAAATATTTTATAAAATGCATGAGTAGAGACCGGTCTCCGGATTGGGCGAGAGGGGGTGCCATAAAACCCTTCCCCTCTCGTAACCCGGCTCCCGAACCTCAGATTTCAAAGGTGACGACGGACCAGTCTACAAGCCTTTTTTTCAAACTCGAGCAAATGCAATTCAAAACATTTTCAAAACCACGGTTTCTTGGGTACTCTCCGCAAAATCCGAGTGGCGACTCTCTGATCTGCGAAGCGTTTCGCCGCGCTTTCCGTGAGAAGGGCGCACCCGAAATTTTCATGCCTAAAACGTGGGATTTTTGGGGCGTGTGCCCACAGACCGATTTTACGGTTCGGACGATTTTCTTGAACACCCCTACTCTCTAATGTCAACCTTGTCACATGACCCCACGTGCAATTCCCTGTGACTGACTTCTTCATCTCTCTCTATTGTCCATTGCCCAAGTCTCTATTGGGAGAATTTTTTTTAGTGCCAAGTGGGTATTACATGTTGTCTGCTCGGTGCATCCGAGTTGTCTATTTCGATTTTAGATGGCTCGTATTTGAAGAGAGAAAAAAGAGAAAGAGGAGAGAGAGTGTTTCAATCTAGACCGTTCAACACATTTTTAAACGGTCCAGTTGGACTGCTCGGACACTATGTGATACCCACCCGGTACCAAAAAATTTCTCATTCTATTGCCCATTGCGCAAGTCGCAAGAGATAACACCCAATAAAAATAAATACTAGAAACAGCAAAGCAATGACGACACAATATCCTTCTCCCCCTCCACACAAATATGTTAATAATAAAAAAATCCTTACATAAACAAATCCTATGGCCTATGGGCCTCTAGTTTCCGTCAAAATGTTAATACTTTTTTTTTTTTTTTGATCCGGTCAAAATGTTAATACTCTTGAACCTATATGAATGAAAGCCTATCCAAGGGGAGAGAGAGAGAGAGAGAGAGAGAGAGGGAGGGGTTATTATGGATACAGAACAGACCAACAAAATGAGAGTAGTAATGCTACCATGGTTAGCTCACGGTCACATTTCTCCCTTTCTAGAGCTAGCCAAAAAGCTTGCAACTAGAAACTTCACCATCTACTTATGCTCCACACCCATCAATCTCACTTCCATACAAAAGAGAATCACACAAGAGCAATCCCTATCCATCAAGCTAGTAGAGCTCCACCTCCCTTCCTCCCCTGACCTCCCTCCCCACCACCACACCACCAACGGCCTCCCGCCCTCAAATCCGCCTTCGAAAACGTAATCCCACAGTTCTCCACCCTCATCAAGAGCTTGTCCCCTCATCTAGTCATGTACGACTTCAACCAGCCTTGGGCCCCCACCATCGCCACCGAATACGGCATCCCGGCGGTGGTATTCATAACCTCCAGCGCAGCCTTCATCTCCTTCGTCCTCCACAGTTTCAAAAAACCGGGAATCGAATTCCCATTTCCGAAAATTCAGCTCAGAGGATTCCACGGTGCCCAATTCCGCCGAAAGTTCGACTAGGCTTCCCGCGAAGTGAGTCAAAAGAGTCGTCGTCCCTTTGAGGCCTTTGAAAAATCATTCAAAATTATTTTGTTCAATACTTTTAGAGAATTGGAGGGGAAATACTTCGATTATCTCTCGATTCTGACCGAAAAGAAGACTGTCCCAGTTGGTCCACTGGTTCAAGAAATTGTCAATGGAACAGAGGAAACAGAGGTCATGAACTGGCTTGACAAGAAAAGTGATTCCTCCACGGTTTTTATTTCCTTTGGAAGTGAGTATTTTCTATCCAAAGAGGAATTAGAAGAGGTGGCTCACGGGTTAGAGATTAGCGCAGTAAATTTCATATGGGTCGTTAGGTTTCCGGTGGGAGAGAAGACTAAGATTGAAGAAGCACTGCCCAAGGGTTTTCTTGACAGGGTCGGGGAGAGAGGGATGGTCGTGGAGGGGTGGGCCCCACAGGCCCAAATCCTGGCCCACTCAAGCACCGGCGGGTTTGTTAGTCATTGCGGTTGGAATTCTATGCTGGAAAGCTTAAAATTCGGTGTACCGGTTATAGCCATACCCATGCATTTGGACCAGCCACCGAATGCTAGGGTGGTGGAGGAGGTGGGTGTGGCTGTGGAGGTGGAGAGAGAAGAGGATGGGAGGCTCAATAGATATGAGATTGCAAAAGCTATAAGGAAGGTGGTGGTGGAGAAAAATGGGGAGGGTATAAGAGTCAAATCGAGAGAATTTAGTGAGAATATAAGATTGAGAGCAGACAAAGGGATAGATGAGTTGGTGGAAGAGTTAGAGCCCGTTCCAGAACACCTTCTTAAAAAATAAGTACTTATTTCACATTTTCAAACTCAAAAATAATGTAAATGAAAAATAACTTTTCAATTTTTTTTGCACCGTATTAAAGATCTCAATGAGATCTTTCAAACAAGATCCATATTGTATATTTTTAGATTTCAATAAGCTCATCGTTTTTTAGTTTGAAATTGTCTTCTTAAGAAATAAGTACTTATTTCGCGTTCCGGAACGGGGCCTTAGTGAAACATTGTTTGGAGAGAAATTAGGTCAAAATTTACATTAGCAACCAGGGCAATCGGCCTAACCATTGTGTAGTGTGAAGTTGTGGGTTCAAATTCTATTTGTAATGAGGAGTTCGATATTCGTTGTGGTTGGTTGGGATGAAGTTACGATAAAAGAAGTTTTTTTTATCCTGTTACAAATGAAAGATTTATAGTTTTCATTTATATGGATGTCATTTTAACTCCATTTAGTCCATGCATTAGTTTTTGATCGAATGTCAAAAGTTCAATCCATTTAAAAAGGAGACAGAATTTCGAAATTGCGTTTACTACTTGGGAAACACTCGTCCATCACTATCACGTCCGGCCACCACTTGTTTGCCAGCTACCACTTCCAGCCGGCGCCGTCTTCGGTGGCCATTTCCGGTGCCAATCGCAAACGATTTTTCTTGGGAAAACAAAATTCCAACAATTACAGTGACACATAATATTTAAATTTCGTTGCTAATTTAATTGATGACAAATCTGACATATCAGCCAATTCAACTTATTTCCATCGACAAAGTGGAATAGTTATATCCCACGGTGCAACAACATTTGCCTCCCATCATGTTGACCAAGCTTTTCTAAGATCGGCAAAATCATTTTTGAACCAATTATCTTTTAACGAATCACGTAGAGATATTGATAAGACATATAAAGTTAATGGTATTTCATAACTAATTGATTGAGCAGCAGCTTGTAGACCACCTAAAAAGGAATATTGGTTCCCTTTTGACAGAAATGAAATGAATTCAATAATCTATTTTCATTTTTTTATTCATCATTCGGGTTAATGAACTAAACCATAGAGTTATATGGGATTTGGGAGTGCTGTAGTGTACCTCACGCACTACACCATGTAATGCGGCCGATTCAGCCGTCCATTTTATCACGGGTGGCTCGAATTTATTTCGACCTCATACTGATTTGAACTGTCCGTTACTTGGATTAAAAATCTAAGCTATCAATTGCAGAAATGAACGGCCGGATTGGTCACACTACACCGTGTAGTGTTGAGCTGCACTACAGCACCCCGGTCCGAGTTACATGAGTGTGTAGGTGCGGTCAAAATCATTAGTGCATCAGCTGAAAGACTATTTGACCAACCAATCGGCCGCAGACACGTGGTAACTAGGCCCACGCGGAAGGTCAGCCTTAGTCAAAATTCTATTCTAAGAAGACGGTTGACCACCCAATGGAAGGAAAGCACGTGTAGCACATAAAAATGATGCTCGCGGAAGAGAAGGCACCGCAGGACCCCTGCTGGCTCCGTGGAGGAACTAAAGACGCACCGAGATGGGTACGACGACAGAGGACCACAGGAAGACCCCGGGGGTTCTATTTGGGCCTAGAAGGCAGGGCCCAGAGGGAACCCCGCGGGAAGCAAATGATCGCCGCGGGTCGCGACCTTGCTCTTACGGGAATTGGGGAAGTTCTTGTGGCTTGGTGGCTTGGGATGGAGGTAGCGTCGCGGAAATGCGAGTCCTCTCGCGGAAAGACCTCCGCGGGAGGGCGAGTCTATCCGGGACCTGGAGGTACGGAAGGGACACGTGTTGGGGTCTTATAGGAGCGCCGTTCTGGGCTTGACCTAGGCCCAGGTGCCCTATAAATACCCCTGTCATTCCCAATGATTGCCAGAGGTTGACTTTTCTGGAAAGAAAGGGTGTGAGCACTAATTTTGAGGAAGGAGAACATTCTTCCCCGGAGAGAAGGTGACCTCACCTGTTCGAGTCCAGAGAAGGCCAGACATCACCCCGCGGAGAACAAAGGGGACACATTGCCTTTGTCTTTTCTGTACCTCTTGCTCTCTCTCTCTCTCTCACCCCACAAGATCATTCCCCTTTCCTCCTTGATACTAACCGTCAGCCAATCGCACCTCTCCAGCTCACATACATACACGTAAGCACATCCAGCGGAACCCCGATCACCCACATTTAGGCGACTCTTCTGGGGAGGTGTCTTTTGGTTTATGGTTAGTACCCGTTCCAAGGAATACATCGAACAGCCACCACCACGCCGTAGAGCAATGACGGCACCAGACAACGGCGCGCCAGTTATCGAGGAAGTCGAAGAAACCAACAGTGCGGGCGCGGCCGCGCAGACACTGAGGGCCCTCCAGGAGGGTCAATGACAGTTCCTTGAGACGCAGAGACAGTTGCTCGCGGCCTTTACCAGTCTCACTGAGCTCATCTCAGTGGCGCTCCCAAAGGCCGCGGTCGGCCAAAACAACGAACCACCACAAAACCAGGCCGGGGGCAGCACTAGCCAGACGGTGCAGCCTCAGGTCCCCCCAACGGTGCCTTACCATTTGTGCCCTGTGCTTGTAGGAGGCATTGCGGGAAACCGCCAGAAAGAGGTTGCCGCCGACGGTACCAGTACGCCTTCCGCGGGACCCCTACATCACCATGGTGGAAGTCCAGGCCCTGCTGGCGCAGCAAAAGGCAAGTGAGGCAAGCAGAAAGGAGCCAGTCATTGCTGAAGTTGGAACCCCGTCCGCGGGGCAGTTCATCACTCTGGCAGACGTACAGGCCCCGTCCGCGGGGCAGTTACCAAACAAGTTTTTTATATTAGTTTTCAAAAAAGTGAAAATGAAAAGCAAAAACTGAAAATAAAAAGGTTACCAAACACCCCCTTAGTATTTGCATCTCTGTAACTTTTTAGTGGAATATGGTAGACATATTTGGACTACTTCAAATTTCAACTCTCTCTCTGACCTCTTCCATCTTCTTCTTTGGGGAGGGGTCCTCCGATCACCACTCAAATCTGTACACCTCCGGGCACAGCCCTCTATGAGAAGCGCTGCCCGGTAAGTTTCTTTCTCTTTCCAATTCTTAAACCTTAATTTTTGCTATACAGCCCCTGTAGCCAGCAACCTCTCTATTGTCATTATCTAATTCATGCTTTATGGAGGACATTGGCATGCAATTTGACTCAATTTTTCTCGGAAACGAACTTTGCTAAGAAGATATGTGAGTACGATGACTACTTGGTTAAAGACTGTTATTGTGCAGGAAATTGGTGTTGTATTGATCAAAGGGGACATAATTTTTTGAATGGTAAAGCAGGGGAGGTTACTGTGTCCATTAGCTTCGTAACAGGCCATTGTGAGACCATAATAGGGACCTATGCTTCCCATTTTTTTATTTGATCATGTGGGTAAAGTAGGGTTCTTCATTATTTACATGTTGCAAGTTCAGAATTTTATGTGGGTTTGATGACTTTGATCTTATATGAGTGCACTACAAGCATTAGGTCAAGACAGAGGAGTTCTTTTTTCGTCTTTGTTATAAGTCAATTTTTGCACGTGTCATAGTCACCGTTGGGCCCATGCAATTTATGTAAACGGGATTTTTAAATATAAAATAATTTAATAGGCTAAGTTGAAAGAGAGATTGGGTACAAAGCTAATACACATGTATCAAATAAAGTCTTAAGTTAACATCGACCGTTCACCCCAACTAGAATATCCGATGTGTGGCTTAAAATGACAATCTAATTATATTCTATGAAGTAACATGATGAGAGAGTGAGAGAGTAAGTGAGAGCACTTCCCTTAAAACCGTTGAAGCTGAATGAAGAACAAGGCCAAACTATCCATCAAAATATTCGAACTTGTACTCGACGTTTTGACCGTGTTTTTGGTGGTCATGATTCTGGTCATTGTGGGTTTAGTCGTACAGGTCGCATGTCAGGGAGAAATGGCCATAGTCGAGGTCGTGGTTCTAGACTCTGTGTCACGACCTAGATTTTCAACATAAATTAAATAATACATTTCCATTAAAGGACCTCGCTCGCCGAACGTATTCCCAAATTAGTAACCCACCTGCTTAAATTACAATCAAATCCCCAAGACAAAAGAATATACCGTTTTGGCACTCCGGTCCAAAAACTAAATCACAAATGTTCGTACAATGAACCATTAAGTTACAAACTCTTCTTTGTCAAAAGAAAGTCTAGTCCAAAAGATGACAATGTAACTAAATCAGAGTTAACTTCTCAAAAATCCTTTTCACTTCCAGGCATGCAATTCATACATGTCACTGTCCAGCATTTAAACCTGAAAAGAAAGATTAGGTTGAGCTAAACTAGCCCAGTAGGAAAATCCTTACCAAAAATATGTGCAAACAGGATGATGACAAGTAAATACGGTTCAATCAATAGTTATCAATCAACAAGAGGGTATGGCAAAGTTTGGTGATTTCACTCTAGGACGCGCCATTATCAGGGAATACCATCAAGTCCAAAGGACACGACCACTCTAACAATCCCGACACAACTTGTCACGCCCTCGATTTTTAACATAAATAAATAATCTATTTTTAATAAAAGTTCCTCGCATATCATAGTTAATACCCAGAAGAATCCATAAATTCCCATACATTCCACTTACAAGTCAAATTTCAAAATTTAAGAAGCACAAATATATTAGTCGAAAAGAAATCTGTAGAACTTAGTTACAATTACATCCTTTTTGCAAAGAAAGTTATTACAGAGATGGTGAAGTAATTACAATAGGATTGCTTCCAAAAAAGAGTTATTCTTCTTCATCCCGGCACTCTATGCATGCAAGCTATTGACCGAAACTTGAACCTGAAAAGAAGGATTTTATTGAGCTACACTAGCCCAGTAGAGATTTCTATACTCAAACTATATATAAATGAGATGAAACATGCTATAAGGATGAATGATTTCCAATGAACGATCGAAGATACAAAAGACACAATGAATTGACGAACATCGACTATAGAATTCAATACGTCTTAAGATATCCCTAGCCATTCATACATCAACTAGAGCAGCATTTAGCACACACCAATCTAAATAACTCCAACAGTTTCTCAATCCATTTTAAGACTTCTCGAATGAATGCCACCATTTATCTCCTCATTTCTTACCATTTAACATCAAGCCCCTTTTTGTAAAAGAAAACATTTCCTTTTGATTGCCAAAATAAATATGAGAAAACCCACGACCTTTACGGGTCAAGCTCCGTTAATTAAATTGAATACCGGAATCCGTTGATTTGTGCCCAAATACCGGAACCGTTGATTCACTTAGGAATACCGGAGGATTTTTCATAAAAATCCTTTTTCCAAAACCATGTTCCTTTCTTTTCACAACTTTGATGGACTCAATCATTTACCCTTCATTCGTATCGCCCAACAATCCTTACATTTTCATTATGTCTCGTATTTCAATTTCATTTCCGGGCGTTAAGGACCCCGTGCGTCCCATATTCATTCCGGCATCACACCCTATGGTGGATCCGTGGCTTTCTTGTGCACTTCCGGGCATTCGGGACCCCGTGCGTCCCATTTCCGGCATCGCACCCCTCGGTGGATCCGTGGCTTTATTCGTATTGTTCCTTCGCACTCTTTCATGTTAACCATTTCTCAATCGATCGTTAATAGCTTCAAGCTCAACATATATCAACTTACACTTACACATACGCATTACCAATCCACATATAAGAACACAACATTCCCAAGGTCACATCCTTTCATTCATCATCACACAAAGTATAACAAACTCATAAACACGTCGCCTTATCATAAATAAATACCTTAAGCTCACGTTACTCCTCAAGTCTATCACGATACCCCACGTCATGCATCGAACCCACTAAAGACTTTACAACGCACCACCCATTTGATTCTATACTAAAAATTCCGTAGAACGAGCACCAAAGGAAGTTTGAAAGATCAACAAGACGAATGAAGAGGATACGAATTACTCTATTAACGTTTAGACTATTTGACAGGCCCTTATCAACCAACCATGCACCCTACGATATACTTTACGGCCTACGATATTCGATAACTACTCCATAGTACGTTTCTCAACTCACCAACCATCCCATCATGTTATAGCACTTAACAAGTCTATATCGATCATTGAGACATGCCAAATATGTTCTCTAAGTCAATCTAAAGCAAGAACGACCAACGAACACCAAATTCATTAAGTTCAACATGTTCTTATCTTCCAACGAGGGCCAAAGAATTTGAGAAATCAATGAACCATTCAAGATACCAACAATCAAGTCTAGAAGGGATTCAAAGGTGTTGATAGAATGCTAGAAGTGATCGGCATTCAAACGAGCATGAAACGAGCAAAATGTGTCAAAACTGCCCAGAAACCTAGGGGGTATTGATACCCCTTTTGGAGGTATTGATACCTGGCCCGAATCTGGCCCAGAGGAGAATGGGGTATTGATACCCCTTTTGAGGGTATCAATCCCACGAAGTTTTTCTGCGAATTTTCAGCTTTTCAACGACGAAATCCCAACAACAAACAACGAACCAAGCACGATCAAGGCACATAATCAACCCATAAACACATAGAGAGAGTAAGAAATCCCTACCTCGAAGTTGGAGAGCAAACCCAAAGAGAGATCGAGCCCACGCAAGCCCTTGACTCCGAAATCTTGAAACCAACCGAAATACACCTCCTCCAAGCAAAACCCACGAGATTCAAGCTCAATAACGCGTAGAGAAGGTAAAATGGAGGTGGGTTTATGTGGGTTTCGTGAGCTTTGAGTGTGAGCAAGAGGGAGAGGGAGAGAGAGAGAGAGGAGGAGCCGAGAGAGAGAGGTCGGGAGGGATGAGAGAGAGAGATTTTGATCTTTTCATCTCCTACACACACACCCACCTATATATACTAGTATCTTTACAAATTACTCTTGCACTCCCTCAAGTAACAACCCTAACACATTAACCCCAAAATCAAATAAACTCAATAAATTTCCCATTTTTCTCCATTTCTAACATTTATAAAACTTTTAAATAATATCCGAAAAATACGAGTCGTTACACAACTCGCTGACACTAAACATCCACTAACTGTATTTCCACCCCTCGCATTACAGTTCATCATCTCGTGGGTTACCGTATTACCACCCCTAGCGCTACGGGTACCCCAACATCTCGGACCACCGTATTACCACCCCTTGCGCTACGAGGTCTGCTAGAGTCTCCGTATTTCCACCCCTCGCGTTACGAGACTCCCTAACCCAACTTCCGACTCACTACAACCACTTTCATACTCAATCGTGAACCAAGACTCTTTTACGATCAAAGTCATAAGCAAACTTCACACAAGTGTCAACAATGTTCAACTATGCCATACACATTTCTCAATAGTCAACCGATAGATGAAAATGCATTCCGACACGTCTTAACCATGTAAACTATCTTCACTCCCACTAACGGAGGGTCAACGCAATACGCACAAGGCCTAACTATCATAGGGAATCAATTGAACAAGCTTGAGATAGTTTAGATGGTGTTACAAAGATGTTGGAAGTGTCTGGGGTTCAAGACAATCAAAGTAGAAGCAACGAAGGCCCAAACTGCTCGCAGGGCACTGGTATCGATACGGCCAAAATGGCTGTATCGATACAGAAAGCCAACAGAGAGGGAGACAATGATTTCGAAATAGTATCGATACGGCAATAACCCCTGTATCGATACAGGGTGGTTTCGAACAGGTTTTTCTGCAGATTTCAGAAATTCGACTACAATACCAACAACAACAACAATAAGCACGATTTCCCACCATATCAAGCTATTAACACATAAAAGTAGCAAAGAAATTCCTACCTCAATTTCAGGAACGAAACCCAAGAAACTCGAACGAGCTCTAACTCCAAATTCTTGGAAAACAACCGAGATCTACTTCCCGAGCCTCACCCAACGCGATACGAGCCCGGGGTTGCGCAGAGGAGGTGAAATGAGGGTGGGTTCTTAAGAACCTTGTGGTGTTTTAGTGGGTTTTTTAGAGAGAGCAAGAGAGAAAGAGAGAGATACGGTGGAGAGGGAGAGAGCCGGTGGAGAGGAGAGAGAGAGGGGAATGAAAATTATCTCCTACTCCTCACCCAACCCTATATATACTAGAATCCAAGCAAAAACACACAATCCCCCCTTCTAGATTCTATTCTACCACTTCAACCCTCAAATCAAATAACCACAAATAAACCATACTTTCTCGATTAGTCACTTAATAATCTTTTCAAAAATTAAAAATATCCGGGTCTCTACAGTCTATCCTCCTTAAAGAAATTTCGTCCCGAAATTTACAACTTAAGCCAATCAAGATCATGCATCAAATAAACATGCTCACGTCACAACATATATTGCCAAACGATGAATTAACAATCATAAAGTCGAAACTTAAACTCACATTGGTTAATTCGGAAACAATTGCGGATACTTCTCTCTAACTTCGTCTTCCCTTTCCCACGTAGACTTTCCTTCCTCTGATTGCTCCACGAAGCTCTTGCTAACAGTAAGGTCCTACCCCTCAACACTCAATCCCTCGTGTCTAGGATGCATATTGGTTTCCCCTCAAGAACTACACCAACCCCTTAATCATTCTTATCAAATTTTCAACCTTCACAGACACTCAAGTTCTAACACTTGTACAAGAGTCCTAGTATCCTTACAATTACATGACATTCACACCGAAATCCAACAAATGGTACCCCCACGTTTCTCCAAACTTACCTTATTTTACCAAGTGCCTCTCGAACTTTCTA
This sequence comes from Rhododendron henanense subsp. lingbaoense, assembly GCA_020567845.1. NCBI lineage: Eukaryota > Viridiplantae > Streptophyta > Magnoliopsida > Ericales > Ericaceae > Rhododendron > Rhododendron henanense. The sequence goes on along the minus strand of CM036317.1, from coordinate 17,601,476 downwards.
AAAGGGATATATTGAACCGCTTAATTAACTCCCATTCTCATTTTCCCCAATCAACATCAACTAATGAATCAATTTAGAGAACCCAAATAATCTCCACTGGAATGAAACTAAAAAGTCTAGAACCCAATTATTAGACTACATAATGACTTATCATCTTCTGCTTAGCTATAAACACCCACTTAACATAATTAAACTCCTCACATTCCAAAATTATTAATATTTCTTTCGACTCCAAAAGTTTAACACGTCTCACAACCTATTCAATTCTATTGATTCTGCTAATAATTGACAGCAACACCACTCCCTTAACAATCCCAAATGACCCCATGCATCTTGGCACTCATTTCCCTCTCTTAAAGACACTATTAACCTCCCTTGGTACGGCAAAACACATAGCACAAATCTGCTGGCCACTACCTCTAACCTACACATCTATTCACCCATAAAACTACTATGTCAATTCTGCTCAAATCTCAGACGCCTTTTCGTCCACCTAACATTCAAACAAAACTAAAATTCCAATACCACTCCACATTCCCCTCAGCCCACTCAGAATCACTACAGGTTTCTGTTTCGGATGACCAAACCCCCCCCCCCCCCCCCTTTTTTTTTTAAAGAAATGCGTCCGTCCTACATAACCCAACCTTGAAACCATTCGGGTGAACTCTCCATTTTACTATTCTCCTTATCACAAGCCATTAACCACTTCAAACTAGAGGGGTTGACTTACCGTGGAAACTTCGCATATCTAATTTTCTAATTAGGTCATACAAAAGAGTAGTAAGTACACAATTTTTTTTTTGAAGTCAAATTCCACCCTCTTTGAACTGTATATCTCATTATTGTTAAAAAAAGAAAGGACATACGCTAGATTCCAACTAAAGATTAACTCCTCGTCGCAAGTACCCACGCACATATCAATGTCCATCCTGCACTGCATTCTAAGAGCAAATTCCACACACTAAGACTATACAACATGTCAAATATGTAAATTTAAACGAAGCAGCAACACATTTCCTACATGAAATCCCTTTTCTTTTCTTTTCTTTTCTTCTCTTTTTTTTTCTTCAGATTTTCATTTTTAATCCACATGTGACACACCAACATAACCCTCCTACAATATCTGTCGCACCCCAAGTATCAACATACCTTCATACCAAACAAATTATCACATTGATAATAGAATAATGACCCACAATACAGGAAGGCTATAAGAAAGAAAGAAGGCAAGTACAGACATTCCAAACGATCCAATATACCAACTCAGCCACAAAAATTTGAAAGGTCCATAAGAAATAAAAGGAGCTAGTATCAACGACGCTGATTGGGCAGGATCACCATCTGATAGATGGTCCACAACTGGGTACTGTACTTTTGTTGGTAGAAATTTAGTTACCTGGAAGAGCAAGAAACAAACTATGGTTGCTCGATCTAGTGCTGAAGCAGAATATCGTGCCATGACTCATACTACATGCGAGGTTGTATGGTTGAGAGCTTTGCTCGAGGAGTTGGGATTTGGCGTACAGTTACCTATTCCTATGTATTGTGATAATCAGGCAGCAATACATATCGCTTCGAATCTGGTATTTCATGAGAGAACCAAACATATTGAGGTAGATTGTCATATCGTTCGAGAGAAGGTGGATGGTGGTGTGTTGGCTACCCCTTTCGTGTCTACAGGAGCTCAGTTGGCAGATATCTTTACTAAACCACTGTTTAAACCACGTTTAGAATTTTTATGTAACAAGCTGGGATTTTGTGATATCTATTCTCCAGCTTGAGGGGGAGTGTTAGAAGTGTTTATTAGAGAGAGTGGGTTTTGTCCCACATTGCTTATCTTATAGTTGTGTAACTCTCCAGACTTATATAAATATAAGTTATATGTGTAAGGGTTTAGTAACACCCTATACACTTTTTCCTTCTTTCTCTCTCAACAATAAACACCTCCTTAATGGTTCCAATGAAGCTCTCAAGAGATGTCTCAATGTGCACTCCATGCAATCCAAGTTAAGTGCCATGGCGAGTACCTGAAAGGATAGGGTGAGCTACCCTAGCTCGTAGAGATATCCGTACCTAAATTATATGCAGAAGTGAAGACCGATATCAAGGAAAAACGTTTTCCCAAAAGCATATTTGTTTTGTCAAAAAGTGGAACACAAAATACCACTATCATACTGGGAAATATTTAACTCCATTTCTCAAATACTTACACTCTCAGCTACACACACACGCACCTACTTCTATCTTAAATAAACTCAGGCTGTCATTACCAAACACAAAACACACTCCTACGTTTTCACTCTAGTAACTAAGAAACAACTCCGAATTCTTTAACCAATCAATTTATCTTTCTTATCCCACTTCACTGGTCATACTTGCATCTAAGTCGACACACTACACACAAAGAAGTGAAATACAACATGCACAAGGACATTAACCTCAATATTGTGTCATCGAAGAACTCACCCGTCCACCTAATTTAATCTTTTCCAACTTAAGTTAAGTTTTATCGTGTCCTCCCTCGTGTCCCTTTTTATCTTGTTTTTTCGTTTTCCTCTTGTCATCAGCAAGTGTGAATTATCCACCTATACGCACATGCATACCGTTCAATCAAATCTCCAATTTACCATTATAAATTTAAACTACGTCTCCAGCACATATGCACTTTACGGCTACTGACCCAAAGGACAAAGCAACCTACCCTGCATAGGTTTACGGACTTTCACCGACGGCGTCATAATTGACCCAAGTAGGTTTACAGACTTTCACCGACGGCGTCACAATTGACCCAAGTAGGTATACGGACTTTGACCGACGGCATCACAATTGACCCAAGTTTTCTGGTGGCCCAACTCAAAATCACAAAACTATCATATTCCAAAATATCTCAACACTTGGCCTTAAAGCCCAAATCAGCTAAAACCAACCAAAACTTCCGTAAATGACTCACCCAAGTAGGCCGATATATAACAAAATCAGTGTAACCTATTTCACAATAGATACTATCACATCTACGGCATCAAATTAACATGTTTCCATACCAAATAAATTACCACACCAATCCCAACTTATCAAGCCGCTATAATTTAGGAAGTCTATAAGAAGAAAGGAAGAAAGCAAGCATCGACACTTCGAACCATCCAAGACACCAACTCAGGTTAAAAGTTCATAGTTTCTCACTGAGTGCTTCGTTCTGTCTAAACTTCATATTCTAAATCAACATATCAATACTCACGACCTTCTGTGTTACCACCCCTTGCGTTGCTGTACTCCCCCATTACAACCCTGGGACTACAATCGATTAATCTCATCAATCAAATAACATCAACATCAAACACTTTTTTCCAGTCTCGATGTACGACAAAACACACCGATCAAACCAACTCAAAGATTAACAATACATAAATAATACCATCTTCACAATTATAACAATAAGAACACCCAAGTCCAACTCTTTCATGGAGGGAAATCCACCACATATCTTCATAAATCAAATAACATTAACGTCAAAGCATTCGCTTGTATATCGACACATCAATACACATGACACTTTAATCACACCGGACATTGAGAAGCTCACACACACACCTTTTTCTTAGATTCTAGGCTTACCATTGCCAATATCATTTTCTGTTATCACATTTCTATTTTTAAAGGCTTGGATACACCTTAGGTTCTCAAACGACCACTTTCTCTTTACCGATTTATTTACTAAACATACCCTTTTAACAAAATCAACTTTTCACATCTCTTAAATTGAATCCACATACTAGCCCACCATCAAAACAAGAGTATTCGAAGATAGACAAGCTCAAACTCTTTCTATGGCTTTATACATATATATATACATATATATATATATTTTTTAAATCTGATTCAAGTTTTCCCAAATCACACCATTTCAAGCATAGAGTTTAGACACTCAATAATATGCTAAACTACCACATAGACAAGCACAGAGAGAGAGAGAGAGAGAGAGAGAGAGAGAGAGAGAGAGAGAGAGAGAGAGAGAGAGAGAGAGAGAGAAATCCCTAGATTAAAACTTAGTTCTTCCAAAACCCCCAAAAGTCCCGGCACACAAGGCACCACATATTTCTTTGTGCAAATTTGCCACTCTCTTAGAAAAATCATAACTCTTTCATCTTAAACCCAAAAATATCGAAACCAACGCCAAACGTTGCACCACTACAAGCACTACACTTAGTAAAAATCCCAGGTTCAGCAATGAGAGGGAATTAACCCAACCATCCAGAGAAAAACATGTTCGCAACCATTTTCGCACTAGTTAATCAACTCTACTTTAGAAATTCACCAAAAATTGTATACTTAACCGAATCACGTGATCCCAACGCCAATCCCTTCTTAACTTAAATATATAGCTCTTGCAAAAGACCCAAAGCCACCCGAGGTGTTCAACCTGCCCAGTACGTTTAAAGAAGGCAGCCACGCACAGATTCGTGCATCCAGGAAACAGCCGGTATTCAAAAATTCATAACTAATTGTGTGATTATCGGTTTTTCATGATTTTGGTACCGAAATCTTCGTATTGAAACGTACTTTAACAATTATGAAGACACCGAAAATTGAATCTTAGCAGAAGGACCCCTAAAAGATGAATTACTAGCACCCACGAAATTTTCAGCATTCACTAAATTTATTCAAGACTCAAAATAGATTATCAAGCCTAATTCTTGTATATCAAACCAACACATAAACATATAAAGAAGGCAAGAGATCCCTACCTCAAGTATCAAGACCAAGCTTTGAGCTCAAACCAAACCCTAGCCTTCAAACCAAAATATGCCTCCACCGAGCTCTTCCCACGCGATCCGAGGTCCGAGGATGGTGAGATGTGCGTGGGTTTTCAAGGATTGATGGTGGAGTAGCAAGAATTTGGTTGAGGGAGCGAGAGAGAGAAGACCGAGAGAAAGAAAGAGGAGGGAGAGAAAGCTTACGCTGAAAAAAAGTGAAGGGGAAAGTGAAATGTTCTTCTGGTGTGTTGATACATACAACCCTAATGCACTAACACCCCTCTATTCCACAAGCATCACATTATAACCCCCAACTCATATACCCTCACACATTAACAACAATATTTTGTTCAAAACATAAATTCATTTTTTTTATAGACCAATTGCATTATAAATATCAAGAATTAAATGATGAAATTACGGGTCTCTACACAGAGAGAGAGAGCACTTCCCTTAAAACCGTCGAAGCTGAATGAAGACCAAGGCCAATCTATCCATCAAAATATTCAAACTTGCACTCGACAAAACCGCAAAAATAGAGAGTTTAGAAAAAATTCTTAAGAAAGTAAGAAAATTTAGAAAATTTGCCTAACAAAATCATATTACAGAGAGAGAGAGAACACTTCCCTTGAAAGAAGAAAAGCTGAAATTGAAAACAAAAGCCCTTCGAAGCATACCACCATATACAAAACAAAAAAAAACAAAGGAAGAGAGAGCAATTAAGAAAAGAGAAGTGCAAATAAAAACATATCAAATTTAACCACAACACATTTCATGAAACATAACAAAAAAGTGAATGAGAAAAAAACTCAACCTGAAATCACACAAAACCATACGAAAGAATTGCATTTTCAATAGGACAAAAAAGTGTACAAACCTGTACAATAAGAATATATAAAAAATGCAAGAGTTAGCGTAATCCCAAAACGCGTATAAGTAGAAATATTAAATGAGATAAATTAAATTTAATCTAAACTAAAAATTTGAACCTGTCCAGCTATTAGGTGTTTTCTATGGTCAAACCAACCTTATTATTTCCAAAATAAATTTTTTTGAGTTAAGAAAAATAAAATATTATATATCGCATGGGCCCATGCAATTTATGTGAACGGGATATTTAATTATAAAACAATTTAATAGTCTAATTTGAAAGTGAGATTGGGTACAAAACTAGTGCATCAATTAAAATCTTAAGTTAACATCGACCGTTCAACCCAACTAGAATATCCGACGAGAGGATTAAATTAATAATCAAATTACATTCTTTGCAGTAACATGATGAGAGTGAGAAATAGACAGAAGGAGAGAGAGAGAGAGAGAGAGAGAGAGAGAGAAAGAGAGAGAGAGAGAGAGAGAGAGAGAGAGAGTGAGTGAGAGCACTTCCCCTAAAACCGTCGAAGTTGAATGAAGACCAAGGCCAAAATATCCATCAAAATATTCGAACTTGCACTTGACAATATTGCAAAAATAGATAGTTTAGAAAAAATTCATACGAAAGTAAGTAAAATTAAAAAATTTGCCAAACCAAATCATATTTCAGAGAGAGAGAGAGAGAGAGAACACTTCCCTGGAAAAAAGAAAAGCTGAAATTGAAAACAAATGCCTTCGAAACATACCACCATATACAAGACAAAGAAATAAATAAATTCAAGGATGAGAGGGCAATTAAAAAAAAGAAGTGCAAGTAAAATCTTATCAAATTGAACCACAACACATTTCATGAAACATTTCAAAAAAGAGAGGGAGCGAGAAACTCAACCGGAAATTGCTCAAAACCAAACGAAAGAGTTGCCTTTTCAATAGGACAGAAAAGCGTAAAAACATGTACAACAAGAATATCAAAAATGAAAGAGTGAGATTGGGTACAAAGTTAGTGCACGTGTATCAATTAAAATCTTAAGTTAACATCGACCGTTCACCCCAACTAGAATATTAGATGTGAGGCTTAAAGTAACAATCTAATTACTTTATATGCAGTAACATGATGAGAGAGAGAGAGAGAGAGAGAGAGAGCACTTCCCTTAAAACCGTTGAAGCTGAATAAAAACCAAGGCCAAACTATCCTTCAAAATATTCGAACTTGCACTCGACAATACTGCAAAAATAGAGAGTTTAGAATTTTTTTTATAAAAGTAAGTGAAATTAAAAAATTTACCAAACCAAATCAAATTACGAAGAGAGAGAGAACACTTCTCTTGAAATAAGAAAAGTTGAAATTGAAAACAAATGCCCTACGAAGCATACCACCATATACAGGACAAAAACAAAAACAAAGGATGAGAGGACATTTATGAAAAAAGAAGTGCAAGTAAAAACATATATATCAAATTTAACCACAACACATTTTAAGAAACATATCAAAAAAGTGAGTGAGAAAAAACTCAACCTGAAATAGCTCAAAACCAAACGAAAAAATTGAATTTTCAATAGGAAAAAAAAGTGTACAAACTTGTACAATAAAAATAAAAAAAATGCAAGAGTTAGCGTAATCCCAAAAACGCGTACAAGTAGAAATATTAAACGAGATTTTACATAATACCAAAAGGAATATCGTGGTAAGTAAATTTAATCTGAACTAAAAATCTCATCTTGTCCAGCTTTTAGGTGTTTTTTATGGTCAAACCAACCCCTTATTATTTCCAAAATAAATTTTTTTGGCATAAGAAAAATAAAATATTATATCTCGCATGGGCCCATGCAATTTTTATAAACGGGATATTTAATTATAAAACAATTTAATAGTCTAATTTGAAAGTGAGATTGGGTACAAAGCTAGTGCACGTGTATCAATTAAAATCTTAAGTTAACATCGACCATTCAACCCAACTAGAATATCCGATGTGAGGATTAAAGTAACAATCTAATTATATTCTATGCAGTAACATGATGAGAGAGAGAAAGAGATAGAAGGAGAGAGAGAGTGAGTAAGGGCATTTCCTCTAAAACCGTCGAAGCTGAATAAAGACCAAGGCCAAACTATCCATCAAAATATTCGTAACTTGCACTCGACAAAATAGCAAAAATAGAGAGTTTAGAAAAAATACTTAAGAAAGTAAGTGAATTTAGAAAATTTGCCAAACCAAATCATATTACAGAGAGAGAGAGATAACACTTCCCCAGAAATAAGAAAAGCTGAAATTGAAAACAAATGCCTTCGAAGGGTACCAACACATACATAACAAAAAAAAACAGAGGATGAGTGGACAATTAAGAAAAAGGAAGTGCAAGTAAAACTTATCAAATTGAACCACAACACATTTCATGTTACATTTCAAAAAAGAGAGGGAGGGAGAAACTCAAACTGAAATCGCTCAAAACCAAACGAATGATTTGCTTTTTTAATAGGACAGAAAAGTTTACAAACCTGTACAACAAGAATATCAAAAATGAAAGAGTGAGATTGGGTACAATGCTAGTGCACGTGTATATCTGATGTGATTCTTAAGTAAACCTTGACCGTTCACTCGAACTAGAATATCCGATGTGATTCTTAAAGTAACAATCTAAATACATTCTATGCAGTAACATGATGAGAGAGAGAGAGAGCACTTCCCTTAAAACCGTTGAACCTGAATGAAGGCCAAGGCCAAAATATCCTTCAAAATATTCAAATTTGCACTCGACAATACTGCAACAATAGAGAGTTTAGAAATTTTTTTATTAAAGTAAGTGAAATAAAAAAATTTACCAAACCAAATCATATTACGGAGAGAGAGAGAACACTTCCCTTGAATGAAGAAAAGCTGAAATTGAAAACAAATGCCCTTTGAAACATACCACTATATACAATATGAAAAAAAACAAAGGATAAGAGGGCAACTAAGGAAAAAGAAGTGCAAATAAAAACTTATCAAATTCAACCTCAACACACTTAATGAAACATTTCAAGAAAGAGTGAGAGATAGAAACACAACCAGAGATAGAAACACAACCTGAAATCGCTCAAAACCAAATAGTATATCTAGCATGGGCCCATGCAATTTTAAAATCTTAAGTTGGTGTACGTGTATCAAAACTTATGTACGTGTATCAATTAAAATCTTAAGTTAACATCGACCGTTCCTCCCAACTAGAATATTCGATGTGAGGATTAAAGTAACAATCTAATTACGTTCTATGCAGTAACATGATGAGAGAGAGAAAGAGAGAGAAGGAGAGAGACAGAGACATAGAGAGAGAGAGCACTTCCCCTAAAACCGTCGAAGATGAATGAAGACTAAGGCCAAACTATCCATCAAAATATTCGAACTTGCACTCTACAAAACTGCAAAATTAGAGAGTTTAGAAAAAATTCTTAAGAAAGTAAGTGAAATTAGAAAATTTGCCAAACCAAATCATATTACAGAGAGAGAGAGAGATAACACTTCCCCAGAAAGAAGAAAAGCTGAAATTGAAAACAAATGCCTTCGAAGCGTACCAACACATACATAACAAAAAAAAACATAGGATGAGTGGACAATTAAGAAAAAGGAAGTGCAAGTAAAACTTATCAAATTGAAGCACAACATAATTCATTAAACATTTCAAAAAAGAAAGGGAGATAGAAACTCAACCTGAAATCGCTAAAAACCAAACAAAAGAATTGCCCTTTCAAAAGGACAGAAAAGTGTGCAAAACTGTAAGACAAGAATATCAAAAATGAAAGAGTGAGATTGGGTACAAAGTTAGTTGACGTGTATCAATTAAAATCTTAAGTTAACATCAACCGTTCAACCCAATTGGAATATCCGATGTGAGGATTAATGTAACAATTTAATTACATTATATACAGTAGTGACAGAAAGAAAATGAGAGAAGGAGAGAGAGGAAGAGAGAAAGAGAGAGAGTTAGTGAGAGCACTTCCTCTAAAACCGTCGAAGCATAATGAATACCAAGGCCAAACTATCCATCAAAATATTTGAATTTGCACTCGACAAAACTGCAAAAATAGAGAGTTTAGAAAGAATTCTTAAGAAAGTAAGTAAAATTAGAAAATTTGCCAAACAAAATCATATTACACAGAGAGAGAGAGAGAGAACACTTCCCTTAAAAGAACAAAAGCTGAAATTGAAAACAAATGCCTTCGAAGCGTACCACCACATACATAAATAATAAAAAAACAAAGGATGAGTGGACAATTAAGAAAAAGGAAGTGAAGTAAAACTTATCAAATTGAAGCACAACACAATTCATTAAACATTTCAAAAAAGAGAGGGAGATAGAAACTCAACCCGAAATCGCTAAAAATCAAACAAAAGAATTGCCCTTTCAATAGGACAGAAAAATGTACAAACCTGTAAGACAAGAATATCAAAAATGAAAGAGTGAGATTGGGTACAAAGCTAGTGCACGTGTATCAATTAAAATCTTAAGTTAACATCGACCGTTCAACCCAATTAGAATATCCGATGTGAGGATTAATGTAACAATTTAATTACATTATATACAGTAATACGGTGATAGAAAGAAAACGAGAGAAGGAGAGAGAGGAAGAGAGAAAGAGAGAGAGTTAGTGAGAGCACTTCCTCTAAAACCGTCGAAGCATAATGAATACTAAGGCCAAACTATCCATCAAAATATTTGAATTTGCAGTCGACAAAACTGCAAAAATAGAGAGTTTAGAAAGAATTCTTAAGAAAGTAAGTAAAATTAGAAAATTTGCCAAACAAAATCATATTACACAGAGAGAGAGAGAGAGAACACTTCCCTTAAAAGAACAAAAGCTGAAATTGAAAACAAATGCCTTCGAAGCGTACCACCACATACATAAATAATAAAAAAACAGAGGATGAGTGGACAATTAAGAAAAAGGAAGTGCAAGTAAAACTTATCAAATTGAAGCACAACACAATTCATTAAACATTTCAAAAAAGAGAGGGAGATAGAAACTCAACCTGAAATCGCTAAAAATCAAACAAAAGAATTGCCCTTTCAATAGGACAGAAAAATGTACAAACCTGTAAGACAAGAATATCAAAAATGTAAGAGTGAGATTGGGTACAAAGCTAGTGCACGTGTATCAATTAAAATCTTAAGTTAACATCGACCGTTCAACCCAATTAGAATATCCGATGTGAGGATTAATATAACAATTTAATTACATTATATACAGTAATACGGTGATAGAAAGAAAACGAGAGAAGGAGAGAGAGGAAGAGAGAAAGAGAGAGAGTTAGTGAGAGCACTTCCTCTAAAACCGTCGAAGCATAATGAATACCAAGGCCAAACTATCCATCAAAATATTTGAATTTGCACTCGACAAAACTGCAAAAATAGAGAGTTTAGAAAGAATTCTAGAAAGAATTCTTAAGAAAGTAAGTAAAATTAAAAAATTTGCCAAACAAAATCATATTACAGAGAGAGAGAGAGAGAGAGAACACTTCCCTTAAAAGAACAAAAGCTGAAATTGAAAACAAATGCCTTCGAAGCGTACCACCACATACATAACAAAAAAAAAAAACAGAGGATGAGTGGACAATTAAGAAAAAGGAAGTGCAAGTAAAACTTATCAAATTGAAGCAGAACACAATTCATTAAACATTTCAAAAAAGAGAGGGAGATAGAAACTCAACCTGAAATCGCTAAAAACCAAACAAAAGATTTGCCCTTTCAATAGGATAGAAAAGTGTACAAACCTGTAAGACAAGAATATCAAAAATGAAAGAGTGAGATTGGGTACAAAGCTAGTGCACCTGTATCAATTAAAATCTTAAGTTAACATCGACCGTTCAACCCAATTAGAATATCCGATGCGAGGATTAAAGTAACAATTTTATTACATTATATACAGTAATGTGGTGATAGAAAGAACATGAGAGAAGGAGAGAGAGGAAGAGAGAAAGAGAGAGTGTGAGTGAGAGCACTTCCTCTAAAACCGTCGAAACATAATGAATACCAAGGCCAAACTATCCATCAAAATATTTGAATTTACACTCGACAAAACTGCAAAAATAGAGAGTTTAGAGAAAATTCTTAAGAAAGTAAGTAAAATTAGAAAATTTGCCAAACAAAATCATTTTACAGAGAGAGAGAGAGAGAACACTTCCTCTGAAAGAAGAAAAGAACAAAAGGTGAAATTGAAAACAAATGCCTTCGAAACGTACCACCATATACCAGACAAAAAAAAAAAAAAAAAGGATAAGAGGGCAATTAAGTTAAAAGAAGTGCAAGTAAAAACTTATCAAATTGAACCACAACACACTTAATGAAACATTTCAAGAAAGAGAGGGAGATAGAAACTCAACCTGAAAACGCTCAAAACCAAACGAAAGAATTGCCTTTTCAATGGAACGAAAAAGTGTACAAACCTGAACAGTAAGAATATAAAAAAGGCAACAGTTAGCGTAATCCCGAAAACGTGTATAAGTAGAAATATTAAATGAGATTTTAAATAATATCGAAAGGAATGTCGTGATAAAGTAAATTTACTCTAAATTAAAAATCTCAATTTGTCCAGCTATTAGGTGTTTTCTATGGTCAACCCAACCATATTATTTCTAAAATAAATTTTTTTAAATTAAGAAAAATAAAATAGTATATCTATTATGGGCCCATGCAATTTTGAAATCTTAAGTTGGTGTACGTGTATCAAAACTAGTGTACGTGTATCAATTAAAATCTTAAGTTAACATCGACCGTTCATCCCAACTAGAATAATCGATGTGAGGATTAAAGTAACAATCTAATAACATTCTATGCAGTAACATGATGAGAGATAGAAAGAGAGTGGAGGAGAGAGAGAGAGAGAGAGAGAGAGAGCAATTCTCCTAAAACCGTCGAAGCTGAATGAAAACCAAGGCCAAACTATCCCTCAAAATGTTCGAACTTGCACTCGACAAAACTGCAAAAAATAGAGAGTTTAAAATAAATTCTTAAGAAAGTAAGTAAAATTAGAAAATTTGCCAAACCAAATCATATTACAGAGAGAGAGAGAGAACACTTCCCCAGAAAAAAGAAAAGCTGAAATTGAAAACAAATGCCTTCGAAGCGTACCACCACATACATAACAAAAAAAAAGAAAGCGGATGAGTGGACAATTAAGAAAAAGGAAGTGCAAGTAAAACTTATCAAATTGAAGCACAACACAATTCATTAAACATTTCAAAAAACAGAGGGACATAGAAACTCAACCTGAAAATCGCTCAAAACCAAACTAAAGAATTGCCTTTTCTATAGGACAGAAAAGTGTACAAACCAATACGACAAGAATATCAAAAATGAAAGATTGAAATTGTGTACAAAGCTATTGCACGTGTATCAATTCAAATCTTAAGTTAACATCGACCGTTCAACCCAACTAGAATATCCGATGTGGGGATTAAAGTAACAATTTAAGTACATTATATACAGTAATATGGTGATAGAGAGAAAATGAGAGAAGGAGAGAGAGAAATAGAGATAGTGAGTGAGAGCACTTCCCCTAAAACCGTCGAAGCTTAATGAATACCAAGGCCTAACTATGCATCAAAATATTTGAATTTGCAGTCGATAAAACTGCGAACATAGAGAGTTTAGGAAAAATTCTTAAGAAAGTAAGTAAAATTAGAGAATTTGCCAAACCAAATCATATTACAGAGAGAGAGAGAGAGAGAGAACATTTCCCTTGAAAGAAGAAAAGCTGAAATTGAAAACAAATGCCTTCGAAGCGTACCACCATATTCCGGACAAAAAACAAAAAAGGATAAGAGGGCAATTAAGGAAAAAGAAGTGCAAGTAAAAACTTATCAAATTGAACCACAACAGACTTAATGAAACATTTCAAGAAAGAGAGGGAGATAGAAACTCAACCGGAAATCGCTCGAAACGAAACGAAAGAATTGCCTTTTCAATAGATCGAAAAAGTGTACAAACCTGTACAGTAAGATTATAAAAAATGCAAGAGTTAGCGTAATCCTGAAAACGTGTATTAGTAGAAATATTAAACGAGATTTTACATAATACCGAAAGGAATGTTGTGATAAAGTAAATTTATTCTAAACTCAAAATCTCAACTTGTCCAGCTATTAGGTGTTTTCTATGGTCAAACCAACCATATAATTTCCAAAATAAATTTTTTAACTTAAAAAGAATAACATAGTACATCTAGCATGGGCCCATGCAATTTTAAAATCTTAAGTTGGTGAACGTGTATCAATTAAAATCTTAAGTTAACATCTACCGTTCATCCCAACTAGAATATTCGAGGTGAGGATTAAAGTAACAATCTAATAACGTTCTATGCAGTAACATGATGAGAGAGAGAATGAGAGAGAATGAGAGAGACAGAGACAGAGAGAGATCACTACCCCTAAAACCGTTGAAGCTGAATGAAGACCAAGGCCAAACTATCCTCAAAATATTCGAACTTGCACTCGACAAAACTGCAAAAATAGAATGTTTAGAAAAAATTATTAAGAAAGTAAGTAAAATTAGAAAATTTGCCGAACCAAATCATACTACAGAGAGAGAGAGAACACTTCCCCTGAAAGAAGAATAGCTGAAATTGAAAACGAATGCCTTCGAAGCGTACCACCACATACATAACAAAAAAAAACAAAGGATGGGTGGACAATTAAGAAAAAGAAAGTGCAAGTAAAACTTATCAAATTGAAACACAACACAATTCATTAAACATTTCAAAAAATAGAGGGAGATAGAAACTCAACCAGAAATCGCTCAAAACCAAATGAAAGAATTGCCCTTTCAATAGGACAGAAAAATGTACAAACCTGTACGACAAGAATATCAAAAATGAAAGAGTGAGATTGGGTACAAAGCTAGTGCACGTGTATCAATTAAAATCGACCGTTCAACCCAACTAGAATATCCGATGTGAGGATTAAAGTAACAATTTAATTACATTATATACAGCAATATGGTGATAGAGGGAAAATGAGAGAAGGAGAGAGAGAAAGAGAGAAAGAGAGAGAGTGAGTGAGAGCACTTCCCCTAAAACCGTCGAAACTTAATGAATACGAAGGCTAAACTATCCATCAAAATATTTGAATTTGCAGTCGACAAAACTGCAAAAATAGAGAGTTTAGATAAAATTTGTTAAGAAAGTAAGTAAAATTTGTAAATTTGTCAAACCAAATTATATTACAGAGTGAGAGAGCACTTCCCATGAAAGAACAAAAGCTGAAATTGAAAACAAATGCTTTCGAAGTGTAAAACCATATTCCGGACAAAAAAAAAAAAAAACAAAGGATAAGAGGGCAATTAAGGAAAAAGAATGGCAAGTAAAAACTTAACAAATTGAACCACAACACACTTAATGAAACATTTCAAGAAAGAGAGTGCGATAGAAACTTAACCTGAAATCGCTCAAAACCAAACGAAAGAATTGCTTTTTCAATAGAACGAAAAAGTGTACAAACCTGTACGGTAAGAATAGAAAAAATGCAAGAGTTAGCGTAATCCCGAAAACGTGTATAAGTAGAAATATTTAACGAAATTTTACATAATACCGAAAGGAATGTTGTGATAAAGTAAATTTAATCTAAACTCAAAATCTCAACTTGTCCAGCTATTAGGTGTTTTCTATGGTCAAACCAACCGTATTATTTCCAAAATAAATTTTTTTAACTTAAAAATGAATAAAATAGTATATCTAGCATGGGCCCATGCAATTTTAAAATCTTACGTTGGTGAATGTGTATCAAGACTAGTGTACATTTATCAATTAAAATCTTGAGTTAACATCGACCGTTCATCCCATCTAGAATATTCGATCTAGAATATTCGAGGTGAGGATTAAAGTAACAATCTAATAACGTTCTATGTAGTAACATGATGAGAGAGAGAAAGAGAGAGAAGGAGAGAGACAGAGACAGAGAGAGAGAGCACTTCCCCTAAAACCGTCGAAGCTCAATGAAGACCAAGGCCAAACTATCCATAAAAATATTCGAACTTGCACTCGACAAAACTGCAAAAATAGAGAGTTTAGAAAAAATTCTTAAGAAAGTAAGTTAAATTAGAAAATTTGCCAAACCAAATCATATTACAGAGAGAGAAAGAGAGAGAACACTTCCCCTGAAAGAAGAAAAGCTGAAATTGAAAACAAATGCCTTCGAAGCGTACCACAGCATACATAAATAAAAAAAACAAAACAAAGGATGAGTGGACAATTAAGAAAAAGGATGTGCAATTAAAACCAAACGAAAGAGTTGCCCTTTCAATAGTACAGAAAAGTGTACAAACCTGTACGACAAGAATATCAAAAATGAAAGAGTGTGATTGGGTACAAAGCAAGTGCATGTGTATCAATTAAAATCTTAAGTTAACATCGACCGTTCAACCCAACTAGAATATCCGATGTGGGGATTAAAGTAACAATTTAAATACATTATGTACAGTTATATGGTGATAGAGAGAAAATGAGAGAAGGTGAGAGAGAAAGAGAGTGAGGGAGTGAGAGCACTTCCCCTAAAACCGTCGAAGCTTACAGAACACTAAGGCCAAACTATGCATCAAAATATTTGAATTTGCACTCGATAAAACTGCAAAAACAGAGAGTTTAGAAAAAATTCTTAATAAAGTAAGTAAAATTAGAAAATTCGCCAAACCAAATCATATTACAGAGAGAGAGAGATAACACTTCCCTTGAAAGAAGAAAAGCTGAAATTGAAAACAAATGCCTTCGAAGCGTATCACAATATTCCTGCCAAAAAAAAAAAAAGGATAAGAGGGAAATTACGGAAAAAGAAGTGCAAGGAAAAACTTATCAAATTGAACCACAACACACTAAATGAAACATTTAAAGAAAGAGAGGGAGATAGAAACTCAACCTGAAATCGCTCAAAACCAAACGAAGAATTGCCTTTTCAATGGAACAAAAAATTGTACAAACCTGTATAGTAAGAATACAAAAAGTGCAAGAGTTAGCATAATCCCGAAAACGTGTATAAGTAGAAATATTAAACGAGATTTTACATAATACCGAAAGGAATGTCGCGATAAAGTAAATTTAAGCTAAACTAAAAATCTCAACTTGTCCAGCTATTAGGTGTTTTCTATGGTCAAACCAACCATATTGTTTCCAACATAAATTTTTTTAACTTAAAAAGAATAAAATAGTATATCTAGCATCGGCCCATACAATTTTAAAATCTTTAGTTGGTGTACGTGTATCGAAACTAGTGTACGTGTATCAACTAAAATCTTAAGTTAACATCGACCGTTCATCCCAACTAGAATATTCGATGTGAGGATTAAAGTAACAATCTAATTACGTTCTATGCGTTAACATTATGAGAGAGAGAAATAGAGAGACAGAGACAGAGACAGAGAGAGAGAGAGCACTTCCCCTACAACCGTCGAAGCTGAATGAAGACCAAGGCCAAACTATCCATCAAAATATTCGAACTTGCACTCAACAAAACTGCAAAAATAGAGAGTTTGGAAAAAATTCTTAAGAAAGTAAGTAAAATTATAAAATTTGCCAAACCAAATCATATTACAGAGAGATAGAGAGAGAGAGAACTCTTCCCCTGAAAGAAGAAAAGCTGAAATTGAAAACAAATGCCTTCGAAGCGTACCACAGCATACATAAATAAAAAAAACAAAACAAAGGATGAGTGGACAATTAAGAAAAAGGATGTGCAATTAAAACTTATCAAATTAAAGCACAACACAATTCATTAAACATTTCAAAAAAGAGAGGGAGATAAAAACTCAACCTGAAATCGCTCAAAACCAAACGAAAGAATTGCCTTTTCTATAGGACAGAAAAGTGTAGAAACCTGTACGACAAGAATATCAAAAATGAAAGAGTGAGATTGGGTACAAAGCAAGTGCACGTGTATCAATTAAAATCTTAAGTTAACATCAACCGTTCAACCCAACTAGAATGTCCGATGTGAGGATTAAAAGAACAATTTAATTACATTATATACAGTAATATGGTGATAGAGAGATAATGAGAGAATGAGAGATAGAAAGAGAGTGAGTGAGTGAGAGCACTTCCCCTAAAATCGTCGAAGTTTAATGAACACCAAGGCCAAATTATCCATCTAAATATTTGAATTTCACTCGATAAAACTGCAAAAATAGAGAATTTATAAAAAATTCTTAAGAAATTTTAGTAAAATTAGAAAATTTGCCAAACCAAATCATATTACAGAGAGAGGGAGATCACTTCCCTTGAAAGAAGAAAAGCTAAAATTGAAAACAAATGCCATCGAAGCGTACCACCATATTCCAGAGAAGAAAAAAAAAACAAAGGATAAGAGGGCAACTAAGGAAAAAGAAGTGCAAGTAAAAACTTATCAAATTCAACCCCAACACACTTAATGAAACATTTCAAGAAAGAGAGTGAGATAGAAACACAACCTGAAATCGCTCAAAACCAAACGAAGGAATTGCCTTTTCAATAGAACGAAAAAGTGTACAAACCTGTACAGTAATAATATAAAAATTGCAAGAGTTAGCGTAATCCCGAAAACGTGTATAAGTAGAAATATTAAACGAGATTTTAAATAATACCGAAAGGAATGTCGCGATAAAGTAAATTTAATCTAAACTAAAAATCTCAACTTGTCCAGCTATTAGGAGTTTTCTATTGTCAAACCAACCATATTATTTCCAACATAAATTTTTTAAACTTAAAAAGAAAAAAATTGTATATCTAGCACGGGCCCATGCAATTTTAAAATCTTTAGTTGGTGTACATGTATCAAAACTAGTGAACGTGTATC
This sequence comes from Rhododendron henanense subsp. lingbaoense, assembly GCA_020567845.1. Classification (NCBI taxonomy): domain Eukaryota; kingdom Viridiplantae; phylum Streptophyta; class Magnoliopsida; order Ericales; family Ericaceae; genus Rhododendron; species Rhododendron henanense. The sequence goes on along the minus strand of CM036317.1, from coordinate 17,583,073 downwards.
AATTAAAATCTTAAATTAACATCGACCGTTCAACCCAACTAGAATATTCGATGTGAGGATTAAAGTAACAATCTAATTACGTTCTATGCGTTAACATTATGAGAGAGAGAAATAGAGAGAAGGAGAGAGATAGAGACAGAGAGAGAGAGAGAGCACTTCCCTAAAACCGTCGAAGCTGAATGAAGACCATGGCCAAACTATCCATCAAAATATTCGAACTTGCACTCGACAAAACTGCAAAATTGAGTGTTTAGAAAAAATTCTTAAGAAAGTAAGTAAAATTATAAAATTTGCCAAACCAAATCATATTACAGAGAGAGAGAGAAAGAGAACTCTTCCCCTGAAAGAAGAAAAGCTGAAATTGAAAACAAATGCCTTCGAAACGTACCACAGCATACATAAATAAAAACAAAACAAAACAAAGGATGAGTGGACAATTAAGAAAAAGGATGTGCAAGTAAAACTTATCAAATTAAAGCACAACACAATTCATTAAACATTTCAAAAAAGAGAGGGAGATAAAAACTCAACCTGAAATCGCTCAAAACCAAACGAAAGAATTGCCTTTTCTATAGGACAGAAAAGTGTACAAACCTGTACGACAAGAATATCAAAAATGAAATAGTGTGATTGGGTACAAAGCAAGTGCACGTGTATCAATTAAAATCTTAAGTTAACATCGACCGTTCAACACAACTAGAATGTCCGATGTGAGGATTAAAAGAACAATTTAATTACATTATATTCAGTAATATGGTGATAGAGAGAAAATGAGAGAAGGAGAGAGGGAAAGAGAGTGAGTGAGTGAGAGCACTTCCCCTAAAACCGTCGAAGCTTAATGAACACCAAGGTCAAATTATCTATCTAAATATTTGAATTTCACTCGACAAAACTGCAAAAATAGAGAATTTAGAAAAAATTCTTAAGAAATTTTAGTAAAATTAGAAAATTTGCCAAACCAAATCATATTACAGAGAGAGGGAGAACACTTCCCTTGAAAGAAGAAAAGCTAAAATTGAAAACAAATGCCATCGAAGCGTACCACCATATTACAGAGAAGAAAAAAAAACAAAGGATAAGAGGGCAACTAAGGAAAAAGAAGTGCAAGTAAAAACTTATGAAATTCAACCCCAACACACTTGATGAAACATTTCAAGAAAGAGAGGGAGATAGAAACACAACCTGAAATCGCTCAAAACCAAACGAAGGAATTGCCTTTTCAACAGAACGAAAAAGTGTACAATCCTGTACAGTAAGAACATAAAAAGTGCAAGAGTTAGCGTAATCCCGAAAACGTGTATAAGTAGAAATATTAAACGAGATTTTACATAATACCGAAAGGAATGTCGCGATAAAGTAAATTTAATCTAAACTAAAAATCTCAACTTGTCCAGCTATTAGGTGTTTTCTATGGTCAAACCAACCATATTATTTCCAAAATAAATTTCTTTAACTTGAAAAGAATAAAATAGTATATCTAGCGTGGGCCCATGCAATTTTAAAATCTTCAGTTGGTGTACGTGTATCAATTAAAATCTCAAGTTAACATCGACCGTTCATCCCAATTAGAATATTCGATGTGAGGATTAAAGTAACAATCTAATTATGTTCTATGCAGTAACATGATGAGAGAGAGAAGGAGAGAGAGAGAGAGAGAGAGAGAGAGAGAGCACTTCCCCTAAAACCGTCGAAGCTGAATGAAGACCAAGGCCAAATTATCCATCAAAATATTCGAACTTGCAGTCGACAAAACTGCAAAAATAGAGTATAGAAAAAATTATTAAGAAAGTAAGTAAAATTATAAAATTTGCGAAACCAAATCATATTACAGAGAGAGAGAGAGGGAACACTTCCCTTGAAAGAAGAAAAGCTGAAATTGAAAACAAATGCCTTCGAAGCGTACCACAGCATACATATATAAAAAAAAACATAACAAAGGATGAGTGGACAATTAAGAAAAAGGATGTGCAAGTAAAACTTATCAACTTAAAGCACAACACAATTCATTAAACATTTCAAAAAAGAGAGGGAGATAAAAACTCAACCTGAAATCGCTCAAAACCAAACGAAAGAATTGCCTTTTCTATAGGACAGAAAAGTGTACAAACCATTACGACAAGAATATCAAAAATGAAAGAGTGAGATTGGGTACAAAGCAAGTGCACGTGTATCAATTAAAATCTTAAGTTAACATCGACCGTTCAACCCAACTAGAATGTCCGATGTGAGGATTAAACGAACAATTTAATTACATTATATACAGTAATATGGTGATAGAGAGAAAATGAGAGAAGGAGAGAGAGAAAGAGAGAAAGAGAGTGAGTGAGTGAGAGCACTTCCCCTAAAACCGTCGAAGCTTAATGAACACCAAGGCCAAATTATCCATCTAAATATTTGAATTTCACTCGACAAAACTGCAAAAATAGAGAATTTAGAAAAAATTCTTAAGAAATTGAAGTAAAATTAGAAAATTTGTCAAACCAAATCATATTACAGAGAGAGGGAGAACACTTCCCTTGAAAGAAGAAAAGCTAAAATTGAAAACAAATGCCATCGAATCGTACCACCATATTCTAGAGAAGAAAAAAAAAACAAAGGATAAGAGGGCAACTAAGGAAAAAGAAGTGCAAGTAAAAACTTATCAAATTCAACCCCAACACACTTAATGAAAATTTTCAAGAAAGAGAAGGAGATAGAAACACAACCTGAAATCGCTGAAAACCAAACGAAGGAATTGTCTTTTCAATAGAACGAAAAAGTGTACAAACCTGTACAGTAAGAATATAAAAAGTGCAAGAGTTAGCGTAATCCCAAAAACGTGTATAAGTAGAAATATTAAACGAGATTTTACATAATACCGAAAGGAATGTCGCGATAAAGTAAACTTAATCTAAACTAAAAATCTCAACTTGTCCAGCTATTAGGTGTTTTCTATGGTCAAACCAACCATATTATTTCCAAAATAAATTTCTTTAACTTGAAAAGAATAAAATAGTATATCTAGCATGGGCCCATGCAATTTTTAAATCTTCATCTGGTGTACGTGTATCAATTAAAATCTTAAGTTAACATCGACCGTTTATCCAAACTAGAATATTCGATGTGAGGATTAAAGTAACAATCTAATTACGTTCTATGCAGTAACATGATGAGAGAGAGGAGAGAGACAGAGAGAGAGAGAGAGAGCACTTCCCCTAAAACCGTCGAAGCTGAATGAAGACCATGGCCAAACTATCCATCAAAATATTCGAACTTGCACTCGACAAAACTCCAAAAATAGAGAGTATAGAAAAAATTATTAAGAAAGTAAGTAAAATTATAAAATTTGCCAAACCAAATCATATTATTGAGAGAGAGAGAGAGAACTCTTCCCTTGAAAGAAGAAAAGCTGAAATTGAAAACAAATGTTTTCGAAGCGTACTACAGCATACATAAATAAAAAAAAAACAAAACAAAGGATGAGTGGACAATTAAGAAAAAGGATGTGCAAGTAAAACTTATCAAATTGAAGCACAACACAATTTATTAAACATTTCAAAAAAGAGAGGGAGATAAAAACTCAACCTGAAATCGCTCAAAACCAAACGAAAGAATTGCCTTTTCTATAGGACAGAAAAGTGTACAAACCTTACGACAAGAATATCAAAAATGAAAGAGTGAGATTGGGTACAAAGCAAGTGCACGTGTATCAATTAAAATCTTAAGTTAACATTGACCGTTCAACCCAACTAGAATGTCCGATGTGAGGATTAAAAGAACAATTTAATTACATTATATACAGTAATATGGTGATAGAGAGAAAATGAGGGAAGGAGAGAGAGAAAGAGAGTGAGTGAGTGAGAGCACTTCCCCTAAAACCGTCGAAGCTTAATGAACACCAAGGCCAAATTATCCATCTAAATATTTGAATTTCACTCGACAAAACTGCAAAAATAGAGAATTTAGAAAAAATTCTTAAGAAATTGAAGTAAAAGTAGAAAATTTGCCAAACCAAATCATATTACAGAGAGAGGGAGAACACTTCCCTTGAAAGAAGAAAAGCTAAAATTGAAAACAAATGCCATCGAAGCGTACCCCCATATTCCAGAGAAGAAAAAAAAAACAAAGGATAAGATGGCAACTTAGGAAAAAGAAGTGCAAGTAAAAACTTATCAAATTCAACCCCAAAACACTTAATGAAAATTTTCAAGAAAGAGAGGGAGATAGAAACACAACCTGAAATCGCTCAAAACTAAACGATGGAATTGCTTTTTCAACAGAACGAAAAAGTGTACAAACCTGTACAGTAAGAATATAAAAAGTGCAAGAGTTAGCGTAATCCCGAAAACGTGTATAAGTAGAAATATTAAACGAGATTTTACATAATATCGAAAGGAATGTCGCGATAAAGTAAATTTAATCTAAACTAAAAATCTCAACTTGTCCAGCTATTAGGTGTTTTCTATGTTCAAACCAACCATATTATTTCCATAATAAATTTCTTTAACTTGAAAAGAATAAAATAGTATATCTAGCATGGGCCCATGCAATTTTAAAATCTTCAGTTGGTGTACGTGTATCAATTAAAATCTTAAGTTAACATCGACCGTTCATCCCAACTAGAATATTCGATGTGAGGATTAAAGTACCAATATAATTACGTTCTATGTAGTAACATGAAGAGAGAGAGGAGAGAGACAGAAAGAGACATAGCACTTCCCCTAAAACCGTCGAAGCTGAATGAAGACCAAGACCAAACTATCCATCAAAATATTCGAACTTGCAGTCGACAAAACTGCAAAAATAGAGTATATAAAAAATTCTTAAGAAAGTAAGTATAATTATAAAATTTGCCAAACCAAATCATATTACAGAGAGAGAGAGAGAGAGAGAGAGAGAATACTTCCCTTGAAATAAGAAAAGCTGAAATTGAAAACAAATGCCTTCGAAGCGTACCACAACATACATAAATAAAAAAAAACAAAACAAAGGATAAGTGGACAATTAAGAAAAAGGATGTGCAAGTAAAACTTATCAAATTAAAGCACAACACAATTTATTAAACATTTCAAAAAAGAGAGGGAGATAAAAACTCAACCGGAAATCGCTCAAAACCAAACGAAAGAATTGCATTTTCTATAGGACAGAAAGTGTACAAACCTGTACGACAAGAATATATAAAATGAAAGAGTGAGATTGGGTACAAAGTAAGTGCACGTGTATCAATTAAAATCTTAAGTTAACATCGACCGTTCAACCCAACTAGAATGTCCGATGTGAGGATTAAAAGAACAATTTAATTACATTATATACAGTAATATGGTGATAGAGAGAAAATGAGAGAAGGAGAGAGAGAAAGAGAGTGAGTGAGTGAGAGCACTTCCCCTAAAACTGTCGAAGCTTAATGAACACCAAAGGCAAATTATCCATCTAAATATTTGAATTTCACTCGACAAAACTGCAAAAATAGAGAATTTAGAAAAAATTCTTAAGAAATTGAAGTAAAATTAGAAAATTTGCCAAACCAAATCATATTACAGTGAGAGGGAGAACACTTCCCTTGAAAACAAATGCAATCGAAGCGTACCACCATATTCCAGAGAAAAAAAAAAAACAAAGGATAAGAGGGCAACTAAGGAAAAAGAAGTGCAAGTAAAAACTTATCAAATTCAACCCCAACTCACTTAATGAAACATTTCAAGAAAGAGAGGGAGATAGAAACACAACCTGAAATCGCTCAAAACCAAACGAAGGAATTGCCTTTTCAATAGAATGAAAAAGTGTACAAACCTGTACAGTAAGAATATAAAAACTGCAAGAGTTAGCGTAATCCCAAAAACGTGTATAAGTAGAAATATTAAACGAGATTTTACATAATACCAAAAGGAATGTCGCGATAAAGTAAATTTAATCTAAACTAAAAATCTCGACTTGTCCAGCTATTAGGTGTTTTCTATGATCAAACCAACCATATTATTTCCAAAATAAATTTCTTTAACTTGAAAAGAATAAAATAGTATATCTAGCATGGGCCCATGCAATTTTAAAATCTTCAATTGGTTTACGTGTATCAATTAAAATCTTAAGTTAACATCGACCGTTCATCCCAACTAGAATATTCGATGTGAGGATTAAAGTAACAATCTAATTACGTTCTATGCAGTAACATGATGAGAGAGAGGAGAGAGACAGAGAGAGAGCACTTCCACTAAAACCGTCAAAGCTGAATGAAGACCAAGGCCAAACTATCCATCAAAATATTCGAACTTGCTCTCGACAAAACTGAAAAAAATAGAATTTAGAAAAAATTCTTAAGAAAGTAAGTAAAATTATAAAATTTGCCAAACCAAATCATATTACGGAGAGAGAGAGAGAGAGAACACTTCCCTTGAAATAAGAAAAGCTGAAATTGAAAACAAATGCCTTCGAAGCGTACCACAGCATACATAAATAAAAAAAAAAAAAACAAAGGATGAGTGGACAATTAAGAAAAAGGATGTGCAAGTAAAACTTATCAAATTAAAGCGCAACACAATTTATTAAAATTTCAAAAAAGAGAGGGAGATAAAAACTCAATCTGAAATCGCTCAAAACCAAACGAAAGAATTGCCTTTTCTATAGGACAGAAAAGTGTACAAACCTGTACGACAAGATTATATAAAATGAAAGAGTGAGATTGGGTACAAAGTAAGTGCACGTGTATCAATTAAAATCTTAAGTTAACATCGACCGTTCAACCCAACTAGAATGTCTGATGTGAGGATTAAAATAACAATTTAATTACATTATATACATTAATATGGTGATAGAGAGAAAATGAGAGAAGGAGAGAGAGAAAGAGAGTGAGTGAGTGAGAGCACTTCCCCTAAAACCGTCGAAGCTTAATGAATACCAAAGGCAAATTATCCATCTAAATATTTGAATTTCACTCGACAAAACTGCAAAAATAGAGAATTTAGAAAAAATTCTTAAGAAATTTAAGTAAAATTAGAAAATTTGCCTAACCAAATCATATTACAGAGAGAGAGAGAGAGAGAGAGAGAGAGAGAGAGAGAGAGAGAAGGAGAACACTTCCCTTGAAATAAGAAAAGCTAAAATTGAAAACAAATGCCATCGAAGCGTACCACCATATTCCAGAGAAAAAAAAAACAAAGGATAAGGGGGCAATTAAGGAAAAAGAAGTGCAAGTAAAAACTTATAAAATTCAACCCCAACACACTTAATGAAACATTTCAAGAAAGAGAGGGAGATAGAAACACAACCTGAAATCGCTCAAAACCAAACGAAGGAATTGCCTTTTCAATAGAACGAAAAAGTGTACAAAGCAAAGAATGAGAACACTTCCCCTGAAAGAAGAAAAGCTGAAATTGAAAACAAATGCCTTCGAAGCGTACCACAGCATACATAAATAAATAAAAACAAAACAAAGGATGAGTGGACAATTAAGAAAAAGGATGTGCAAGTAAAACTTATCAAATTAAAGCACAACACAATTCATTAAACATTTCAAAAATGAGAGGGAGATAAAAACTCAACCTGAAATCGCTCAAAACCAAACGAAGGAATTGCCTTTTCAATAGAACGAAAAAGTGTACAAACCTGTACAGTAAGAATATAAAAAGTGCAAGAGTTAGCGTAATCCCGAAAACGTGTACAAGTAGAAATATTAAACGAGATTTTACATAATACCGAAAGGAATGTCGCGATAAAGTAAATTTAATCTAAACTAAAAATCTCAACTTGTCCAGCTATTAGGTGTTTTCTATGGTCAAACCAACCATATTATTTCCAAAATAAATTTCTTTAACTTGAAAAGAATAAAATAGTATATCTAACATGGGTCCATGCAATTTTAAAACCTTCAGTTGGTGTACGTGTACCAATTAAAATCTCAAGTTAACATCGACCGTTCATCCCAACTAGAATATTCGATGTGAGGATTAAAGTAACAATCTAATTACGTTCTATGCAGTAACATGATGAGAGAGAGAAGGAGAGAGACAGAGAGAGAGAGAGAGCACTTCCCCTAAAACCGTCGAAGCAGAATGAAGACCAAGGCCAAACTATCCATCAAAATATTCGAACTTGCACTCGACAAAACTGCAAAAATAGAGTTTGGAAAAAATTCTTAAGAAAGTAAGTAAAATTTTAAAATTTGCCAGACCAAATCATATTACAGAGAGAAAGAGAGAACACTTCCCCTGAAAGAAGAAAAGCTGAAATTGAAAACAAATGCCTTCGAAGCGTACCACAGCATACATAAATAAATAAAAACAAAACAAAGGATGAGTGGACAATTAAGAAAAAGGATGTGCAAGTAAAACTTATCAAATTAAAGCACAACACAATTCATTAAACATTTCAAAAATGAGAGGGAGATAAAAACTCAACCGGAAATCGCTCAAAACCAAACGAAAGAATTGCCTTTTCTATAGGACAGAAAAGTGTACAAACCTGTACGACAAGAATATATAAAATGAAAGAGTGAGATTGGGTACAAAGTAAGTGCACGTGTATCAATTAAAATCTTAAGTTAACATCGACCGTTCAACCCAACTAGAATGTCCGATGTGAGGATTAAAAGAACAATTTAATTACATTATATACAGTAATATGGTGATAGAGAGAAAATGAGAGAAGGAGAGAGAGAAAGAGAGTGAGTGAGTGAGAGCACTTCCCCTAAAACTGTCGAAGCTTAATGAACACCAAAGGCAAATTATCCATCTAAATATTTGAATTTCACTCGACAAAACTGCAAAAATAGAGAATTTAGAAAAAATTCTTAAGAAATTGAAGTAAAATTAGAAAATTTGCCAAACCAAATCATATTACAGTGAGAGGGAGAACACTTCCCTTGAAAACAAATGCAATCGAAGCGTACCACCATATTCCAGAGAAAAAAAAAAAAACAAAGGATAAGAGGGCAACTAAGGAAAAAGAAGTGCAAGTAAAAACTTATCAAATTCAACCCCAACACACTTAATGAAACATTTCAAGAAAGAGAGGGAGATAGAAACACAACCTGAAATCGCTCAAAACCAAACGAAGGAATTGCCTTTTCAATAGAATGAAAAAGTGTACAAACCTGTACAGTAAGAATATAAAAACTGCAAGAGTTAGCGTAATCCCAAAAACGTGTATAAGTAGAAATATTAAACGAGATTTTACATAATACCAAAAGGAATGTCGCGATAAAGTAAATTTAATCTAAACTAAAAATCTCGACTTGTCCAGCTATTAGGTGTTTTCTATGATCAAACCAACCATATTATTTCCAAAATAAATTTCTTTAACTTGAAAAGAATAAAATAGTATATCTAGCATGGGCCCATGCAATTTTAAAATCTTCAATTGGTTTACGTGTATCAATTAAAATCTTAAGTTAACATCGACCGTTCATCCCAACTAGAATATTCGATGTGAGGATTAAAGTAACAATCTAATTACGTTCTATGCAGTAACATGATGAGAGAGAGGAGAGAGACAGAGAGAGAGCACTTCCACTAAAACCGTCAAAGCTGAATGAAGACCAAGGCCAAACTATCCATCAAAATATTCGAACTTGCTCTCGACAAAACTGAAAAAAATAGAGTTTAGAAAAAATTCTTAAGAAAGTAAGTAAAATTATAAAATTTGCCAAACCAAATCATATTACGGAGAGAGAGAGAGAGAGAGAGAACACTTCCCTTGAAATAAGAAAAGCTGAAATTGAAAACAAATGCCTTCGAAGCGTACCACAGCATACATAAATAAAAAAAAAAAAACAAAGGATGAGTGGACAATTAAGAAAAAGGATGTGCAAGTAAAACTTATCAAATTAAAGCGCAACACAATTTATTAAAATTTCAAAAAAGAGAGGGAGATAAAAACTCAACCTGAAATCGCTCAAAACCAAACGAAAGAATTGCCTTTTCTATAGGACAGAAAAGTGTACAAACCTGTACGACAAGAATATATAAAATGAAAGAGTGAGATTGGGTACAAAGTAAGTGCACGTGTATCAATTAAAATCTTAAGTTAACATCGACCGTTCAACCCAACTAGAATGTCTGATGTGAGGATTAAAATAACAATTTAATTACATTATATACATTAATATGGTGATAGAGAGAAAATGAGAGAAGGAGAGAGAGAAAGAGAGTGAGTGAGTGAGAGCACTTCCCCTAAAACCGTCGAAGCTTAATGAATACCAAAGGCAAATTATCCATCTAAATATTTGAATTTCACTCGACAAAACTGCAAAAATAGAGAATTTAGAAAAAATTCTTAAGAAATTTAAGTAAAATTAGAAAATTTGCCTAACCAAATCATATTACAGAGAGAGAGAGAGAGAGAGAGAGAGAGAGAAGGAGAACACTTCCCTTGAAATAAGAAAAGCTAAAATTGAAAACAAATGCCATCGAAGCGTACCACCATATTCCAGAGAAAAAAAAACAAAGGATAAGGGGGCAATTAAGGAAAAAGAAGTGCAAGTAAAAACTTATAAAATTCAACCCCAACACTTAATGAAACATTTCAAGAAAGAGAGGGAGATAGAAACACAACCTGAAATCGCTCAAAACCAAACGAAGGAATTGCCTTTTCAATAGAACGAAAAAGTGTACAAAGCAAAGAATGAGAACACTTCCCCTGAAAGAAGAAAAGCTGAAATTGAAAACAAATGCCTTCGAAGCGTACCACAGCATACATAAATAAATAAAAACAAAACAAAGGATGAGTGGACAATTAAGAAAAAGGATGTGCAAGTAAAACTTATCAAATTAAAGCACAACACAATTCATTAAACATTTCAAAAATGAGAGGGAGATAAAAACTCAACCTGAAATCGCTCAAAACCAAACGAAGGAATTGCCTTTTCAATAGAACGAAAAAGTGTACAAACCTGTACAGTAAGAATATAAAAAGTGCAAGAGTTAGCGTAATCCCGAAAACGTGTACAGGTAGAAATATTAAACGAGATTTTACATAATACCGAAAGGAATGTCGCGATAAAGTAAATTTAATCTAAACTAAAAATCTCAACTTGTCCAGCTATTAGGTGTTTTCTATGGTCAAACCAACCATATTATTTCCAAAATAAATTTCTTTAACTTGAAAAGAATAAAATAGTATATCTAACATGGGTCCATGCAATTTTAAAACCTTCAGTTGGTGTACGTGTACCAATTAAAATCTCAAGTTAACATCGACCGTTCATCCCAACTAGAATATTCGATGTGAGGATTAAAGTAACAATCTAATTACGTTCTATGCAGTAACATGATGAGAGAGAGAAGGAGAGAGACAGAGAGAGAGAGAGAGCACTTCCCCTAAAACCGTCGAAGCAGAATGAAGACCAAGGCCAAACTATCCATCAAAATATTCGAACTTGCACTCGACAAAACTGCAAAAATAGAGTTTGGAAAAAATTCTTAAGAAAGTAAGTAAAATTTTAAAATTTGCCAGACCAAATCATATTACAGAGAGAAAGAGAGAACACTTCCCCTGAAAGAAGAAAAGCTGAAATTGAAAACAAATGCCTTCGAAGCGTACCACAGCATACATAAATAAATAAAAACAAAACAAAGGATGAGTGGACAATTAAGAAAAAGGATGTGCAAGTAAAACTTATCAAATTAAAGCACAACACAATTCATTAAACATTTCAAAAATGAGAGGGAGATAAAAACTCAACCGGAAATCGCTCAAAACCAAACGAAAGAATTGCCTTTTCTATAGGACAGAAAAGTGTACAAACCTGTACGACAAGAATATATAAAATGAAAGAGTGAGATTGGGTACAAAGTAAGTGCACGTGTATCAATTAAAATCTTAAGTTAACATCGACCGTTCAACCCAACTAGAATGTCCGATGTGAGGATTAAAAGAACAATTTAATTACATTATATACAGTAATATGGTGATAGAGAGAAAATGAGAGAAGGAGAGAGAGAAAGAGAGTGAGTGAGTGAGAGAACTTCCCCTAAAACTGTCGAAGCTTAATGAACACCAAAGGCAAATTATCCATCTAAATATTTGAATTTCACTCGACAAAACTGCAAAAATAGAGAATTTAGAAAAAATTCTTAAGAAATTGAAGTAAAATTAGAAAATTTGCCAAACCAAATCATATTACAGTGAGAGGGAGAACACTTCCCTTGAAAACAAATGCAATCGAAGCGTACCACCATATTCCAGAGAAAAAAAAAAAAACAAAGGATAAGAGGGCAACTAAGCAAAAAGAAGTGCAAGTAAAAACTTATCAAATTCAACCCCAACACACTTAATGAAACATTTCAAGAAAGAGAGGGAGATAGAAACACAACCTGAAATCGCTCAAAACCAAACGAAGGAATTGCCTTTTCAATAGAATGAAAAAGTGTACAAACCTGTACAGTAAGAATATAAAAACTGCAAGAGTTAGCGTAATCCCAAAAACGTGTATAAGTAGAAATATTAAACGAGATTTTACATAATACCAAAAGGAATGTCGCGATAAAGTAAATTTAATCTAAACTAAAAATCTCGACTTGTCCAGCTATTAGGTGTTTTCTATGATCAAACCAACCATATTATTTCCAAAATAAATTTCTTTAACTTGAAAAGAATAAAATAGTATATCTAGCATGGGCCCATGCAATTTTAAAATCTTCAATTGGTTTACGTGTATCAATTAAAATCTTAAGTTAACATCGACCGTTCATCCCAACTAGAATATTCGATGTGAGGATTAAAGTAACAATCTAATTACGTTCTATGCAGTAACATGATGAGAGAGAGGAGAGAGACAGAGAGAGAGCACTTCCACTAAAACCGTCAAAGCTGAATGAAGACCAAGGCCAAACTATCCATCAAAATATTCGAACTTGCTCTCGACAAAACTGAAAAAAATAGAGTTTAGAAAAAATTCTTAAGAAAGTAAGTAAAATTATAAAATTTGCCAAACCAAATCATATTACGGAGAGAGAGAGAGAGAGAGAACACTTCCCTTGAAATAAGAAAAGCTGAAATTGAAAACAAATGCCTTCGAAGCGTACCACAGCATACATAAATAAAAAAAAAAAAACAAAGGATGAGTGGACAATTAAGAAAAAGGATGTGCAAGTAAAACTTATCAAATTAAAGCGCAACACAATTTATTAAAATTTCAAAAAAGAGAGGGAGATAAAAACTCAACCTGAAATCGCTCAAAACCAAACGAAAGAATTGCCTTTTCTATAGGACAGAAAAGTGTACAAACCTGTACGACAAGAATATATAAAATGAAAGAGTGAGATTGGGTACAAAGTAAGTGCACGTGTATCAATTAAAATCTTAAGTTAACATCGACCGTTCAACCCAACTAGAATGTCTGATGTGAGGATTAAAATAACAATTTAATTACATTATATACATTAATATGGTGATAGAGAGAAAATGAGAGAAGGAGAGAGAGAAAGAGAGTGAGTGAGTGAGAGCACTTCCCCTAAAACCGTCGAAGCTTAATGAATACCAAAGGCAAATTATCCATCTAAATATTTGAATTTCACTCGACAAAACTGCAAAAATAGAGAATTTAGAAAAAATTCTTAAGAAATTTAAGTAAAATTAGAAAATTTGCCTAACCAAATCATATTACAGAGAGAGAGAGAGAGAGAGAGAAGGAGAACACTTCCCTTGAAATAAGAAAAGCTAAAATTGAAAACAAATGCCATCGAAGCGTACCACCATATTCCAGAGAAAAAAAAAACAAAGGATAAGGGGGCAATTAAGGAAAAAGAAGTGCAAGTAAAAACTTATAAAATTCAACCCCAACACACTTAATGAAACATTTCAAGAAAGAGAGGGAGATAGAAACACAATCTGAAATCGCTCAAAACCAAACGAAGGAATTGCCTTTTCAATAGAACGAAAAAGTGTACAAAGCAAAGAATGAGAACACTTCCCCTGAAAGAAGAAAAGCTGAAATTGAAAACAAATGCCTTCGAAGCGTACCACAGCATACATAAATAAATAAAAACAAAACAAAGGATGAGTGGACAATTAAGAAAAAGGATGTGCAAGTAAAACTTATCAAATTAAAGCACAACACAATTCATTAAACATTTCAAAAATGAGAGGGAGATAAAAACTCAACCTGAAATCGCTCAAAACCAAACGAAGGAATTGCCTTTTCAATAGAACGAAAAAGTGTACAAACCTGTACAGTAAGAATATAAAAAGTGCAAGAGTTAGCGTAATCCCGAAAACGTGTACAAGTAGAAATATTAAACGAGATTTTACATAATATCGAAAGGAATGTCGCGATAGAGTAAATTTAATCTAAACTAAAAATCTCAACTTGTCCAGCTATTAGGTGTTTTCTATGGTCAAACCAACCATATTATTTCCAAAATAAATTTCTTTAACTTGAAAAGAATAAAATAGTATATCTAACATGGGCCCATGCAATTTTAAAACCTTCAGTTGGTGTACGTGTACCAATTAAAATCTCAAGTTAACATCGACCGTTCATCCCAACTAGAATATTCGATGTGAGGATTAAAGTAACAATCTAATTACGTTCTATGCAGTAACATGATGAGAGAGAGAAGGAGAGAGACAGAGAGAGAGAGAGAGCACTTCCCCTAAAACCGTCGAAGCAGAATGAAGACCAAGGCCAAACTATCCATCAAAATATTCGAACTTGCACTCGACAAAACTGCAAAAATAGAGTTTGGAAAAAATTCTTAAGAAAGTAAGTAAAATTTTAAAATTTGCCAGACCAAATCATATTACAGAGAGAAAGAGAGAACACTTCCCCTGAAAGAAGAAAAGCTGAAATTGAAAACAAATGCCTTCGAAGCGTACCACAGCATACATAAATAAATAAAAACAAAACAAAGGATGAGTGGACAATTAAGAAAAAGGATGTGCAAGTAAAACTTATCAAATTAAAGCACAACACAATTCATTAAACATTTCAAAAATGAGAGGGAGATAAAAACTCAACCGGAAATCGCTCAAAACCAAACGAAAGAATTGTCTTTTCTATAGGACAGAAAAGTGTACAAACCTGTACGACAAGAATATATAAAATGAAAGAGTGAGATTGGGTACAAAGTAAGTGCACGTGTATCAATTAAAATCTTAAGTTAACATCGACCGTTCAACCCAATTAGAATGTCCGATGTGAGGATTAAAAGAACAATTTAATTACATTATATACAGTAATATGGTGATAGAGAGAAAATGAGAGAAGGAGAGAGAGAAAGAGAGTGAGTGAGTGAGAGCACTTCCCCTAAAACTGTCGAAGCTTAATGAACACCAAAGGCAAATTATCCATCTAAATATTTGAATTTCACTCGACAAAACTGCAAAAATAGAGAATTTAGAAAAAATTCTTAAGAAATTGAAGTAAAATTAGAAAATTTGCCAAACCAAATCATATTACAGAGAGAGAGAGAGAGAGAGAGAGAGAGAGAGAGAGAAGGAGAACACTTCCCTTGAAATAAGAAAAGCTAAAATTGAAAACAAATGCCATCGAAGCGTACCACCATATTCCAGAGAAAAAAAAAACAAAGGATAAGGGGGCAATTAAGGAAAAAGAAGTGCAAGTAAAAACTTATAAAATTCAACCCCAACACACTTAATGAAACATTTCAAGAAAGAGAGGGAGATAGAAACACAACCTGAAATCGCTCAAAACCAAACGAAGGAATTGCCTTTTCAATAGAACGAAAAAGTGTACAAAGCAAAGAATGAGAACACTTCCCCTGAAAGAAGAAAAGCTGAAATTGAAAACAAATGCCTTCGAAGCGTACCACAGCATACATAAATAAATAAAAACAAAACAAAGGATGAGTGGACAATTAAGAAAAAGGATGTGCAAGTAAAACTTATCAAATTAAAGCACAACACAATTCATTAAACATTTCAAAAATGAGAGGGAGATAAAAGTTCAACCGGAAATCGCTCAAAACCAAACGAAAGAATTGCCTTTTCTATAGGACAGAAAAGTGTACAAACCTGTACGACAAGAATATATAAAATGAAAGAGTGAGATTGGGTACAAAGTAAGTGCACGTGTATCAATTAAAATCTTAAGTTAACATCGACCGTTCAACCCAACTAGAATGTCTGATGTGAGGATTAAAATAACAATTTAATTACATTATATACATTAATATGGTGATAGAGAGAAAATGAGAGAAGGAGAGAGAGAAAGAGAGTGAGTGAGTGAGAGCACTTCCCCTAAAACCGTCGAAGCTTAATGAATACCAAAGGCAAATTATCCATCTAAATATTTGAATTTCACTCGACAAAACTGCAAAAATAGAGAATTTAGAAAAAATTCTTAAGAAATTTAAGTAAAATTAGAAAATTTGCCTAACCAAATCATATTACAGAGAGAGAGAGAGAGAGAGAGAGAGAAGGAGAACACTTCCCTTGAAATAAGAAAAGCTAAAATTGAAAACAAATGCCATCGAAGCGTACCACCATATTCCAGAGAAAAAAAAAACAAAGGATAAGGGGGCAATTAAGGAAAAAGAAGTGCAAGTAAAAACTTATAAAATTCAACCCCAACACACTTAATGAAACATTTCAAGAAAGAGAGGGAGATAGAAACACAACCTGAAATCGCTCAAAACCAAACGAAGGAATTGCCTTTTCAATAGAACGAAAAAGTGTACAAAGCAAAGAATGAGAACACTTCCCCTGAAAGAAGAAAAGCTGAAATTGAAAACAAATGCCTTCGAAGCGTACCACAGCATACATAAATAAATAAAAACAAAACAAAGGATGAGTGGACAATTAAGAAAAAGGATGTGCAAGTAAAACTTATCAAATTAAAGCACAACACAATTCATTAAACATTTCAAAAATGAGAGGGAGATAAAAACTCAACCTGAAATCGCTCAAAACCAAACGAAGGAATTGCCTTTTCAATAGAACGAAAAAGTGTACAAACCTGTACAGTAAGAATATAAAAAGTGCAAGAGTTAGCGTAATCCCGAAAACGTGTACAAGTAGAAATATTAAACGAGATTTTACATAATATCGAAAGGAATGTCGCGATAGAGTAAATTTAATCTAAACTAAAAATCTCAACTTGTCCAGCTATTAGGTGTTTTCTATGGTCAAACCAACCATATTATTTCCAAAATAAATTTCTTTAACTTGAAAAGAATAAAATAGTATATCTAACATGGGCCCATGCAATTTTAAAACCTTCAGTTGGTGTACGTGTACCAATTAAAATCTCAAGTTAACATCGACCGTTCATCCCAACTAGAATATTCGATGTGAGGATTAAAGTAACAATCTAATTACGTTCTATGCAGTAACATGATGAGAGAGAGAAGGAGAGAGACAGAGAGAGAGAGAGAGCACTTCCCCTAAAACCGTCGAAGCAGAATGAAGACCAAGGCCAAACTATCCATCAAAATATTCGAACTTGCACTCGACAAAACTGCAAAAATAGAGTTTGGAAAAAATTCTTAAGAAAGTAAGTAAAATTTTAAAATTTGCCAGACCAAATCATATTACAGAGAGAAAGAGAGAACACTTCCCCTGAAAGAAGAAAAGCTGAAATTGAAAACAAATGCCTTCGAAGCGTACCACAGCATACATAAATAAATAAAAACAAAACAAAGGATGAGTGGACAATTAAGAAAAAGGATGTGCAAGTAAAACTTATCAAATTAAAGCACAACACAATTCATTAAACATTTCAAAAATGAGAGGGAGATAAAAACTCAACCGGAAATCGCTCAAAACCAAACGAAAGAATTGTCTTTTCTATAGGACAGAAAAGTGTACAAACCTGTACGACAAGAATATATAAAATGAAAGAGTGAGATTGGGTACAAAGTAAGTGCACGTGTATCAATTAAAATCTTAAGTTAACATCGACCGTTCAACCCAATTAGAATGTCCGATGTGAGGATTAAAAGAACAATTTAATTACATTATATACAGTAATATGGTGATAGAGAGAAAATGAGAGAAGGAGAGAGAGAAAGAGAGTGAGTGAGTGAGAGCACTTCCCCTAAAACTGTCGAAGCTTAATGAACACCAAAGGCAAATTATCCATCTAAATATTTGAATTTCACTCGACAAAACTGCAAAAATAGAGAATTTAGAAAAAATTCTTAAGAAATTGAAGTAAAATTAGAAAATTTGCCAAACCAAATCATATTACAGAGAGAGAGAGAGAGAGAGAGAGAGAGAGAGAGAGAGAGAAGGAGAACACTTCCCTTGAAATAAGAAAAGCTAAAATTGAAAACAAATGCCATCGAAGCGTACCACCATATTCCAGAGAAAAAAAAAACAAAGGATAAGGGGGCAATTAAGGAAAAAGAAGTGCAAGTAAAAACTTATAAAATTCAACCCCAACACACTTAATGAAACATTTCAAGAAAGAGAGGGAGATAGAAACACAACCTGAAATCGCTCAAAACCAAACGAAGGAATTGCCTTTTCAATAGAACGAAAAAGTGTACAAAGCAAAGAATGAGAACACTTCCCCTGAAAGAAGAAAAGCTGAAATTGAAAACAAATGCCTTCGAAGCGTACCACAGCATACATAAATAAATAAAAACAAAACAAAGGATGAGTGGACAATTAAGAAAAAGGATGTGCAAGTAAAACTTATCAAATTAAAGCACAACACAATTCATTAAACATTTCAAAAATGAGAGGGAGATAAAAGTTCAACCGGAAATCGCTCAAAACCAAACGAAAGAATTGCCTTTTCTATAGGACAGAAAAGTGTACAAACCTGTACGACAAGAATATATAAAATGAAAGAGTGAGATTGGGTACAAAGTAAGTGCACGTGTATCAATTAAAATCTTAAGTTAACATCGACCGTTCAACCCAACTAGAATGTCTGATGTGAGGATTAAAATAACAATTTAATTACATTATATACATTAATATGGTGATAGAGAGAAAATGAGAGAAGGAGAGAGAGAAAGAGAGTGAGTGAGTGAGAGCACTTCCCCTAAAACCGTCGAAGCTTAATGAATACCAAAGGCAAATTATCCATCCAAATATTTGAATTTCACTCGACAAAACTGCAAAAATAGAGAATTTAGAAAAAATTCTTAAGAAATTTAAGTAAAATTAGAAAATTTGCCTAACCAAATCATATTACAGAGAGAGAGAGAGAGAGAGAGAGAGAGAGAGAGAGAAGGAGAACACTTCCCTTGAAATAAGAAAAGCTAAAATTGAAAACAAATGCCATCGAAGCGTACCACCATATTCCAGAGAAAAAAAAAACAAAGGATAAGGGGGCAATTAAGGAAAAAGAAGTGCAAGTAAAAACTTATAAAATTCAACCCCAACACACTTAATGAAACATTTCAAGAAAGAGAGGGAGATAGAAACACAACCTGAAATCGCTCAAAACCAAACGAAGGAATTGCCTTTTCAATAGAACGAAAAAGTGTACAAAGCAAAGAATGAGAACACTTCCCCTGAAAGAAGAAAAGCTGAAATTGAAAACAAATGCCTTCGAAGCGTACCACAGCATACATAAATAAATAAAAACAAAACAAAGGATGAGTGGACAATTAAGAAAAAGGATGTGCAAGTAAAACTTATCAAATTAAAGCACAACACAATTCATTAAACATTTCAAAAATGAGAGGGAGATAAAAACTCAACCTGAAATCGCTCAAAACCAAACGAAGGAATTGCCTTTTCAATAGAACGAAAAAGTGTACAAACCTGTACAGTAAGAATATAAAAAGTGCAAGAGTTAGCGTAATCCCGAAAACGTGTACAAGTAGAAATATTAAACGAGATTTTACATAATACCGAAAGGAATGTCGCGATAAAGTAAATTTAATCTAAACTAAAAATCTCAACTTGTCCAGCTATTAGGTGTTTTCTATGGTCAAACCAACCATATTATTTCCAAAATAAATTTCTTTAACTTGAAAAGAATAAAATAGTATATCTAACATGGGCCCATGCAATTTTAAAACCTTCAGTTGGTGTACGTGTACCAATTAAAATCTCAAGTTAACATCGACCGTTCATCCCAACTAGAATATTCGATGTGAGGATTAAAGTAACAATCTAATTACGTTCTATGCAGTAACATGATGAGAGAGAGAAGGAGAGAGACAGAGAGAGAGAGAGAGCACTTCCCCTAAAACCGTCGAAGCAGAATGAAGACCAAGGCCAAACTATCCATCAAAATATTCGAACTTGCACTCGACAAAACTGCAAAAATAGAGTTTGGAAAAAATTCTTAAGAAAGTAAGTAAAATTTTAAAATTTGCCAGACCAAATCATATTACAGAGAGAAAGAGAGAACACTTCCCCTGAAAGAAGAAAAGCTGAAATTGAAAACAAATGCCTTCGAAGCGTACCACAGCATACATAAATAAATAAAAACAAAACAAAGGATGAGTGGACAATTAAGAAAAAGGATGTGCAAGTAAAACTTATCAAATTAAAGCACAACACAATTCATTAAACATTTCAAAAATGAGAGGGAGATAAAAACTCAACCGGAAATCGCTCAAAACCAAACGAAAGAATTGCCTTTTCTATAGGACAGAAAAGTGTACAAACCTGTACGACAAGAATATATAAAATGAAAGAGTGAGATTGGGTACAAAGTAAGTGCACGTGTATCAATTAAAATCTTAAGTTAACATCGACCGTTCAACCCAACTAGAATGTCTGATGTGAGGATTAAAATAACAATTTAATTACATTATATACATTAATATGGTGATAGAGAGAAAATGAGAGAAGGAGAGAGAGAAAGAGAGTGAGTGAGTGAGAGCACTTCCCCTAAAACCGTCGAAGCTTAATGAATACCAAAGGCAAATTATCCATCTAAATATTTGAATTTCACTCGACAAAACTGCAAAAATAGAGAATTTAGAAAAAATTCTTAAGAAATTTAAGTAAAATTAGAAAATTTGCCTAACCAAATCATATTACAGAGAGAGAGAGAGAGAGAGAGAGAGAGAGAAGGAGAACACTTCCCTTGAAATAAGAAAAGCTAAAATTGAAAACAAATGCCATCGAAGCGTACCACCATATTCCAGAGAAAAAAAAAAACAAAGGATAAGGGGGCAATTAAGGAAAAAGAAGTGCAAGTAAAAACTTATAAAATTCAACCCCAACACACTTAATGAAACATTTCAAGAAAGAGAGGGAGATAGAAACACAACCTGAAATCGCTCAAAACCAAACGAAGGAATTGCCTTTTCAATAGAACGAAAAAGTGTACAAAGCAAAGAATGAGAACACTTCCCCTGAAAGAAGAAAAGCTGAAATT
Organism: Rhododendron henanense subsp. lingbaoense; assembly: GCA_020567845.1. Classification (NCBI taxonomy): domain Eukaryota; kingdom Viridiplantae; phylum Streptophyta; class Magnoliopsida; order Ericales; family Ericaceae; genus Rhododendron; species Rhododendron henanense. The sequence goes on along the minus strand of CM036317.1, from coordinate 17,561,847 downwards.
GAAAACAAATGCCTTCGAAGCGTACCACAGCATACATAAATAAATAAAAACAAAACAAAGGATGAGTGGACAATTAAGAAAAAGGATGTGCAAGTAAAACTTATCAAATTAAAGCACAACACAATTCATTAAACATTTCAAAAATGAGAGGGAGATAAAAACTCAACCGGAAATCGCTCAAAACCAAACGAAAGAATTGCCTTTTCTATAGGACAGAAAAGTGTACAAACCTGTACGACAAGAATATATAAAATGAAAGAGTGAGATTGGGTACAAAGTAAGTGCACGTGTATCAATTAAAATCTTAAGTTAACATCGACCGTTCAACCCAACTAGAATGTCTGATGTGAGGATTAAAATAACAATTTAATTACATTATATACATTAATATGGTGATAGAGAGAAAATGAGAGAAGGAGAGAGAGAAAGAGAGTGAGTGAGTGAGAGCACTTCCCCTAAAACCGTCGAAGCTTAATGAATACCAAAGGCAAATTATCCATCTAAATATTTGAATTTCACTCGACAAAACTGCAAAAATAGAGAATTTAGAAAAAATTCTTAAGAAATTTAAGTAAAATTAGAAAATTTGCCTAACCAAATCATATTACAGAGAGAGAGAGAGAGAGAGAGAGAGAGAGAGAGAGAGAGAGAGAAGGAGAACACTTCCCTTGAAATAAGAAAAGCTAAAATTGAAAACAAATGCCATCGAAGCGTACCACCATATTCCAGAGAAAAAAAAAACAAAGGATAAGGGGGCAATTAAGGAAAAAGAAGTGCAAGTAAAAACTTATAAAATTCAACCCCAACACACTTAATGAAACATTTCAAGAAAGAGAGGGAGATAGAAACACAACCTGAAATCGCTCAAAACCAAACGAAGGAATTGCCTTTTCAATAGAACGAAAAAGTGTACAAAGCAAAGAATGAGAACACTTCCCCTGAAAGAAGAAAAGCTGAAATTGAAAACAAATGCCTTCGAAGCGTACCACAGCATACATAAATAAATAAAAACAAAACAAAGGATGAGTGGACAATTAAGAAAAAGGATGTGCAAGTAAAACTTATCAAATTAAAGCACAACACAATTCATTAAACATTTCAAAAATGAGAGGGAGATAAAAACTCAACCTGAAATCGCTCAAAACCAAACGAAGGAATTGCCTTTTCAATAGAACGAAAAAGTGTACAAACCTGTACAGTAAGAATATAAAAAGTGCAAGAGTTAGCGTAATCCCGAAAACGTGTACAAGTAGAAATATTAAACGAGATTTTACATAATACCGAAAGGAATGTCGCGATAAAGTAAATTTAATCTAAACTAAAAATCTCAACTTGTCCAGCTATTAGGTGTTTTCTATGGTCAAACCAACCATATTATTTCCAAAATAAATTTCTTTAACTTGAAAAGAATAAAATAGTATATCTAACATGGGCCCATGCAATTTTAAAACCTTCAGTTGGTGTACGTGTACCAATTAAAATCTCAAGTTAACATCGACCGTTCATCCCAACTAGAATATTCGATGTGAGGATTAAAGTAACAATCTAATTACGTTCTATGCAGTAACATGATGAGAGAGAGAAGGAGAGAGACAGAGAGAGAGAGAGAGCACTTCCCCTAAAACCGTCGAAGCAGAATGAAGACCAAGGCCAAACTATCCATCAAAATATTCGAACTTGCACTCGACAAAACTGCAAAAATAGAGTTTGGAAAAAATTCTTAAGAAAGTAAGTAAAATTTTAAAATTTGCCAGACCAAATCATATTACAGAGAGAAAGAGAGAACACTTCCCCTGAAAGAAGAAAAGCTGAAATTGAAAACAAATGCCTTCGAAGCGTACCACAGCATACATAAATAAATAAAAACAAAACAAAGGATGAGTGGACAATTAAGAAAAAGGATGTGCAAGTAAAACTTATCAAATTAAAGCACAACACAATTCATTAAACATTTCAAAAATGAGAGGGAGATAAAAACTCAACCTGAAATCGCTCAAAACCAAACGAAGGAATTGCCTTTTCTGTATGACAGAAAAGTGTACAAACCTGTACGACAAGAATATCAAAAATGAAAGTGTGAGATTGGGTACAAAGCAAGTGCACGTGTATCAATTAAAATCTTAACTTAACATCGACCGTTCAACCCAACTAGAATGTCCGATGTGAGGATTAAAAGAACAATTTAATTACATTATATACAGTAATATGGTTATAGAGAGAAAATGAGAAAAGGAGAGAAAGAAAGAGAGTGAGTGAGTGAGAGCACTTCCCTTAAAACCGTCGAAGCTTAATGAACACCAAGGCCAAATTATCCATCTAAATATTTGAATTTCACTCGAAAAAACTGCAAAAATAAAGAATTTAGAAAAAATTCTTAAGAAATTTAAGTAAAATTAGAAAATTTGCCAAACCAAATCATATTACAGAGAGAGAGAGAGAGAGAGAGGGAGAACACTTCCCTTGAAAGAAGAAAAGCTAAAATTGAAAACAAATGCCATCGAAGCATACCACCATAATCCAGAGAAAAAAAAAACAAAGGATAAGGGGGCAATTAAGGAAAAAGAAGTGCAAGTAAAAACTTATCAAATTCAACCCCAACACACTTAATGAAACATTTCAAGAAAGAGAGGGATTTAGAAACACAACCTGAAATCGCTCTAAACCAAACGAAGGAATTGCCTTTTCAATAGAACGAAAAGTGTACAAACCTGTACAGTAAGAATATAAAAAGTGCAACAGTTAGCGTAATCCCGAAAACGTGTATAAGTAGAACTATTAAACGATATTTTACATAATACCGAAAGGAATGTCGCGATAAAGTAAATTTAATCTAAACTAAAAATCTCAACTTGTCCAGCTATTAGGTGTTTTCTATGGTCAAACCAACCATATTATTTCCAAAATAAATTTCTTTAACTTGAAAAGAATAAAATAGTATAACTAGCATAGGCCCATGCAATTTTAAAATCTTCAGTTGCTGTACGTGTATCAATTAAAATCTCAAGTTAACATCGACCGTTCATCCCAACTAGAATATTCGATGTGAGGATTAAAGTAACAATCTAATTACGTTTTATGCAGCAACATGATGAGAGAGAGAAGGAGAGAGATAGAGAGAGAGAGAGAGAGCACTTCCCCTAAAACCGTCGAAGTTGAATGAAGACCAAGGCCAAACTATCCATCAAATTATTCGAACTTGCACTCGACAAAACTGCAAAAATAGAGTTTGGAAAAAATTCTTAAGAAAGTAAGTAAAATTTTAAAATTTGCCAGACCAAATCATATTACAGAGAGAAAGAGAGAACACTTACCCTGAAAGAAGAAAAGCTGAGATTGAAAACAAATGCCTTCGAAGCGTACCACAGCATACATAAATAAATAAAAACAAAACAAAGGATGAGTGGACAATTAAGAAAAAGGATGTGCAAGTAAAACTTATCAAATTAAAGCACAACACAATTCATTAAACATTTCAAAAAAGAGGGGGCGATAAAAACTCAAACTGAAATCGCTCAAAACCAAACGAAAAACTTGCCTTTTCTATAGGACAGAAAAGTGTACAAACCTGTACAACAAGAATATCAAAAATGAAAGAGTGAGATTGGGTACAAAGCAAGTGCACGTGTATCAATTAAAATCTTAAGTTAACATCGACCGTTCAACCCAACTAGAATGTCCGATGTGAGGATTAAAAGAACAATTTAATTACATAATATACAGTAAGATGGTGATAGAGAGAAAATGAGAGAAGGAGAGAGAGATAGAGAGTGAGTGAGAGCACTTCCCCTAAAACCGTCGAAGCTTAATGAACACCATGGCCAAATTATCCATCTAAATATTTGAATTTCACTCGACAAAACTGCAAAAATAGAGGATTTAGAAAAAAATCTTAAGAAATTAGAGTAAAATTAGAAAATTTGCAAAACCAAATCATATTACAGAGAGAGAGATAGAGAGAGAGAGAGGGAGAACACTTCCCTTGAAATGAGAAAAGCTAAAATTGAAAACAAATGCCATCGAAGCATACCACCATTTTCCAGAGAAAAAAAAACAAAGGATAAGGGGGCAATTAAGGAAAAAGAAGTGCAAGTAAAAACTTATCAAATTCAACCCCAACACACTTAATGAAACATTTCAAGAAAGAGAGGGAGATAGAAAAACAACCTGAAATCGCTCAAAACCAAAGGAAGGAATTGCCTTTTCAATAGAACGAAAAAGTGTACAATTCTGTACAGTAAGAATATAAAAAGTGCAAGAGTTAGCGTAATCCCGAAAACCTGTATATGTAGAAATATTAAACGAGATTTTACATAATACCGAAAGGAATGTCGCGATAAAGTAAATTTAATCTTTACTAAAAATCTAAACTTGTCCAGCTGTTAGATGTTTTCTGTGGTCAAACCAAACATATTATTTCCAAATTAAATTTCTTTAACTTGAAAAGAATAAAATAGTATATCTCGCATGGGCCCATGCAATTTTAAAATCTTCAGTTGGTGTACGTGTATCAATTAAAATCTCAAGTTAACATCGACCGTTCATCCCAACAAGAATATTCGATGTGAGGATTAAAGTAACAATCTAATTACGTTCTATGCAGTAACATGATGAGAGAGAGGAGAGAGACAGAGAGAGAGCACTTCCACTAAAACCGTCAAAGCTGAATGAAGACCAAGGCCAAACTATCCATCAAAATATTCGAACTTGCTCTCGACAAAACTGCAAAAATAGAGTTTAGAAAAAATTCTTAAGAAAGTAAGTAAAATTATAAAATTTGCCAAACCAAATCATATTACGGAGAGAGAGAGAGAGAGAGAACACTTCCCTTGAAATAAGAAAAGCTGAAATTGAAAACAAATGCCTTCGAAGCGTACCACAGCATACATAAATAAATAAATAAAAAACAAAGGATGAGTGGACAATTAAGAAAAAGGATGTGCAAGTAAAACTTATCAAATTAAAGCGCAACACAATTTATTAAAATTTCAAAAAAGAGAGGGAGATAAAAACTCAACCTGAAATCGCTCAAAACCAAACGAAAGAATTGCCTTTTCTATAGGACAGAAAAGTGTACAAACCTGTACGACAAGAATATATAAAATGAAAGAGTGAGATTGGGTACAAAGTAAGTGCACGTGTATCAATTAAAATCTTAAGTTAACATCGACCGTTCAACCCAACTAGAATGTCTGATGTGAGGATTAAAATAACAATTTAATTACATTATATACATTAATATGGTGATAGAGAGAAAATGAGAGAAGGAGAGAGAGAAAGAGAGTGAGTGAGTGAGAGCACTTCCCCTAAAACCGTCGAAGCTTAATGAATACCAAAGGCAAATTATCCATCTAAATATTTGAATTTCACTCGACAAAACTGCAAAAAAAAAAAAATGGAATTTAGAAAAAATTCTTAAGAAATTTAAGCAAAATTAGAAAATTTGCCTAACCAAATCATATTACAGAGAGAGAGAGAGAGAGAGAGAGAAGGAGAACACTTCCCTTGAAATAAGAAAAGCTAAAATTGAAAACAAATGCCATCGAAGCGTAACACCATATTCCAGAGAAAAAAAAAACAAAGGATAGGGGGCAATTAAGGAAAAAGAAGTGCAAGTAAAAACTTATAAAATTCAACCCCAACACACTTAACGAAACATTTCAAGAAAGAGAGGGAGATAGAAACACAACCTGAAATCGCTCAAAACCAAACGAAGGAATTGCCTTTTCAATAGAACGAAAAAGTGTACAAAGCAAAGGATGAGAACACTTCCCCTGAAAGAAGAAAAGCTGAAATTGAAAACAAATGCCTTCGAAGCGTACCACAGCATACATAAATAAATAAAAACAAAACAAAGGATGAGTGGACAATTAAGAAAAAGGATGTGCAAGTAAAACTTATCAAATTAAAGCACAACACAATTCATTAAACATTTCAAAAATGAGAGGGAGATAAAAACTCAACCTGAAATCGCTCAAAACCAAACGAAGGAATTGCCATTTCAATAGAACGAAAAAGTGTACAAACCTGTACAGTAAGAATATAAAAAGTGCAAGAGTTAGCGTAATCCCAAAAACATGTACAAGTAGAAATATTAAACGAGATTTTACATAATACCGAAAGGAATGTCACGATAAAGTAAATTTAATCTAAACTAAAAATCTCAACTTGTCCAGCTATTAGGTGTTTTCTATGGTCAAACCAACCATATTATTTCCAAAATAAATTTCTTTAACTTGAAAAGAATAAAATAGTATATCTAGCATGGGCCCATGCAATTTTAAAATCTTCAGTTGGTGTACGTGTATCAATTAAAATCTTAAGTTAACATCGACCGTTCATCCCAATTAGAATATTCGATGTGAGGATTAAAGTAACAATCTAATTATGTTCTATGCAGTAACATGATGAGAGAGAGAAGGAGAAAGACAGAGAGAGAGAGAGAGCACTTCCCCTGAAACCGTCGAAGCTGAATGAAAACCAAGGCCAAACTATCCATCAAAATATTCGAACTTGCACTGGACAAAACTGCAAAAAATAGAGTTTAGAAAAAATTCTTAAGAAAGTAAGTAAAATTATAAAATTTGCCAAACCAAATCATATTACAGAGAGAGAGAGAGAGAACAATTCCCCTGAAAGAAGAAAAGCTGAAATTGAAAACAAATGCCTTCGAAGCGTACCACAGCATACATAAAAAAAAACAAAGGATGAGTGGACAATTAAGAAAAAGGATGTGCAAGTAAAACTTATCAAATTAAAGCACAACACAATTAATTAAACATTTCAAAAAAGAGAGGGCGATAAAAACTCAACCTGAAATCGCTCAAAACCAAACGAAAGAATTGCCTTTTCTATAGGACAGAAAAGTGTACAAACCTGTACAACAAAAATATCAAAAATGAAAGAGTGAGATTGGGTACAAAGCAAGTGCACGTGTATCAATGAAAATCTTAAGCTAACATCGACCGTTCAACCCAACTAGAATGTCCGATGTGAGGATTAAAAGAACAATTTAACTACATTATATAGAGTAATATGGTGATAGAGAGAAAATGAGAGAAGGAGAGAGAGAGAAAGAGAGTGAGTGAGTGAGAGCACTTCCCCTAAAACCGTCGAAGCTGAATGAAGACCAAGGCCAAACTATCCATCAAAATATTCGAACTTGCACTGGACAAAACTGCAAAAAATAGAGTTTAGAAAAAATTCTTAAGAAAGTAAGTAAAATTATTAAATTTGCCAAACCAAATCATATTACAGAGAGAGAGAGAGAACACTTCCCCTGAAAGAAGAAAAGCTGAAATTGAAAACAACTGCCTTCGAAGCGTACCACAGCATACATAAAAAAACAAAACAAAACCAAACAAAGGATGAGTGGACAATTAAGAAAAAGGATGTGCAAGTAAAACTTATCAAATTAAAGCACAACACAATTCATTAAACATTTCAAAAAAGAGAGGGAGATAAAAACTCAACCTGAAATCGCTCAAAACCAAACGAAAGAATTGCCTCTTCTATAGGACAGAAAAGTGTACAAACCTGTACGACAAGAATATCAAAAATGAAAGAGTGAGATTGGGTACAAAGCAAATGCACGTGTATCAATTAAAATCTTAAGTTAACTTCGACCGTTCAACCCAACTAGAATATCCGACGTGGGGATTAAAGTAACAATTTAATTACATTATATACAATAATATGGTGATAGAGAGAAAATGAGAGAACGAAAGAGAGAAAGGGAGATAGTGAGTGAGAGCACTTCCCCTAAAACCGTCGAAGCTGAATGAAGACCAAGGCCAAACTATCCATCAAAATATTCGAACTTGCACTGGACAAAACTGCAAAAAATAGAGTTTAGAAAAAATTCTTAAGAAAGTAAGTAAAATTATTAAATTTGCCAAACCAAATCATATTACAGAGAGAGAGAGAGAGAACACTTCCCCTGAAAGAAGAAAAGCTGAAATTGAAAACAACTGCCTTCGAAGCGTACCACAGCATACATAAAAAAACAAAACAAAACAAAGGATGAGTGGACAATTAAGAAAAAGGATGTGCAAGTAAAACTTATCAAATTAAAGCACAACACAATTCATTAAACATTTCAAAAAAGAGAGGGAGATAAAAACTCAACCTGAAATCGCTCAAAACCAAACGAAAGAATTGCCTCTTCTATAGGACAGAAAAGTGTACAAACCTGTACGACAAGAATATCAAAAATGAAAGAGTGAGATTGGGTACAAAGCAAATGCACGTGTATCAATTAAAATCTTAAGTTAACTTCGACCGTTCAACCCAACTAGAATATCCGACGTGGGGATTAAAGTAACAATTTAATTACATTATATACAATAATATGGTGATAGAGAGAAAATGAGAGAACGAAAGAGAGAAAGGGAGATAGTGAGTGAGAGCACTTCCCCTAAAACCGTCGAAGCTTAATGAACACCAAGGCCAAACTATCCATCAAAATATTTTAATTTGCACTCGACAAAACTGCAAAAATAGAGAGTTTAGAAAATATTCTTAAGAAATTAAGTAAAATTAGAAAAATTTGCCAAACCAAATCATAATACAGAGAGAGAGATGGAGAACACTTCCCTTGAAAGAAGAAAAGCTAAAATTGAAAACAAATGCCATCGAAGCGTACCACCATATTCTAGAGAAAGAAAAAAAAACAAAGGATAAGAGGGCAACAAAAGAAAAAGAAGTGCAAGTAAAAATTTATCAAATTCAACCCCAACACACTAAATGAAATATTTCAAGAAAGAGAGGGAGATATAAACACAACCTGAAATTGCTCAAAACCAAACGAAGGAATTGCCTTTTCAATAGAACGAAAAGTGTACAAACCTGTACAGTAATAATATAAAAATTGCAAGAGTTAGCGTAATCCCGAAAACGTGTATATGTAAAAATATTAAACGAGATTTTACATAATACCGAAAAGATTGTCGCGATAAAGGAAATTTAATTTAGACTAAAAATCTCAACTTGTCCAGCTATTAGGTGTTTTCTATGGTCAAACCAACCATATTATTTCCAAAATAAATTTCTTTAACTTGAAAAGAATAAAATAGTATATCTAGCATGGGCCCATGCAATTTTAAAATCTTCAGTTGGTGTACGTGTATCAATTAAAATCTTAAGTTAACATCGACCGTTCATCCCAACTAGAATATTCGATGTGAGGATTAAAGTAACAATCTAATTACGTTCTATGCAGTAACATGATGAGAGAGAGAAGGAGAAAGACAGAGAGAGAGAGAGAGAGCACTTCCCCTGAAACCGTCGAAGCTGAATGAAAACCAAGGCCAAACTATCCATCAAAATATTTGAACTTGCACTCGACAAAACTGCAAAAATATAGTTTAGAAAAAATTCTTAAGAAAGTAAGTAAAATTACAAAATTTGCCAAACCAAATCATATTACAGAGAGAGAGAGAGAGAGAACACTTCCCCTGAAAGAAGAAAAGCTGAAATTGAAAACAAATGCCTTCGAAGCGTACCACAGCATACATAAAAAAAACAAAAACAAAAACAAAACAAAGGATGAGTGGACAATTAAGAAAAAGGATGTGCAAGTAAAACTTATCAAATTAAAGCACAACACAATTCATTAAACATTTCAAAAAAGAGAGGGAGATAAAAACTCAACCTGAAATCGCTCAAAACCAAACGAAAGAATTGCCTCTTCTATAGGACAGAAAAGTGTACAAACCTGTACGACAAGAATATCAAAAATGAAAGAGTGAGATTGGGTACAAAGCAAATGCACGTGTATCAATTAAAATCTTAAGTTAACTTCGACCGTTCAACCCAACTAGAATATCCGACGTGGGGATTAAAGTAACAATTTAATTACATTATATACAATAATATGGTGATAGAGAGAAAATGAGAGAACGAGAGAGAGAAAGGGAGAGAGTGAGTGAGAGCACTTCCCCTAAAACCGTCGAAGCTTAATGAACACCAAGGCCAAACTATCCATCAAAATATTTTAATTTGCACTCGACAAAACTGCAAAAATAGAGAGTTTAGAAAATATTCTTAAGAAATTAAGTAAAATTAGAAAATTTGCCAAACCAAATCATATTACAGAGAGAGAGATGGAGAACACTTCCCTTGAAAGAAGAAAAGCTAAAATTGAAAACAAATGCCATCGAAGCGTACCACCATATTCTAGAGAAAGAAAAAAAAACAAAGGATAAGAGGGCAACAAAGGAAAGAGAAGTGCAAGTAAAAACTTATCAAATTCAACCCCAACACACTTAATGAAACATTTCAAGAAAGAGAGGGAGATATAAACACAACCTGAAATTGCTCAAAACCAAACGAAGGAATTGCCTTTTCAATAGAACGAAAAGTGTACAAACCTGTACAGTAATAATATAAAAATTGCAAGAGTTAGCGTAATCCCGAAAACGTGTATAAGTAAAAATATTAAACGAGATTTTACATAATACCGAAAAGAATGTCGCGATAAAGTAAATTTAATCTAGACTAAAAATCTCAACTTGTCCAGCTATTAGGTGTTTTCTATGGTCAAACCAACCATATTATTTCCAAAATAAATTTCTTTAACTTGAAAAGAATAAAATAGTATATCTAGCATGGGCCCATGCAATTTTAAAATCTTCAGTTGGTGTACGTGTATCAATTAAAATCTTAAGTTAACATCGACCGTTCATCCCAACTAGAATATTCGATGTGAGGATTAAAGTAACAATCTAATTACGTTCTATGCAGTAACATGATGAGAGAGAGAAGGAGAGAGACAGAGAGAGAGAGAGCACTTCCCCTGAAACCGTCGAAGCTGAATGAAAACCAAGGCCAAACTATCCATCAAAATATTTGAACTTGCACTCGACAAAACTGCAAAAATAGAGTTTAGAAAAAATTCTTAAGAAAGTAAGAAAAATTACAAAATTTGCCAAACCAAATCATATTACAGAGAGAGAGAGAGAGAACACTTCCCCTGAAAGAAGAAAAGCTGAAATTGAAAACAAATGCCTTCGAAGCGTACCACAGCATACATAAAAAAAACAAAAACAAAAACAAAACAAAGGATGAGTGGACAATTAAGAAAAAGGATGTGCAAGTAAAACTTATCAAATTAAAGCACAACACAATTAATTAAACATTTCAAAAAAGAGAGGGCGATAAAAACTCAACCTGAAATCGCTCAAAACCAAACGAAAGAATTGCCTTTTCTATAGGTCAGAAAAGTGTACAAACCTGTACAACAAAAATATCAAAAATGAAAGAGTGAGATTGGTTACAAAGCAAGTGCACGTGTATCAATTAAAATCTTAAGCTAACATCGACCGTTCAACCCAACTAGAATGTCCGATGTGAGGATTAAAAGAACAATTTAACTACATTATATAGAGTAATATGGTGATAGAGAGAAAATGAGAGAAGGAGAGAGAGAGAAAGAGAGTGAGTGAGTGAGAGCACTTCCCCTAAAACCGTCGAAGCTGAATGAAGACCAAGGCCAAACTATCCATCAAAATATTCGAACTTGCACTGGACAAAACTGCAAAAAATAGAGTTTAGAAAAAATTCTTAAGAAAGTAAGTAAAATTATAAAATTTGCCAAACCAAATCATATTACAGAGAGAGAGAGAGAACACTTCCCCTGAAAGAAGAAAAGCTGAAATTGAAAACAAATGCCTTCGAAGCGTACCACAGCATACATAAAAAAACAAAACAAAACAAAGGATGAGTGGACAATTAAGAAAAAGGATGTGCAAGTAAAACTTATCAAATTAAAGCACAACACAATTCATTAAACATTTCAAAAAAGAGAGGGAGATAAAAACTCAACCTGAAATCGCTCAAAACCAAACGAAAGAATTGCCTCTTCTATAGGACAGAAAAGTGTACAAACCTGTACGACAAGAATATCAAAAATGAAAGAGTGAGATTGGGTACAAAGCAAATGCACGTGTATCAATTAAAATCTTAAGTTAACTTCGACCGTTCAACCCAACTAGAATATCCGACGTGGGGATTAAAGTAACAATTTAATTACATTATATACAATAATATGGTGATAGAGAGAAAATGAGAGAACGAGAGAGAGAAAGGGAGAGAGTGAGTGAGAGCACTTCCCCTAAAACCGTCGAAGCTTAATGAACACCAAGGCCAAACTATCCATCAAAATATTTTAATTTGCACTCGACAAAACTGCAAAAATAGAGAGTTTAGAAAATATTCTTAAGAAATTAAGTAAAATTAGTAAATTTGCCAAACCAAATCATATTACAGAGAGAGAGATGGAGAACACTTCCCTTGAAAGAAGAAAAGCTAAAATTGAAAACAAATGCCATCGAAGCGTACCACCATATTCTAGAGAAAGAAAAAAAAACAAAGGATAAGAGGGCAACAAAGGAAAGAGAAGTGCAAGTAAAAACTTATCAAATTCAACCCCAACACACTTAATGAAACATTTCAAGAAAGAGAGGGAGATATAAACACAACCTGAAATTGCTCAAAACCAAACGAAGGAATTGCCTTTTCAATAGAACGAAAAGTGTACAAACCTGTACAGTAATAATATAAAAATTGCAAGAGTTAGCGTAATCCCGAAAACGTGTATAAGTAAAAATATTAAACGAGATTTTACATAATACCGAAAAGAATGTCGCGATAAAGTAATCTTAATCTAGACTAAAAATCTCAACTTGTCCAGCTATTAGGTGTTTTATATGGTCAAACCAACCATATTATTTCCAAAATAAATTTCTTTAACTTGAAAAGAATAAAATAGTATATCTAGCATGGGCCCATGCAATTTTAAAATCTTCAGTTGGTGTACGTGTATCAATTAAAATCTTAGGTTAACATCGACCGTTCATCCCAACTAGAATATTCGATGTGAGGATTAAAGTAACAATCTAATTACGTTCTATGCAGTAACATGATGAGAGAGAGAAGGAGAGAGACAGAGAGAGAGAGAGCACTTCCCCTGAAACCGTCGAAGCTGAATGAAAACCAAGGCCAAACTATCCATCAAAATATTTGAACTTGCACTCGACAAAACTGCAAAAATAGAGTTTAGAAAAAATTCTTAAGAAAGTAAGAAAAATTACAAAATTTGCCAAACCAAATCATATTACAGAGAGAGAGAGAGAGAACACTTCCCCTGAAAGAAGAAAAGCTGAAATTGAAAACAAATGCCTTCGAAGCGTACCACAACATACATAAAAAAAAACAAAAACAAAAACAAAACAAAGGATGAGTGGACAATTAAGAAAAAGGATGTGCAAGTAAAACTTATCAAATTAAAGCACAACACAATTAATTAAACATTTCAAAAAAGAGAGGGCGATAAAAACTCAACCTGAAATCGCTCAAAACCAAACGAAAGAATTGCCTTTTCTATAGATCAGAAAAGTGTACAAACCTGTACAACAAAAATATCAAAAATGAAAGAGTGAGATTGGTAACAAAGCAAGTGCACGTGTATCAATTAAAATCTTAAGCTAACATCGACCGTTCAACCCAACTAGAATGTCCGATGTGAGGATTAAAAGAACAATTTAACTACATTATATAGAGTAATATGGTGATAGAGAGAAAATGAGAGAAGGAGAGAAAGAGAGTGAGTGAGTGAGAGCACTTCCCCTAAAACCGTCGAAGCTGAATGAAGACCAAGGCCAAACTATCCATCAAAATATTCGAACTTGCACTGGACAAAACTGCAAAAAATAGAGTTTGGAAAAAATTCTTAAGAAAGTAAGTAAAATTATAAAATTTGCCAAACCAAATCATATTACAGAGAGAGAGAGAGAACACTTCCCCTGAAAGAAGAAAAGCTGAAATTGAAAACAAATGCCTTCGAAGCGTACCACAGCATACTTAAAAAAACAAAACAAAACAAAGGATGAGTGGACAATTAAGAAAAAGGATGTGCAAGTAAAACTTATCAAATTAAAGCACAACACAATTCATTAAACATTTCAAAAAAGAGAGGGAGATAAAAACTCAACCTGAAATCGCTCAAAACCAAACGAAAGAATTGCCTCTTCTATAGGACAGAAAAGTGTACAAACCTGTACGACAAGAATATCAAAAATGAAAGAGTGAGATTGGGTACAAAGCAAATGCACGTGTATCAATTAAAATCTTAAGTTATCTTCGACCGTTCAACCCAACTAGAATATCCGACGTGGGGATTAAAGTAACAATTTAATTACATTATATACAATAATATGGTGATAGAGAGAAAGTGAGAGAACGAGAGAGAGAAAGGGAGAGAGTGAGTGAGAGCACTTCCCCTAAAACCGTCGAAGCTTAATGAACACCAAGGCCAAACTATCCATCAAAATATTTTAATTTGCACTCGACAAAACTGCAAAAATAGAGAGTTTAGAAAATATTCTTAAGAAATTAAGTAAAATTAGAAAATTGGCCAAACCAAATCATATTACAGAGAGAGAGATGGAGAACACTTCCCTTGAAAGAAGAAAAGCTAAAATTGAAAACAAATGCCATCGAAGCGTACCACCATATTCTAGAGAAAGAAAAAAAAACAAAGGATAAGAGGGCAACAAAGGAAAGAGAAGTGCAAGTAAAAACTTATCAAATTCAACCCCAACACACTTAATGAAACATTTCAAGAAAGAGAGGGAGATATAAACACAACCTGAAATTGCTCAAAACCAAACGAAGGAATTGCCTTTTCAATAGAACGAAAAGTGTACAAACCTGTACAGTAATAATATAAAAATTGCAAGAGTTAGCGTAATCCCGAAAACGTGTATAAGTAAAAATATTAAACGAGATTTTACATAATACCGAAAAGAATGTCGCGATAAAGTAATCTTAATCTAGACTAAAAATCTCAACTTGTCCAGCTATTAGGTGTTTTATATGGTCAAACCAACCATATTATTTCCAAAATAAATTTCTTTAACTTGAAAAGAATAAAATAGTATATCTAGCATGGGCCCATGCAATTTTAAAATCTTCAGTTGGTGTACGTGTATCAATTAAAATCTTAAGTTAACATCGACCGTTCATCCCAACTAGAATATTCGATGTGAGGATTAAAGTAACAATCTAATTACGTTCTATGCAGTAACATGATGAGAGAGAGAAGGAGAGAGACAGAGAGAGAGAGAGCACTTCCCCTGAAACCGTCGAAGCTGAATGAAAACCAAGGCCAAACTATCATCAAAATATTTGAACTTGCACTCGACAAAACTGCAAAAATAGAGTTTAGAAAAAATTCTTAAGAAAGTAAGAAAAATTACAAAATTTGCCAAACCAAATCATATTACAGAGAGAGAGAGAGAGAACACTTCCCCTGAAAGAAGAAAAGCTGAAATTGAAAACAAATGCATTCGAAGCGTACCACAACATACATAAAAAAAACAAAAACAAAAACAAAACAAAGGATGAGTGGACAATTAAGAAAAAGGATGTGCAAGTAAAACTTATCAAATTAAAGCACAACACAATTAATTAAACATTTCAAAAAAGAGAGGGCGATAAAAACTCAACCTGAAATCGCTCAAAACCAAACGAAAGAATTGCCTTTTCAATAGGTCAGAAAAGTGTACAAACCTGTACAACAAAAATATCAAAAATGAAAGAGTGAGATTGGTTACAAAGCAAGTGCACGTGTATCAATTAAAATCTTAAGCTAACATCGACCGTTCAACCCAACTAGAATGTCCGATGTGAGGATTAAAAGAACAATTTAACTACATTATATAGAGTAATATGGTGATAGAGAGAAAATGAGAGAAGGAGAGAGAGAGAAAGAGAGTGAGTGAGTGAGAGCACTTCCCCTAAAACCGTCGAAGCTGAATGAAGACCAAGGCCAAACTATCCATCAAAATATTCGAACTTGCACTGGACAAAACTGCAAAAAATAGAGTTTGAAAAAATTCTTAAGAAAGTAAGTAAAATTATAAAATTTGCCAAACCAAATCATATTACAGAGAGAGAGAGAGAACACTTCCCCTGAAAGAAGAAAAGCTGAAATTGAAAACAAATGCCTTCGAAGCGTACCACAGCATACTTAAAAAAACAAAACAAAACAAAGGATGAGTGGACAATTAAGAAAAAGGATGTGCAAGTAAAACTTATCAAATTAAAGCACAACACAATTCATTAAACATTTCAAAAAAGAGAGGGAGATAAAAACTCAACCTGAAATCGCTCAAAACCAAACGAAAGAATTGCCTCTTCTATAGGACAGAAAAGTGTACAAACCTGTACGAAAAGAATATCAAAAATGAAAGAGTGAGATTGGGTACAAAGCAAATGCACGTGTATCAATTAAAATCTTAAGTTATCTTCGACCGTTCAACCCAACTAGAATATCCGACGTGGGGATTAAAGTAACAATTTAATTACATTATATACAATAATATGGTGATAGAGAGAAAATGAGAGAACGAGAGAGAGAAAGGGAGAGAGTGAGTGAGAGCACTTCCCCTAAAACCGTCGAAGCTTAATGAACACCAAGGCCAAACTATCCATCAAAATATTTTAATTTGCACTCGACAAAACTGCAAAAATAGAGAGTTTAGAAAATATTCTTAAGAAATTAAGTAAAATTAGAAAATTGGCCAAACCAAATCATATTACAGAGAGAGAGATGGAGAACACTTCCCTTGAAAGAAGAAAAGCTAAAATTGAAAACAAATGCCATCGAAGCGTACCACCATATTCTAGAGAAAAAAAAAAAAACAAAGGATAAGAGGGCAACAAAGGAAAGAGAAGTGCAAGTAAAAACTTATCAAATTCAACCCCAACACACTTAATGAAACATTTCAAGAAAGAGAGGGAGATATAAACACAACCTGAAATTGCTCAAAACCAAACGAAGGAATTGCCTTTTCAATAGAACGAAAAGTGTACAAACCTGTACAGTAATAATATAAAAATTGCAAGAGTTAGCGTAATCCCGAAAACGTGTATAAGTAAAAATATTAAACGAGATTTTACATAATACCGAAAAGAATGTCGCGATAAAGTAATCTTAATCTAGACTAAAAATCTCAACTTGTCCAGCTATTAGGTGTTTTATATGGTCAAACCAACCATATTATTTCCAAAATAAATTTCTTTAACTTGAAAAGAATAAAATAGTATATCTAGCATGGGCCCATGCAATTTTAAAATCTTCAGTTGGTGTACGTGTATCAATTAAAATCTTAAGTTAACATCGACCGTTCATCCCAACTAGAATATTCGATGTGAGGATTAAAGTAACAATCTAATTACGTTCTATGCAGTAACATGATGAGAGAGAGAAGGAGAGAGACAGAGAGAGAGAGAGAGCACTTCCCCTGAAACCGTCGAAGCTGAATGAAAACCAAGGCCAAACTATTCATCAAAATATTTGAACTTGCACTCGACAAAACTGCAAAAATAGAGTTTAGAAAAAATTCTTAAGAAAGTAAGAAAAATTACAAAATTTGCCAAACCAAATCATATTACAGAGAGAGAGAGAGAGAACACTTCCCCTGAAAGAAGAAAAGCTGAAATTGAAAACAAATGCATTCGAAGCGTACCACAACATACATAAAAAAAACAAAAACAAAAACAAAACAAAGGATGAGTGGACAATTAAGAAAAAGGATGTGCAAGTAAAACTTATCAAATTAAAGCACAACACAATTAATTAAACATTTCAAAAAAGAGAGGGCGATAAAAACTCAACCTGAAATCGCTCAAAACCAAACGAAAGAATTGCCTTTTCAATAGGTCAGAAAAGTGTACAAACCTGTACAACAAAAATATCAAAAATGAAAGAGTGAGATTGGTTACAAAGCAAGTGCACGTGTATCAATTAAAATCTTAAGCTAACATCGACCGTTCAACCCAACTAGAATGTCCGATGTGAGGATTAACAGAACAATTTAACTACATTATATAGAGTAATATGGTGATAGAGAGAAAATGAGAGAAGGAGAGAGAGAGAAAGAGAGTGAGTGAGTGAGAGCACTTCCCCTAAAACCGTCGAAGCTGAATGAAGACCAAGGCCAAACTATCCATCAAAATATTCGAACTTGCACTGGACAAAACTGCAAAAAATAGAGTTTGGAAAAAATTCTTAAGAAAGTAAGTAAAATTATAAAATTTGCCAAACCAAATCATATTACAGAGAAAGAGAGAGAACACTTCCCCTGAAAGAAGAAAAGCTGAAATTGAAAACAAATGCCTTCGAAGCGTACCACAGCATACATAAAAAAAACAAAACAAAACAAAGGATGAGTGGACAATTAAGAAAAAGGATGTGCAAGTAAAACTTATCAAATTAAAGCACAACACTATTCATTAAACATTTCAAAAAAGAGAGGGAGATAAAAACTCAACCTGAAATCGCTCAAAACCAAACGAAAGAATTGCCTCTTCTATAGGACAGAAAAGTGTACAAACCTGTACGAAAAGAATATCAAAAATGAAAGAGTGAGATTGGGTACAAAGCAAATGCACGTGTATCAATTAAAATCTTAAGTTAACTTCGACCGTTCAACCCAACTAGAATATCCGACGTGGGGATTAAAGTAACAATTTAATTACATTATATACAATAATATGGTGATAGAGAGAAAATGAGAGAACGAGAGAGAGAAAGGGAGAGAGTGAGTGAGAGCACTTCCCCTAAAACCGTCGAAGCTTAATGAACACCAAGGCCAAACTATCCATCAAAATATTTTAATTTGCACTCGACAAAACTGCAAAAATAGAGAGTTTAGAAAATATTCTTAAGAAATTAAGTAAAATTAGAAAATTTGCCAAACCAAATCATATTACAGAGAGAGAGATGGAGAACACTTCCCTTGAAAGAAGAAAAGCTAAAATTGAAAACAAATGCCATCGAAGCGTACCACCATATTCTAGAGAAAGAAAAAAAAACAAAGGATAAGAGGGCAACAAAGGAAAGAGAAGTGCAAGTAAAAACTTATCAAATTCAACCCCAACACACTTAATGAAACATTTCAAGAAAGAGAGGGAGATATAAACACAACCTGAAATTGCTCAAAACCAAACGAAGGAATTGCCTTTTCAATAGAACGAAAAGTGTACAAACCTGTACAGTAATAATATAAAAATTGCAAGAGTTAGCGTAATCCCGAAAATGTGTATAAGTAAAAATATTAAACGAGATTTTACATAATACCGAAAAGAATGTCGCGATAAAGTAATCTTAATCTAGACTAAAAATCTCAACTTGTCCAGCTATTAGGTGTTTTCTATGGTCAAACCAACCATATTATTTCCAAAATAAATTTCTTTAACTTGAAAAGAATAAAATAGTATATCTAGCATGGGCCCATGCAATTTTAAAATCTTCAGTTGGTGTACGTGTATCAATTAAAATCTTAAGTTAACATCGACCGTTCATCCCAACTAGAATATTCGATGTGAGGATTAAAGTAACAATCTAATTACGTTCTATGCAGTAACATGATGAGAGAGAGAAGGAGAGAGACAGAGAGAGAGAGAGAGCACTTCCCTGAAACCGTCGAAGCTGAATGAAAACCAAGGCCAAACTATCCATCAAAATATTTGAACTTGCACTCGACAAAACTGCAAAAATAGAGTTTAGAAAAAATTCTTAAGAAAGTAAGAAAAATTACAAAATTTGCCAAACCAAATCATATTACAGAGAGAGAGAGAGAGAACACTTCCCCTGAAAGAAGAAAAGCTGAAATTGAAAACAAATGCATTCGAAGCGTACCACAGCATACATAAAAAAAACAAAACAAAACAAAGGATGAGTGGACAATTAAGAAAAAGGATGTGCAAGTAAAACTTATCAAATTAAAGCACAACACAATTCATTAAACATTTCAAAAAAGAGAGGGAGATAAAAACTCAACCTGAAATCGCTCAAAACCAAACGAAAGAATTGCCTCTTCTATAGGACAGAAAAGTGTACAAACCTGTACGACAAGAATATCAAAAATGAAAGAGTGAGATTGGGTACAAAGCAAATGCACGTGTATCAATTAAAATCTCAAGTTAACTTCGACCGTTCAACCCAACTAGAATATCCGACGTGGGGATTAAAGTAACAATTTAATTACATTATATACAATAATATGGTGATAGAGAGAAAATGAGAGAACGAGAGAGAGAAAGGGAGAGAGTGAATGAGAGCACTTCCCCTAAAACCGTCGAAGCTTAATGAACACCAAGGCCAAACTATCCATCAAAATATTTTAATTTGCACTCGTCAAAACTGCAAAAATAGAGAGTTTAGAAAATATTCTTATGAAATTAAGTAAAATTAGAAAATTTGCCAAACCAAATCATATTACAGAGAGAGATGGAGAACACTTCCCTTGAATGAAGAAAAGCTAAAATTGAAAAAAAATGCCATCGAAGCGTACCACCATATTCTAGAGAAAGAAAAAAAAACAAAGGATAAGAGGGCAACAAAGGAAAGAGGAGTGCAAGTAAAGACTTATCAAATTCAACCCCAACACACTTAATGAAACATTTCAAGAAAGAGAGGGAGATATAAACACAACCTGAAATTGCTCAAAACCAAACGAAGGAATTGCCTTTTCAATAGAACGAAAAGTGTACAAACCTGTACAGTAATAATATAAAAATTGCAAGAGTTAGCGTAATCCCGAAAACGTGTATAAGTAAAAATATTAAACGAGATTTTACATAATACCGAAAAGAATGTCGCGATAAAGTAAATTTAATCTAGACTAAAAATCTCAACTTGTCCAGCTATTAGGTGTTTTCTATGGTCAAACCGACCATATTATTTTCAAAATAAATTTCTTTAACCTGAAAAGAATAAAATAGTATATCTAGCATGGGCCCATGCAATTTTAAAATCTTCAGTTGGTGTACGTGTATCAATTAAAATCTTAAGTTAACATCGACCGTTCATCCCAACTAGAATATTCGATGTGGGGATTAAAGTAACAATCTAATTACGTTCTATGCAGTAACATGATGAGAGAGAGAAGGAGAGAGACAGAGAGAGAGAGAGAGCACTTCCCCTGAAACCGTCGAAGCTGAATGAAAACCAAGGCCAAACTATCCATCAAAATATTTGAACTTGCACTCGACAAAACTGCAAAAATAGTGTTTAGAAAAAATTCTTAAGAAAGTAAATAAAATTATAAAATTTGCCAAACCAAATCATATTACAGAGAGAGAGAGAGAAAACACTTCCCCTGAAAGAAGAAAAGCTGAAATTGAAAACAAATGCCTTCGAAGCGTACCACAGCATACATAAAAAAAACAAAAACAAAACAAAGGATGAGTGGACAATTAAGAAAAAGGATGTGCAAGTAAAACTTATCAAATTAAAGCACAACACAATTATTTAAACATTTCAAAAAAGAGAGGGCGATAAAAACTCAACCTGAAATCGCTCAAAACCAAACGAAAGAATTGCCTTTTCTATAGGACAGAAAAGTGTACAAACCCTTACAACAAAAATATCAAAAATGAAAGAGTGAGATTGGGTACAAAGCAAGTGCACGTGTATCAATTAAAATCTTAAGCTAATATCGACCGTTCAACCTAACTAGAATGTCCGATGTGAGGATTAAAATAAACAATTTAACTACATTATACAGAGTATTATGGTGATAGAGAGAAAATGAGAGAAGGAGAGAGAGAGAAAGAGAGTGAGTGAGTGAGAGCAATTCCCCTAAAACCGTCGAAGCTGAATGAAAACCAAGGCCAAATTATCCATCAAAATATTCGAACTTGCACTGGACAAAACTGCAAAAAATAGAGTTTAGAAAAAATTCTAAAGAAAGTAAGTAAAATTATAAAATTTGCCAAACCAAATCATATTACAGAGAGAGAGGGAAAACACTTCCCCTGAAAGAAGAAAAGCTGAAATTGAAAACAAATGCCTTCGAAGCGTACCACAGCATACATAAAAAAAACAAAAACAAAACAAAGGATGAGTGGACAATTAAGAAAAAGGATGTGCAAGTAAAACTTATCAAATTAAAGCACAACACAATTAATTAAACATTTCAAAAAAGAGAGGGCGATAAAAACTCAACCTGAAATCGCTAAAAACCAAACGAAAGAATTGCCTTTTCTATAGGACAGAAAAGTGTACAAACCTTTACAACAAAAATATCAAAAATGAAAGAGTGAGATTGGGTACAAAGCAAGTGCACGTGTATCAATTAAAATCTTAAGCTAACATCGACCGTTCAACCCAACTAGAATGTCCGATGTGAGGATTAAAAGAACAATTTAACTACATTATATAGAGTAATATGGTGATAGAGAGAAAATGAGAGAAGGAGAGAGAGACAAAGAGAGTGAGTGAGTGAGTGAGAGCACTTCCCCTAAAACCGTCGAAGCTGAATGAAGACCAAGGCAAAACTATCCATCAAAATATTCGAACTTGCACTGGACAAAACTGCAAAAAATAGAGTTTAGAAAAAATTCTTAAGAAAGTAAGTAAAATTATAAAATTTGCCAAACCAAATCATATTACAGAGAGAGAGAGAGAACACTTCCCCTGAAAGAAGAAAAGCTGAAATTGAAAACAAATGCCTTCGAAGCGTACCACAGCATACATAAAAAAAACAAAAACAAAACAAAGGATGAGTTGACAATTAAGAAAAAGGATGTGCAAGTAAAACTTATCAAATTAAAGCACAACACAATTAATTAAACATTTCAAAAAAGAGAGGGCGATAAAAACTCAACCTGAAATCGCTCAAAACCAAACGAAAGAATTGCCTTTTCTATAGGACAGAAAAGTGTACAAACCTGTACAACAAAAATATCAAAAATGAAAGAGTGAGATTGGGTACAAAGCAAGTGCACGTGTATCAATTAAAATCTTAAGCTAACATCGACCGTTCAACCTAACTAGAATGTCCGATTTGAGGATTAAAATAAACAATTTAACTACATTATACAGAGTATTATGGTGATAGAGAGAAAATGAGAGAAGGAGAGAGAGAGAAAGAGAGTGAGTGAGTGAGAGCACTTCCCCTAAAACCGTCGAAGCTGAATGAAAACCAAGGCCAAATTATCCATCAAAATATTCGAACTTGCACTGGACAAAACTGTAAAAAATAGAGTTTAGAAAAAATTCTAAAGAAAGTAAGTAAAATTATAAAAATTGCCAAACCAAATCATATTACAGAGAGAGAGAGAACACTTCCCCTGAAAGAAGAAAAGCTGAAATTGAAAACAAATGCCTTCGAAGCGTACCACAGCATACATAAAAAAACAAAACAAAGGATGAGTGTACAATTAAGAAAAAGGATGTGCAAGTAAAACTTATCAAATTAAAGTACAACACAATTCATTAAACATTTCAAAAAAGAGAGGGAGATAAAAACTCAACCTGAAATCGCTCAAAACCAAACGAAAAAATTGCCTCTTCTATAGGACAGAAAAGTGTACAAACCTGTACGACAAGAATATCAAAAATGAAAGAGTGAGATTGGGTACAAAGCAAATGCACGTGTATCAATTAAAATCTTAAGTTAACTTCGACCGTTCAACCCAACTAGAATATCCGACGTGGGGATTAAAGTAACAATTTAATTACATTATATACAATAATATAGTGATAAAGAGAAAATGAGAGAACGAGAGAGAGAAAGGGAGAGAGTGAGTGAGAGCACTTCCCCTAAAACCGTCGAAGCTTAATGAACACCAAGGCCAAACTATCCATCAAAATATTTTAATTTGCACTCGACAAAACTGCAAAAATAGAGAGTTTAGAAAATATTCTTAAGAAATTAAGTAAAATTAGAAAATTTGCCAAACCAAATCAATTTACAGAGACAGAGATGGAGAACACTTCCCTTGAAAGAAGAAAAGCTAAAATTGAAAACAAATGCCATCGAAGCGTACCACCATATTCTAGAGAAAGAAAAAAAACAAAGGATAAGAAGGCAACAAAGGAAAAAGAAGTGCAAGTAAAAATTTATCAAATTCAACCCCAACACACTTAATGAAACCTTTCAAGAAAGAGAGGGAGATATAAACACAACCTGAAATTGCTCAAAACCAAACGAAGGAATTGCCTTTTCAATAGAACGAAAAGTGTACAAACCTGTACAGTAATAATATAAAAATTGCAAGAGTTAGCGTAATCCCGAAAACGTGTATAAGTAAAAATATTAAACGAGATTTTACATAATACCGAAAAGAATGTCGCGATAAAGTAAATTTAAGCTAGACTAAAAATCTCAACTTGTCCAGCTATTAGGTGTTTTCTATGGTCAAACCAACCATATTATTTCCAAAATAAATTTCTTTAACTTGAAAAGAATAAAATAGTATATCTAGCATGGGCCCATGCAATTTTAAAATCTTCAGTTGGTGTACGTGTATCAATTAAAATCTTAAGTTAACATCGACCGTTCATCCCAACTAGAATATTCGATGTGATGATTAAAGTAACAATCTAATTACGTTCTATGCAGTAACATGATAAGAGAGAGAAGGAGAGAGACAGAGAGAGAGAGCACTTCCCCTGAAACCGTCGAAGATGAATGAAAACCCAGGCCAAACTATCCATCAAAATATTTGAACTTGCACTCGACAAAACTACAAAAATAGAGTTTAGAAAAAATTCTTATGAAAGTAAGTAAAATTATAAAATTTGCCAAACTAAATCATATTACAGAGAGAGAGAGAGAATACTTCCCCTGAAAGAAGAAAAGCTGAAATTGAAAACAAATGCCTTCGAAGCGTACCACAGCATACATAAAAAAAAACGTAAACAAAACAAAGGAAAAGTGGACAATTAAGAAAAAGGATGTGCAAGTAAAACTTATCAAATTAAATCACAACACAATTAATTAAACATTTCAAAAAAGAGAGGGCGATAAAAACTCAGCCTGAAATCGCTCAAAACCAAACGAAATAATTGCCTTTTCTATAGGACAGAAAAGTGTACAAACCTGTACAACTAAAATATCAAAAATGAAAGAGTGAGATTGGGTACAAATCAAGTGCACGTGTATCAATTAAAATTTTAAGCTAACATCGACCGTTCAACCCAACTAGAATGTCCGATGTGAGGATTAAAAGAACAATTTAACTACATTATATAGAGTAATATGGTGATAGAGAGTAAATGAGAGAAGGAGAAAGAGAAAGAGAGTGAGTGAGTGAGTGAGTGAGTGAGAACACTTCCCCTAAAACCGTCGAAGCTGAATGAAGACCAATGCCAAACTATCCATCAAAATATTCGAACTTGCACTGGACAAAACTGCAAAATTAGAGTTTAGAAAAAATTCTTAAAAAAGTAAGTAAAATTATAAAATTTACCAGACCAAATCATATTACAGAGAGAGAGAGAGAACACTTCCCCTGAAAGAAGAAAAGCTGAAATTGAAAACAAATGCCTTCGAAGCGTACCACAGCATACATAAAAAAACAAAAAACAAAACAAAGGATGAGTGGACAATTAAGAAAAAGGATGTGCAAGTAAAACTTATCAAATTAAAGCACAACATAATTCATTAAACATTTCAAAAAAGAGAGGGAGATAAAAACTCAACCTGAAATCGCTCAAAACCAAACGAAAGAATTGCCTCTTCTATAGGACAGAAAAGTGTACAAACCTGTACGACAAGAATATCAAAAATGAAAGAGTGAGATTGGGTACAAAACAAATGCACGTGTATCAATTAAAATCTTAAATTAACATCGACCTTTCAACCCAACTAGAATATCCGATGTGAGGATTAAAGTAACAATTTAATTACATTATATACAGTAATATGGTGATAGAGAGAAAATGAGAGTAGGAGAGAGAGAAAGAGAGAGAGAAAGAGAGTGAGTGAGAGCAGTTCCCCGAAAACCGTCGAAGCTTAATGAACACCAAGGCCAAACTATGCATCAAAATATTTGAATTTGCACTCGACAAAACTGCAAAAATAGAGAGTTTGGGAAAAATTCGTAAGAAAGTAAGTAAAATTGGAAAATTTACCAAACCAAATCATATTACACAGAGAGAGAGAGAGAGACAGAGAGAGAGAACACTTCCCTTGAAAGTAGAAAAGCTGAAATTGATAACAAATGCCTTCGAAGCGTATCACTATATTCCTGACAAAAAAAAAAGGACAATTAAAGAAAAAGAAGTGCAAGTAAAAACTTATCAAATTGAACCACAACACACTTAATGGAGCATTTCAAGAAAGAGAGGGAGATAGAAACTCAACCTGAAATCACTCAAAACCAAACGAAAGAATTGTCTTTTCAATAGAACGAAAAAGTGTACAAACCTGTACAGTAAGAATATAAAAAATGCAAGAGTTAGCGTAATCCCGAAAACGTGTGTAAGTAGAAATATTAAACGAGATTTTTTACATAATACCGAAAGGAATGTCGTGATAAAGTAAATTTAAGCTAAACTAAAAATCTCATCTTGTCCAGCTATTAGGTGTTTTCTATGGTCAAACCAACCATATTATTTCCAAAATAAATTTGTTTAACTTAAAAAGAATAAAATAGTATATCTAACATGGGCCCATGCAATTTTAAAATCTTAAGTTGGTGTACGTGTATCAAAACTAGTGTACGTGTATCAATTAAAATCTTAAGTTAACATCGACCGTTCATCCCAACTAGAATATTCGATGTGAGGATTAAAATAACAATCTAATTACGTTCTATGCAGTAACATGATGAGAGAGAGAAGGAGAGAGACAGAGAGAGAGAGTGCACTTCCCCAAAAACCGTCGAAGCTGAATGAAGACCAAGGCCAAACTATCCATCAAAATATTCGAACTTGCACTCGACAAAACTGCAAAAATGGAGAGTTTAGAAAAAATTCTTTAGAAAGTAAGTAAAATTAGAAAATTTTCCAAACCAAATCATATTACAGAGAGAGAGAGAGAACACTTCCTTTGACAGAAGAAAAGCTGAAATTGAAAACTAATACCTTCGAAGCGTACCACCATATACCAGACAGAAAAAAAAACAAAGGATAAAAGGGCAATTAAGGAAAAAGAAATGCAAGTAAAAACTTATCAAATTGAACCACAACACATTTAATGAAACATTTCAAAAAAGAGAGGGAGATAAAAATTAAACCTGAAATCGCTCAAAACCAAACGAAAGAATTGTCTTTTCAATTGAACGAAAAAGTGTATAAACCTGTACAATAAGAATATAAAAAATGCAAGAGTTAGTATGATCCCGAAAACGTGTATAAGTAGAAATATTAAACGAGATTTTACATAATACCGAAAGGAATATCGTGATAAAGTAAATTTAATCTAAACTAAAAATCTCAACTTGTCCAGCTATTAGGTGTTTTCTTTGGTCAAACCAACCTTATTATTTCTAAAATAAATTTTTTTAACTTAAGAAAAATAAAATAGTATATCTAGCATGAGCCCATGCAATTTTAAAATCTTAAGTTGGTGTACGTGTATCAAAACTAGTATACATGTATCAATTAAAATCTTAAGTTAACATCGACGATTCATCCCAACTAGAATATTCGATGGGAGGATTAAAGTAACAATATAATTACGTTCTATGCAGTAACATGATGAGAGAAAGAAAGAGAGAGAAGGAGAGAGACACACAGAGAGAGAGAGAGAGAGATAGAACACTTCCCCTAAAACTGTCGAAGCTGAATGAAAACCGAAGCCAAACTATCCATCAAAATATTCGAACTTGCACTCGACAAAACTGCAAAAATAGAGAGTTTAGAAAAAATTCTTAAGAAAGTAAGTAAAATTAGAAAATTTGCCAAACCAAATCATATTACAGAGAGAGAGAACACTTCCCTTGAAAGAAGAAAAACTGAAATTGAAAACAAATGCCTTCGAAGCGTACCACCATATACATAACAAAAAAAAACAGAGGATGAGTGGACAATTAAGAAAAAAGAAGTGCAAGTAAAAACTTATCAAATTGAAGCACAACACAATTCATTAAACATTTCAAAAAAGAGATGGAGATAGAAACTCAACCTGAAATCGCTCAAAAACCAAACAAAAGAATTTTCTTTTCAATAGGACAGAAAAGTGTACAAACCTGTACGACAAGAATATCAAAAATGAAAGAGTGAAATTGGATACAAAGCTAATGCACGTGTATCAATTAAAATCTTAAGTTAACATCGACCGTTCAACCCAACTAGAATATCCGATGTGAGGATTAAAGTAACAATTTAAATACATTATATACAGTTATATGGTGATAGAGAGAAAATGAGAGAAGGTGAGAGAGAAAGAGAGTGAGTGAGTGAGAGCACTTCCCCTAAAATCGTCGAAGCTTAAAGAACACCAAGGCCAAACTATGCATCAAAATATTTGAATTTGCACTCGATAAAACTGCAAAAATAGAGAGTTTAGAAAAAATTCTTAAGAAAGTAAGTAAAATTAGAAAATTTACCAAACCAAATCATATTACAGAGAGAGAGAGAGAACACTTCCCTTGAAAGAAGAAAAGCTGAAATTGAAAACAAATGACTTCGAAGCGTACCACCATATACCAGACAAAAAATAATAATAATAATAAAGGATGAGAGAGCAATTAAAAAGAAGAAGTGCAAATAAAAATATATCAAATTAAATCACAACACATTTCATGAAACATAGCGAGAGAGAGAGAGAGAGAGAGGGAGACTGAACGTGAAATCGCTCAAAACCAAACGGAAGAATTACATTTTCAATAGGACAAAAAAACATACAAACCTGTATAACAAGAATGTGAAAATTGCAAGAGTGAGCGCAGTAGCAAAAATGTGAAAGAGTAGAAATGTTAAACGAGACTTTACTTAATACCAAAAGGAATATCGCAATAAAATTAATTCTAATCTAAATCAACAGTCTCATGGTCAAACCAACCTTATTGTTTCCTGAATAAATTTTTTTGACTTAAGAAAAAAATAATAATTTATCTCACATGGGCCCAATCCATCCATTGTGGTACCCAAACCATCCATAGTTTGGCCTTTTTCTCCATTAAGTTTCAACGGTTTTAAGTGAAGTGCGCTCTATCTCTGCTTTTTATGCAAATAATTATAAGGTTTCACTTGTTACGTCCAAAAGTTCTAAGAGGGATTAGACAAAAGGATAGCAATAAATGGAGAAGGAATGAAGATAATATGAGAGGCCGGAATGTAAAAAGGTAAGTACAAAAGAATACGGTGGACTATTTTACAAGTACTCGGGTACAAGTGTCAGGTTTGGGTACCACTGATAGAATTCAAGTCTCAAAAAAGCCAAATAGAAGAACGTTACAAAATGATGCATTGATATTTCACAGGCAATAAGCAATTTAGAGAAGTTTACAACAATGAAATCTAAAATAAGGAAGTACCTTATGAGAAGAATTGCAGATAAGAGATTGATAAGATTCTCTACAAGCGGATTGACAACATCGCATGGATCATTTGGCAAAGCGAAAAATCCTAAGGTCGCCTGCTAATTTTGAAGAAAATATTAAAGGACTAACCAAATAGTATTGATACCAATGATGATGTATATTAAATAAAAAAAATTAACTATAGAAAATTGCACCTTCATCACATGATTCCTTGTTTCAATTGTTAGTTTGGGTTCTACAGAAACCAAAGTGGTGCAGGCACTTAATGCAAGAGCCTGCAAAACATCTACATTTAGAAGGTGAAAATGATCAAATAGATCCTTTGGCACTAAGAGCTTAACCAATGTGAAACAAAACTTCCAATTGGCAATAGAACAAAACCTGACAAAGTAAGCAAATCTAAGTGCGCAAAAGTTACACTAGAGTCAAAAAAGTCCTCATCATCATCATCACAGTGCATCAAAGTTTAAATATAATCAAGCAACTGGTCCCTTCTTTTCAATTGAAATGATATACCACTTTCCGCAACATTAATGACAGCACAACAAGCATTGGCAAACAAAAATGCATCAACTTCACAAAATAACGGCAAAATAGATACATTCTCTTAAACTCATGTATAACTGTCCTAGTATTCACATAGAAAAGAGTAAAATTAAATGACATTATGACACTAAATTCTAACATTGCAAAACTAAGATAGATTACTATTTCTGTTTGCTGGAAAATACCCTACGAAAAAACTCAGAAACATTGAACACACTGAAAAAACATTATGTAATGCTTTCTAATGGGGATTTAACACAAATGAGTCACTAGTCTTGTTCAGTGCACCAATTGTTCCAAAAACAATCGCAAAGCATTTCCCCACACAAAAAGGAACAATGCTTTCACATGGGGTAAGAAAATTTGAAAGTACAAAAAGAGGATGAAAAACTCATGAAAGTTGCATGCTGAAGTCTAAACTACTATCATAAGAAAGTATCGTTATGACCTTTTAAAGTGTTCATATAATCTCATCATGCTAATGACTCTAAAAAAAGGGGTAATGCAAACTATATGAAACAAATGGTTTAAAAAATCAAAATTGATCTAGTCTCAGAACCATAGCCATCAAGGCCCTCTCTATCATCTCTTTCGCCCAAGAATTATAGCTTTCTCAGGGATTCCCCTTTATGCTAAAGTTTCGTCCATTATTTACAACAATCATTGGGTATGGCTTTAACCTTCGTGTCTATTTACCCACTTTCAAATGGAACTGCATGAGGCATGATCAGGTTCTCCTATTTTGCAACAGTATAATACTCTTGGGTGGTTATTAAAGGAAGGCTTGGAACTAAAAAGAAGGTTATCAGTTGGGGCATTCAAACTCCTCCTACGTGTCCTCTATTCCAGCAAGAAGATGAGAGCCTTCCTAATTTGTTCTCCAACTGCCTTTACTCTAGATCAATTTGGCAACAATTTTGCTCACATTACAGCATCCCTAAACCTCACCACACTTGGGATGATTATGTGAATTGCCAAGTTAGGTGGAAAATCATTTCACAATGTCATACGGAAGCTTGCATGGCCAGCATATGGTTACTAATATGGCCGAAAAGGAAATGCAGAGTTTTTGAGGGCATTCAAAGACCATCTACCTGTGTTCACAAGATTGGATTTTAGGTTTGGGTTACGGGTGCTCAATTCGTCTTTATTAAGCCTTCCCCATCAATCTTTCTCTATGCATTCTAGGAAAATTCCCCTCAAGGCCCCATATTTCATAGTTAGTTTACGTGATTACCTAATGTAATTAGGGAGGTATGCCTTGTTTCTTTTTTTTTTGTTCTTGGATAAGATTACCAATAAAGAAAAGAAATTAAAACAAAAGCTAAAAGCAAACTACTCACGATTAGTGCTCACAAAGCAGCTATCAGCTCAATAAATAGTAGAATTCGCAAATTCAAATTCGCTAAGGGTTGTTAAAAACAAAACATGGAAATCACTAGCAACTCTGAACTTTGATATCACCAAATAAGATTGAAATTAGAACAAAAGACAGAAACCAACATAAATACACTTCAGGAAGTTCACAAACCTAACAAATCGATAGTAGTGATAACATATGAAACAAGGAACCAAATAAAGTATAAAGGAGAGAGAGCATTCATGGTACAATTAATTGGCACCATATGAAACAAGCTCAATTACATGTGCATGTTCATTAGGTAACGAGATATTCACAAGGAACCAAAGAAAGTAGTACCATACCACAAGAGCATCTATTCTGACTTCAATATCGGTGGACGGAGCATATCTCATTGCATACCCGTACATTAGCACCAACGCAACGTGTATGTAATCTGAATCATCCATCTTAGCTCTATCAGAGAAAAAAGACAGAAATCTGCAGCCAATAGAGCACCGTAATGCTCAGAGCAACAGAATTCTAATACAAATATCGAAACTTAACTCACAGAGTACTAGAGCACAAAGTTTAGAATTTGTTCAAGAACAATAAATCACAACATAATTTGTTCTCAAAGTGCTACATAAATATTAAATGTTTCTCTAGGAATATCAATGCAATTATTTTCTTAACGGCTTGTGTGTGATTATAATCCTCAACATACACCCCACATAATCATCACGAGAATACTAGGGACAAGGCACATGCTTCGCACGAAAATGTCGGGCCCGTTGGATTAAATTTGCTAAACACTCGGTCTTGCATGTCCAGTAATTAGTTCGACTTTTTTCTTTCCCAACTTTTACAGGCATAAACATTGAAGGAGTTTGGTGTTAATTCTGTGGACATGTAGCACGACATATTACAGATAAACATTGAAGGAGTTTGATGCTATATAACACTTGGAACCAGGATTACGCAAAATAACTTCTACTTCAATGGCATCAACTGCGACCATTTAGCCCCAAGAAAATTCACCACCAAACTCGAGCTGCGCTGAAAATTCCATGTCCATCATAAACAACCACGCCGTCTTTATTCTGAATACCATGGGCTGAAAATTTAATCGTATAATGTGTAAACAAAGATAACAGTAATGTCATGTTTAACAATGCAGATAGCACCACTTTTTTTTTTGGCAAATGTCATTTCCAAAACAAATAAACATCTGTCTCTAAGAAACCTTACTTTAGTGGTTTGGTCTGATATTCCGTCTACGTCGAAGAAAAGGGCACCTGGAATGTGGGCAACTTGTTCAAGCAACACCAAAACAAGACCAAAAGAAACAGCGGAAAAAAAAAATGAATTAGAGGGAAAAAGTAATTAAAGACCTAAAAAAAAAACTTAAATAAGTAATCTTAAGTTACACTACCAAAGACGAATGAAAGCTCAGACTTTACACTATATTCATCCAATTGAATTTCATGTGTCAGTGAACAGAAATAGATTAAGATTATGATCGGATACAATACCTTATACTCTTGAAGTGGATTTTTTTGTCCATCTGGCATGTACCAGGATGCATCCAGCACCTTAAAAAGGAAATAACATGATCTTATCATTCTGATTAAATGCATTAAAACACAAAAATAAGGGTGCTGTAAACTTGTTCATTTCATATGTAAGGGTGCTTTAACTATTACAGATGTTCCAAGTAAAAAGTAACTACCACAAGCACACTAATGAGGTAAACTTTCAAAATCTAATTTCCTTGTGGCACCAAATGGGGCAAGTACCACAACCAATAATGTGTAGGATGGGGATTGTACCATAAAAAACCAAATGCCACAGGCTATGAAGCATGGATACTCTATTTTGGTCTCCGTATCACATATCGTATCCGTATCGGATACTGATACTCTCCGGATACGTATCCGATATGCTTTTTAAAGTATCCTGCATTTAGAATTATTTTTGGGTATCTCGATACGTTTCGGATACACTCCAGATACGTATATGATACATGCGGATACGTGTTGGATACGCTTGGATATGTTTCGAATACGCGTGAGGGTAAATATGTTATTACTTAAAACATATGGGTTAAAATTCCAAGTAGGACTATTTTTTCCTTTTTCCCTCACCAATCGACACCATAAACACACCGACGATATCCTCTCCCTCGATAACCTTGTAAGTCTCTCGTCTCTCTCTCGTTGTATGTATATATATATATAAAACTATACGTGAATATATCTCTCTGGGCATGTAAAATGGTGAACTTGTGTAATAGAAAACTTATTAATGAAATTTTAAGAATTAAAAATTATATATAATATATTTTTTATTTACTTTTATATTCAACGTATCGTATCCTTCTTTTTGGAAAAATCATGTATCCGCATATCCGTATTGTATCCGTATCCCGTATCGGTATCGGTGTCTATGCTTCTTAGGCCACAGGTACACGACTACACTTACTAAAATCCACTGAGGGATCCTATCACTCTTTCATAACGCTGCCTCTACTGGGTTTCATTGTATATGACTAAAGTCACCAAACTATCTTTGTGTTAGCTCAACTAATCCTCAATTGGTTTTACTCTTTCATTCCCCATTGTTATTTCTAACCATATTTCCTGGTTAGCGATAGGAGTGGCAGCTAAGGGAAGAGGTATTGGTACTTTGGTAGCCCTTTAAGGCGACGGAAAAACAATGCATTAAAGAAGCTGGCATTCTTCAATGGGTCTTTTTTGACGTTTAGGACATGGGTTCAAACATGAAGGCAGCCAATTGGTGCATATAATGGCAATGATTGGGCCACTACAAAATGTACCCTGGGTGAGTGGGGAAGTAGGCATTAAAATGGCCAAACTTCGGAAATCATACTAAACTACTTACAGTACAAAGAGACTTCAACCCTCCTAAAGATACAATAAAAACAAGCTCAGTCGCATACCTTCATTATCAGGCTCTTTGAGGTTAGCATGGACCCAGTCAATAGAAACAACAGGTTCATTAGATGACATAGATTGAGTTGAAATAGAAGCTTTTGACCCAACAAATAATGTAGCGCAAGAAGCAAGACCAGGAGATCCTATACACCAAGTAGGCAGGGGAAGCACAAAAATGAGACGGTCTTTTCTGCAAGGAATAGTCAAGAATTATAGCAATGGTTGAAAGTAATCGATAGTCAAAGACCATCTCAAAATAGATACTGGATTTCACAAATCTATTCCTATTCCTAAATTGGATTCAAATGTTAAGCCTCCACTGGATCAACCGAAGAAAATGCTGTAAAATATAGATTCCAAGAACCAAAAGACTTATGATTAGATCACTATTAAGATGTGAAATGAAGGTCGTCCTAATTATCTATGGTAGAGAGAAAAGAGAAATGAAGAACAAAAACACATCGAATTTATATCTTCTCACAGACTTAAAAAAAGGTGACACAATGCAACAAGGCTCCCACTAAAGCTTCCGGATAGGGCAAGATGTATCAGCCTAACCCATTGCTAAAGAGGCTGCTCTGTGACGGGAACCCACACCAACAATGACGCTAATGGACAGCCTTAGGGTTGAGCCAAGGCTCCCTTTGTTATATACAATTTGACCATACGAGTTGGTTAACAAAACAGAACTTGCCTATCAAAAAACAAAAACAAAACAGAACTTACTCACTCTTGGGTGCCATTTCACTTGTGGGACGGACAACTAATAGGTGACCTTGTTTCTAAAATGATGATGAGTGCAGAAACAACACAACCAAAAAGTACTGATTTCTTTCGAAGCCATCAGTTCATTAATTTACTCACCTGAAGATGGATTCAAAAACCTTAAGGTGCTGCTTGTTTACCTGATATACGGTTTGTCAATGTCAATCTAGCATTGTCTGTTTTATATTTTTACAGTTTTTGCTCTTTATGTATCAAACCTGATTACTGGACACGGGGACCGCTATTATCCATGCTAAATTCCACAGAACACATCCAATAAAAATACATCTCTGGTGTTTTTATTCTTAATGAAATGATACTTTAGTCTTTGTATATTAATCTGGGAGAGCCTAAAACCCACAAAATATGACAAACAATTATAACAATCAGACACTAACGGCACCAAAGAAAATAAAAGCAAACCTAGTTACTACCCCAGCTACAACTTGTATGTTATCTAATTAAGGGGATTTCTAACTCCCCTTGATATCCCAGCGGGCAAATCCAAAAACATGTCACAATAATTGCAAAAGCGTACAGGAGCAGAAAATGAAAGCAAACCTAGTTAGGCATGATCAACAATGCAAACAGAAAAAGCAAAATCTTTGTTAGGGCCTAGGCTCAGATTAGTGTATGATCAGAAAAGAGTTCAA
The DNA here is from genome assembly GCA_020567845.1 of Rhododendron henanense subsp. lingbaoense. Lineage (NCBI taxonomy): Eukaryota > Viridiplantae > Streptophyta > Magnoliopsida > Ericales > Ericaceae > Rhododendron > Rhododendron henanense. The sequence continues at coordinate 17,526,304 of CM036317.1, read as the reverse complement.
ATCGCCATGGCTGCAACCACAGTTACCCGTGTGAGAATAAGAAGAAAGAAACCCCTCAATCTCCCACAGTTGTACATGCCCCGCAAAGAGATGATCAGATGCTCTATCGCCTAAATCATGTGCTCAAAAAAGCTATCATCACAGCCGAAGTTGTGGTTTTCTTTTCCATTATATGTTTTGGTTTTTGGTAATCTTTTCCATTATATTTTTCATACTTGATATGAGAAGTACCACCCTCTTTTTACTTGAGTTGGCATTCATAAAAAACAAACCAGCAGTAAACTAATAAGATACCTAACTATAATTTACATTGTTCTGTTTAGAATTGCAATTATATAAACATACCACATGTGAAGAAAAGTTAATATAGTTATTTTTATTTTTTTTAAATATGGCTCAGATCTACTTTTATTAAAAAAAAATGTATGGCTCAAATCATACACTAATGGTATTCAAGCATGTTCGCGATGAGATTCATTGTACAAACCAATTATCCAGGAATTTTTAGCACAAAAAAAATGCACATAGAGCGTATTAAACCCATGCAAACATATCACGAATGGGTCCTAAGAAAAACACTCTTGTTTTGAGAAAAAATACTCCAACCATAGAACCCCTAAACACAACCCACATTTTCAATTCGCATTCGATGAAAAAGGGTGAATGAGGCCCACATATAAGGTACCTGAAACGTGAGCAGGTAGCTTCCACCCGTGACGCCTAGCCATGTCAACAACCCAGTCTAAACCTGTCAATCAATAGTGTCTTATAAAATAAACCATCCAAAGAATGAAAGAACTCTTTTTGCTAACTAAACCCAAGCTTGCTTTCTACCTAATCAGATCACGGGGGGACCAAAGCTGCTAATGGGTTTAGTGAGACTCCCATCTTGACCCAAATATTCAAAGTCAATCATTGTGGGTATGCTCATCAGGATACATTGGGAACATAGGTTCTAGTTCAACGTCAGCTGAGATTCAAGATAAAACATTTGCACATTCCACATTTCCAAACATGAGGCCATTTAAAGACAAGCTTTGTGTTTGACCATTTGTGTATGCCATGTACCAGCTAAGCAAGACTTAATAGTGAGGCATGCGAAGATCTAAAAAATGTATATTTGATAAACAAGATCAAATAAGAAGAAAGAGGCCAATAAAAAAAATTGCTTACCTCAATCTGTCCCTTCTTAACAAATCTTGTCCCTCGCAGCAACACCAGATTTCCAATCAAATCTTGTCCCTCACAGCAACACCAAAACGTCATCACCGACTTGTGATCAGCATGTCCAAAAACAAGCCATTTACTCCATAATCAGCAGTCTCTGCTGCGGGAAACGCAGAGACACCAGAATCCACAGAATCACCTTAGTGATACTTGTTGCCATGAGGTGATGTGGCCTATATTTACACACATCAAAGCAAAATAAATCGCCCAGGCCATAAGAAAAATGCACCAAAGTTCAACTGTTAGAATGAACAACTAAGGTTTGCTCTGAAAGAGAATAGCAACAAAAACGACCAAAATGAGCAATTTCAAATGTTAGCAGAATGGAGAATTTCTTAGGGACCTCTAATCCTTAATCCTTAAGGTTCCGTACTGTAAGAAGACATTACTTCCAAAAAAAAATCTCTCAAAATGATTTTTAAAAATCCACGACTGCTACAATCGATTCCCATTACATATTTTTTGATACTCTTGATACCGTTACAGCTCCATGTACTAAGTACTAATACCGTTATTTAAAACCTTGAGCGGAACCTCATAGAGTCCAGAAGGGGCAGCGCTCCACAAATATCTACCATTTTACATAGTAATAGAACAGGTTTCAATATGACCACTAAATCTTTTATATCCCCACTTCTTCCTTCTGACTTTTCATTTAAAACTCTGAATTGGTCCTTTCAAATGGAAATTTCCCTAACTAAGCCTTATGGCCTTATCCTATCTCCATCCATGCTACTCTCTCGTGTATCTCACTCCTTTCGTATCTACAATCTAAAATTGTTGCCATCTCCATTTGTGGCTCCACCACTCTAAAATCTACTTGGTGGAAGTTTGAATTGGTTACATTGTGTGCTCCACAAGACACTATCTGGTGCAGTGAGGGTTCAGCCATCTTTGCAAGTAATCTTGTTTCAAGAGTTACACAAATGGCTAGTCAAACACATCTCCCACACAAACTTAGTTCCAGTGATCCATCACTTACTTACCTACAACCTCATGCAATAAGTTTAAGAATTAAGAGTAATACAATAAACATAGCAAATAATTTTTTTTTTTAAAAGGACAGATAGCAAAACCGTAAATCTCACAACAAAAGAGAAATCAACACTCGGTTTCTTCAATCTGCATTTTGCAGCTATGATTACCATCATCTAGACTTAGTTTGAAATTGGCTACTGCTGCTCAACGAATAAAATTTACATCAATTTCCCACTAGCTGCGCACCATAATTAGCTAAACCAGCAATAGATTGAATTGTAAATGCTAATATATAATGAAGGAGGACTTAAGTCACTTAACACAGAATTTCAAGTCTTTAACTTCTCCAACTAAAAATATCTTTGATGTTTAATGCTAGGTACAAAGAAAACTCACCCCAAAAGTATCCTGAAAAAAGCAATTAGTGGTTGAGAATCACTTTGATGATTGGGTCACACACATCAAAGTGAATCTCAACCACTAGTTACTCTTTTCGGGGTACTTTCAGGGTAAATTTTCTTTGTCCCTAGCATTTTCCTTCCATTAAAAAGCACAATATTTGAGTCATTGCAGCCATAAAGCATGCATTACTACATCGGTAAATGTATTGGTATTCATGTCACATCCGTTAATATTGCTGGGAAGTAAAGGGTTGACTCCATTCACTATTTACCATAAAAGAAATTACTGTTGGAGAACAGCTAATTCGTAGGAAACCTATAACGTACTATTGGCAACTGTCAATTTGTTTAAGTTGGATATGAAAGGCCCTCATTTCTGGAACTATCTCATAAACCAGACCACAATGCTTAAAAAAGCATATGCACTTGTAAAGCCATTTACACCTTTTCAGTTGTAGATGCTTCAGGAGTTATCAACAAGGCCACACCAAATCCAAAGACCATGGTTTTATGGCACTATGGCAACCATGAGAGTATTGAACCGTTCAGAAATTAGGGTTACGGTCTTGAATTTTTCAGAAATCCTAGTATATGTCAAGAAGACCTGAACCAGTCGTACCAATCGAGTATGCACAATATGCAGCAGAACCGGTGTGGCGATAATGAATCACATGTACGAATCATTTTTCACTCGAAAGCACATAAAGCGGTCAAAGAGGTCAACTATATTGGTCGTGATAGGCAAAAAAACTAGGATATGATGCAATATTTTCTACAAAAGCATGCACAGTGCAAACCCATGAGGAATGTGGATCCTCTGCCAACCGCATGTGAAAAAAAAGAAAAAAAGAAGAGAGCGAACAACAATAGGTTTTGACATCTACTTTTGAAAACATGAAAAACCAGATGAACCCAGAAATGCAAATAACCACGAACAAGGCACGCACTGAAGATCGTGTACAATACAACAATCTACTAACATAAATAGCAAACAAATAAAGTGAAATTGCTGACCGCGAAATAAATGAGCAACTAACGACCTAGAATGAAGCATAAACCCACAAATCGTTCCAAGTTGTGCTTCCTCCCTAGCTCCAAAACCAACATAGATGTACAGCTAAAGCAACAACTCCTACAGTTTGTCCAGGTAAAGCAGAAAACAATAAAGATGCAGAATAACTCACCGATTGGGGAATTTGGGTCTGCTTCGTGGGGGAGATTGCGACCTGTAGAAAAGAAAACCCTAATCCCAAAACCGTATTTCCAAACAGAACTGTAGAAAAGAAAACCATAAATGCAAACCCTAACAAAACAGTGGAACCCCTTTGGCTACCTTGGTGAGAAAAGAAAAGAAAGGGGTGTTTGTTTTCAGGTTATGCATAAGCATTTTGAGGGGAAAAAAGAGATTACGATATCAATATATTACTTCTCACGGACAAGTCCAAATAGATCCAAAGTTTTAGGCCTTTTCATTTCATTTACTTCTGGACTTCAATTTCTAATAAAAAATGACTTTGCCAACAATTATAATTCCATCCAACAATGCTACCATAGATGCCAAGAAATGAATAAACTTTTGTTTTCCAAAGTTATACAGTAAGAAAAAGAAGAAAATGAAAAAGGCCTTCGAAATAAATGGTAACCCATTGAAGAGTATTTGATACAGGAAATTGATGAGCAAGTGCAATTCTAAGGATTCTAAAGTTCAGCCTCATCTAAACAGGTGAGTGCTACGTCTATTTTTTTTTCATCATAGAGTGCTACGTCTATTTCTTCTTCGGATATTTGGGAGAAATTGCAGAATAACATTCTAGTAGAGTACAGGGGACTAATTTCTGTCCTCCTCATATGTTCTCAAAACTATTACAGTGCTACAAAACTAAGCCATTCTCTCAAAATATCTTATATCTCATGCAGTAAAAAATATCACAGGCAAACAACAAATGCTGATAAAAAAAAATCACGAAACAGGCAAAGAACAAGTGCTCATCAAATTACCTGAGTTTGCAAAATAGCTTGCAAATCCGGCTTGTTCTTGGCTGAACCCTTCTCTTTCACCTCAACAGAGGCCGCGACCAACTCCACCGGTAATTCATCCCAACTCTTCCTACTCCCCCAGCTATGCTCGCCATCTCCTTCTTACTAGCCAAATCCAACCTCGCCAGCGAAACCCTAATCCCACCCGACAACCTCCTCCCCGGCGAAGTCGACAGCCTCCTCGTGCTCGGCAACGGCTGCCTATTCCTCAACGGAACCACTATCACCGCCTCCCTCGATAGTGGTATGCTATAATCAAAACAAAAGGCAAAAACAGAAGGGGTGAACATATTTGTACACTAACTAGACAGAAATATAGCTCTCATTCGCCTTTGCCACGAAATACAAAAGAAAAACATAAGCAAATAGTTAGATCAAACTTACTTAATCACTTATCATTCAATATGTTCAATTTTAAGTACTGAATTGGTTATAATTAAAGTCACACATTCATCACAAAAACAAATTTCAGTCGCATATGCAATCGCAGGGTGAACGGAGTTGACGGCGAGCTGGAGCAGCAGTCCCCCCAAGCCTTCAAAAGTAACCTAAGTAAAAATTTCTACAAGTTCTTCAAAATATCACCACTTCCTGTCCACGTAACACTATAAACACCACTGGAATAAAGTAAAGATTTCCTGGTCCGAGTTCAGACGTGCCTATAAACCGTGAACGAACAAACGATGAACCAGAATATAGAGTCGTTGTTAAGCTCTGTCTGAATCAGACGTGACATTGAAATATTTCCGAGTATTAAAAATTCGTGCGGGAGATAAAGAGAAACGAAGAAAGAGTTAGGGTTAGGGCAAAAGAGTTAGAACCTCTGTCTGCAGAAGCACCGTATCTCCAATAGGCATCCTCCATTCACGCCCCTCTCTCCCTCTCCCTCTCTCCACTGTAATTTTCTGATCGAAGAACTCGGCCGATTGCCCTCAATCCAGGAAGGCCTTTTCCGTCGATTTGCTGATGAATATGAGTCCCTCAAGAGCCCTAAGCGCTCGAACTCGTCCGATGAGTTTCGCTTCTATTCTTCAAGCGTCACGGTTGGACACCGGCGACGGCTCGTCGAACTGATCACGCCACGACAATTTCTTGCGGACGAAGCCGACAGACTCCTTGGGGCGGTAATACTCCTCTACGACGACGAGTTACCGTTGAGGGCCGCTCGAAATGTGGTGGGTTTCGAGGAGGCATGGGGGCGGTGAGTCAGTGAGTTGAATCGGAATGAAGATGCGAGGCGAAGGGCAGGGGCGAATGAGGGTTTTGGAGTGAGAAGTTTTGGGTTGTGGATCAGGGTTTTGGCGTAGATGGGTTCGACGGTGGAGGTGGAAACCATTGAGAGAGAGAGAGAGAGTCTGAGAGAAGCGGATGTGAATAGAAGTTTAAATTCAATTTGTAAGAGAGAGAGAGAGAGAGAGTCGTTTGAGAGTCTGAGAGAGCGGACGTGAATAGAAATTTGTACTACTCAATTTGTAAGATAGAGAGAGAGTGAGAGTACTGTTTGAGAGTCTGAGAGAACCGGACGTGAATAGAAATTTATATTCAATTTGTAAGATGGATGAATATCAAAAAAAAATTGCAAGCTGGATACAGGAAGAATGCTGTTGTAGACTGGTAGTGTCGTGTATAGAGCAAGAAAACACCATCAACGGTATAATTGAAGGAAATTTAAATTCAAGGTCAAATACAATTTCCTGATGCTATGTTTGGATTGGTGTTTGAAAAAAAAATTGAAAAATAGTAGGGGTAATAAGTAGAGAGAGATAAAGAGAAAAATGTTGGAAATATGGGAAATCTAAGGAGAATTTTTTGAAAAATTCTTTTTGAATTGTAAAGAGAACATGTCAAAAAGTATAGGGAAAATTGCAGGACAGCGGCCCTTGGGGCAAATAAGCCCCACCTAATGGACTAGTTTTCACATAATTCATCTAAATATGAAAAGGTTAAAAATAATTTGTAATACATGGAAAGGACCACGTAAAAAGACTAATATATTCCCACACACATTTAAAACCCGCTTCTTCTTCTCCTCCGCAGCCAACGAAGCTGTTGTTGCTGCTTCTTCTTCTCTCTCTCTCTCTGCAGCCATCGAAGCTGCTGCTTCTTCTTCTTCTTCTTCTCTCTCTCTCTCTCCGAAACATGGACTGCTGGAGGAGGTCGTCGGCACGATCGAGGCAGGCGGTGACGGGCTTATCGTCGAAGGCGGGAGACGAAATCAGGATGAGGGGCAGGAGGTCGTCGACGGTGTTGAGGAAGGCGTTGTCATCAATGGAGTCGAACTAGATTTGGCGTCAATGGAGTTCAGCTTGCCACTACAACAAATATGAGTTTTTATAGCATTAGATTATAGCGTTCTTTCAGGAATGTTGTTGTAGAGATACATTTATAGCATTCATGAAGAGAAAAAGAAGGAAGCCCTCGCGCCCTGTCTACAATAGCGTTCATTAACTCAAAAACAGCGTTCCACTAAAAAATATAGCGCCATTCCTCCGCGCCCTAATCCCATTCCCCTTTACAAAAAATTCAAGATCGAGATGGGGGACATCTCCCCTCTCTCTCTCTCTCTCTCCATCAGATCTTGGACCCCCGGCGACCAACAACTGCCATGGGTAGCTTAGCTAGCAGCACATCGACATCTTCCACCACCGCCAGCACCGCTAAGCTGCGACGGCTCCCAGTGCTCCAGCCTCTAGACGCGCGTCTCTCGTAGTTTCCCCCACCAGGTATTATTCTCTCTCTCCCCTCCTTTGTACGCATGTGTATCAGTGTATCACTGACCCTGCCCACAAGCTGTTCGACGGAATCTCCGAACCAAATTCTTTTGTTTTGCCATCAGTGATTCATGGGTGCTTTGGAAACTTTGAATACAAAGAAGATGTGGGTATGTTCTCTTGTATGCCGAGTGAATATTTTGAACCTTTCAATTTCGCTATTTGTTTAGGGCTAAAAACTTTAGCTCGACAAACAAAGTTTAAAAGATGGAGAGGTGCTATATGGGGTTTTCTTGAAACATGGACATGGGTATGATTTGTTGTTGTAGAATGCAAATCTTGATCTGTCTATGAGGTGTGGTAAAGTTGATTTAGACGGGTTTTTGATGAAATGCATGAAAAAGATGCAATTTGTTGGAATTCAACAATTCTGCCTGCAGAAATAGTGCTAGGCTGGTTGCTGGTCATGATTTGTTTAAGGCTCCGTTTCTGGTCGAGAAATTAGTGCAGAAAAATTATTCCTGAGAATTTTATAATGAGATGAAGTAAAGGAAAATGAAACGTATTTTTCTTTATGCGTTTACTTGATATCATAAATCTAAGAGAAAGTTAAAAAGTAATAGTTTAATTAATAGAAACTAGCGTAGAAAGAAGATTTCTGCAAAATCTTGTGTTTTTTGCTGAACAAGTTTGGAGGGAAACCTAATCTTGGCATTCTGTGTCGGTGTTTCCTAGATGCTAGGTGTTTCTTTGGTCAAATGCAAGAGAAGAGTTTGGTCGCTTGATCTACAATGGTTGGAGGTTATGCTAAAAAGTGACAAGCTCGTTGTGGATTGTAATTGCTGAAGGTTTGATCAGAAAATATGCACTTTTTTTCGTACTTTATTACCAGTGCTCTCTGGTCACTAGTTTAATAGAGATGACCTTAATGTAGAAGCATTAACAAAGGCCTTTCAATTGTTTGAAATGGCTTATCACTAGATTAGATTTGCTAACAGAAGATATGATGGTTTCAGGATGTGTAATTGATGCCAAGCAGAAAGATTTTGTACCACTTCTACTTCATGATGTTCTTTCTCATCCTCATGCAATGACATGGAAGACTCAAGAGATTTCGGCATAGGAAACTGAAATTTATTGCACAAGATAATCCATATGCCTAGAAAACAAGCTCGGGCAGTAGGCATAGGCTCATTCATTTACGGTTGATGACGGCCTTATGGCGTAAAACGATTTTCTCTGAAGATCAAGGTGGTCGGTCACCTGATCTGAACATGACATTTTTAAGGTCTGATTTGGGATTCTCAAGCAGGGTCGCAAACATATCAGTAGGTGTTCATGGGCATTCTTGAAGTTTCAAGCAGTTGAGTAAGAGCACTCCAAAGAATCAAAAGTAAGGTCTATATTCTACTTTTCGAGATTTAATACCAGCCAGACAAAGTAGTTAATTTACTAAGCATTTTTACTTGGTATTTTTCTGTTGATGCTTTGACTTTGTGGTGAAAACATCAATGTTTAGCGTATTATGTAAGGCACCGTAAGAGTCTTATCATTGTAGTCCTGCCTTAGCCATCAATTAAGGAAATGAAATATAGAAAGTTACCTTGTTGATGCCAACTTTTTTGGTATATGTGTAGCATTGACTAAGTTGAGCCCTCATAAATCACATGTTGCAATTAGAAGAATGTTCCTTTGACTCCCTTGAAATGGATCCCTTAAAAAGACAGTTTTTTCCTCATTATTTGGCATCATAGTTAAACTTTCATTGTCACAAAAATAAAAGAGGAAAGGAAAATATTTGTCTAACAACAGATCACCTTTTGTTGCGAAATTAGATGGGAAAACATTGAAAAAGCAAGAATCCTAGAAAGTAGAAACCACTGTCAAACATCATTATTTTGTATGAGCTGTGTTATCAATTTTGGTTATTGAAAGGTTATGTTACTGGGCATCCTACCATGGAAAGCTGAGGCCTAATAGATGATAAAATGCACAAATAGTTGATACATTTGAAACGAAACTGGGAAGTACATAGAATTATTTGTCGTTAATGGCACTTCAATAATATTTTTCATCTCAAGCATTGGATGCCTTGCACCATCAGCATTGGCTGGATTCTTTAGTCATCTGATTAGGATGTTCATTTTGTTTGAATTAGCACCATGTTGTTGTTGGTTTTTTTTTTTTTTAAAACCGATATCAATGTTATTCATCACGTTGAAATCCACGATTACGTCAAAGCACCAATTCATCATGATGTTGTTCATTTTGTTTGAATTTGCTTCAATGGGGTATCTTCAGTGCTCATAATGAGGCATCACAATTCTGAAGCTATTCATGCTTCAGAGTATGAATCATTGACAAGTCTAGCGGAGATCGTGTTGCTGTCAGGAGAATTGAGAAGAATAAGGTAATTTTCTGAAAATTTTGAATTGGGTTATTTTCTCTCCTATTTCCCGAATTGGGTTTTGTTTGTCTGATGCCTTGTGTTTTCCAAATTGTTTTTTGGTTTTTCTATGGCATGCTCTAATTTGTGGGGAATTGGGTTGATCTTGAGTTTTCTCCGTGTGGCATGATCTCCATGTGGAGGGAACTTCAATAAATCACTGGTTTAGCAACTCATTGGCTACTGCTGAATCATGATCATGGGAAATTTTGATCTTTCTGATAATTGGTTTAGCAACTCATTGGCTACTGCTGAATCAATTCCACGTGTTTGGCTTTGGGAGGAAAGAGAGACCAAATTGCTCGAAGATTGCATCAATTTCAACAAGCTTTCAGCATAGAAAATTTTCAAGTAATATGTTGGTTAGCTTGTTTATGGCTACCTTTGGTAACATTGGACAGCTGGGTACAATCCATTGTAATTCTTGCATCCCTTTCATGTAATTTGTGTTTTCGAGTTGTTTCGAAAGCTACTGTAATGAATACTTGCCCGATTGAATGAATTTGGTTAATTACATTGGCAACATTGAAGTTTTAGATTATATTCGTGTTTTTTTGATAATTGTTTTACAATTGGTGTTGAATGTAATAAAAAATAATATTAAATGAGTGGTGTAATGACAAACACGCTATTAAAAGAATCTCAAAATTAGCATGCAAAAAATGCTATTAAACTCCTCGATCGTCGCCGTTGTAGTTTTACTGTGTATAGATTTGTATTGATTTGCAGTATCAATTTCCCTCGGAGAAAGGATGATTTGGGAGTTGTTGGCCGTCGACGTATTTTTTGGGATGAATCTAGTGGGTGTGGGTAAATTTTTTGGTGCAGATAGGGCAGTGTTCGAGTGGTCTTTACTAATACGTAACGTAGTCTTTTATAATTGATGATTTGCTTTTTTATACTTCAAACAATAGTCAATTATTTGCTGAAAATAAAATAGTTGCTCTTTAAGTTACCTAATGTTATTCCTTGTAAGAAATTTTGTTGCTCCCTATGTAAGAATGGATGCCCCAGACTGTTAAGGGCAGTGACCTATATTATTAACTCACTGAATGACTGTCCATTTACAAATGTGTGTTGACCTGTATGAAATGTGGTTCTTGTTCAACTCATGTAACATGTTTTTTTGCTGAAAATAAAATAGTTGCTCTTTAAGTTACCTAATGTTACTCCTTGTACGAAATTTTGTTGCTCCCTATGTAAGAATGGATGCTCTAGACTGTTAAGGGCAGTGACCTATATTTTAACTCACTGAATGACTGTCCCTTTAGAAAGGTGTGTTGATCTGTATGACATGTGATTCTTGTTCAAGTCATGTAATATGTTTTTTTGCTGAAAATAAAATAGTTGCTCTTTAAGTTACCTAATATTACTCCTTGTAAGAAATTTTGTTGCTCCCTACGTAAGAATGGATGCCCCAGACTGTTAAGGGCAGTAACCTATATTATTAACTCACTGAATGACTGTCCATTTACAAAGGTGTGTTGATCTGTATGAAATGTGGTTCTTGTTCAACTCATGTAACATGTTTTTTTGCTGAAAATAAAATAGTTGCTCTTTAAGTTACCTAATGTTACTCCTTGTAAGAAATTTTGTTGCTCCCTATGTAAGAATGGATGCTCGAGACTGTTAAGGGCAGTGACCTATATTTTAACTCACTGAATGGCTGTCCCTTTACAAAGGTGTGTTGATCTGTATGACATGTGATTCTTGTTCAACTCATGTAACATGTTTGTTAGAAATTCCCGATGACTTTCAATGGGATATGGGCCTGCAAATTAATGAATAAGTCGATGTTAACCATGCCAACAAATTTTGAAATGACGCCCTTGATGTTTGGGACTAGCTTGTCCCAAGGTATACCGCAACAATAGACAACGATGTCAAAGCTTCCATTGTTTGAATGGTAAGACAGTATTGCATCATTGTTCCAACCCATAATACTTCGAATTGCATTTTCTCATTCTTCTATTGAACCTTTGGCCTACGAAGCCCTTTATGTTTTCTTACCCGTGACACTTGCTCTCTCAGTCCACATATGTGGCTCATTTTATGAAATTAAGTTGCCCCTTCTGAAAAATAAGTTGCTCTGTATATGAAAATAAGTTACACCACATACACGACAAGAGGGGCCAGTGAAAGATCATATCACCTTTATGTTTTCCTACCCATGACTAGTTGGAAGCGAAATGTCGTAAGTACCTACTGAAAGTGCCTAAAGCACGGTCAGCGCAAATGATCGCCGGAAGAAGGCTAAACCGGCTCCATAACGACGTGTGTGAAAGGCTGCAGGTTGAGATTAATGCAATGTGCAAACGACTAATCCGTCAAGGCCTGATAGTCAAGAAAGTGAGGAAAACTGAAAGGGACAGCTTCGACCCCAGAGAGTCTATTACAGAAATTAAGAGGGATCCACAGTATGCATCTGACCCCGAAGTATCTGATTATTCTGATGACAAATAGGAATAATTGTATTTTATTTCATTTTAGTAATTATAAATTGTGGTAGTATTGTTGTACAACTTTATGTTTTCTTGCCCGAGACAGTTGCTCTGTCAATCCACATATGTTGCTCCTTTTATGAAATAAAGTTGCCCATTGTGAAAATTAAATTGCTCTCTCTATGAAAATAAGTTACACCATAAACACGCCAAGGGGGGCCAGTGAAAGGTAGGTTAGCTAACGGTTTGTTGGCCACATAGGCCATAACTACCAATTAACAGACCAGCTTTCAGTTGAGGCATTGTTGTGGCACATCTACATAGACACAAAATATGGTAACTAAATGGATGCTTCCAATTGCAAAATTGGAAAATTCCTTGAGTTTGAATGAAAAAAACAATGGTGCATCAAAGTTCACCAAAATATGAGATCTTAAAAAAAAAAAAAAACAGTCAATCAGCCACCAAATGCCTTTGCTTCCAATCTCTAAACATATAACTACATATCAGTATTCGATTAAAACCACCACCTAATTCCATCCGTCCATCATTTTTAAGAACCAAAGTAAGAACATACATGAAACACCATTCACAAAAACAATGGTGCATGCCTGGAACAAAAAAGATCCCCTAATATATCAAAGTTCACGACTCAACAAATAAAAAGATGAGCTTTCCGAATTCTTCTTGTACTGACAAGGTCTTTCCGCTAGCGACCGTGGGCACCGTTCTCACGACATTATGCATACAAGAAAGCCAGGTCATGGACTTCAAATATGCTGCAGCGAAACAGAATCAGAAACCAATCTTGATTCTTGCAGTTTATGCAGCTGCACCAACTTGGGCAGCATGCCTCTTCTTAGCCTCCTCAATGATGGACAACTTGATACCCTTGCCCTTTGGAAGAGACACCCATGGCTTTGAACCTTTTCCAATGGTGAAAATGTTGCCCATGCGAGTAGCAAACTCATGACCAGTGGCATCTTGGACGTGAATGGTTTCGAAGCTTCCCTTGTGCTTCTCCCTACTCTTGATCACTCCAACACGGCCCCTATTCCTTCCTCCAGTCACCATCACAACATTCCCCATATCAAACACTACAAGAAATCATGGCTTTTCTGGCATTTTTTAAACACCGGCAAAAGTGAAATAAACGCCAGAAAAAGTCTTCCCGGCGTTTATCCAAGCGTTTTCCATAAACGCCGCGACTGCTGGGGTTGGGAATAATCCCCGCGTTTTTTCCAGAGTTTATGAAACCCCGGGAAAAGTTTTCCGGTAAGAATCGATACCAAAGAGAGATGCAGATGCAGATGAAGATACAGATACAGAGAGAGAGAGAGAGAGAGAGAGAGAGAGAGAGAGAATGTACCATGAAGTCAGTGATCTTTTGAGCCTCTAGGTCAAGTTTGATGGTGTCGTTGGCCTTGATAAGTGGGTCTAGGTAACGGATAGTACGCCCATCGTAAGTGTTGATGTATGGGATACCCTTTTGCCCAAATTGTACTGAGCGAACTTTGCACAGCTTGAACTGCAGTGAAGAAAACCCCAGTGTATCACATGAATCACAACAAAAACAGATGTTATGAAGAACAGTTTAATACGTTAAAAGTAAATATTTACCAGGTATACAACCAAATAAGATAATGAGAACACTCTAATGTCTAATAAGTTGTCAAATGATTGTCTCAACTGTGAAAGGCCACAATTAAACCAACACACACAAGGGTAAAGGGACAGCAATTGAGTGAGTTAAAACATGGGTGATTGCCCTTAACAGTCTAGAGCATACTTTGTTACATAGAGAGCAACAAAATTTCATAAAAGGAGCGACATTAGGTGACTTAAAGAGCAACTTTTATATTTTCAGGAAAAAACAAGTTACATTACTTGAAGAATAACCACATTTCATACACACCAACACACAAGGGTAAAGGGACAACCATTGAGTGAGTAAAAACAAGGGTACCATTAGGTGACTTAAAGAGCAACTTTTATATTTAAAAAAAAAAAACAAGTTACATGTCTTGAAGGAGAACCACATTTCATACACACAAACACACAAGGGTAAAGGGACAGCCATTGAGTGAGTTCAAACATGGGTGACTGCCCTTAACAGTCCAGGGCATACTTTGTTACATAGAGAGCAACAAAAGTTCATAAAAGAAGCAACATTTGGTGACTTAAAGAGCAACTTTTATATTTTCAGAAAAGAACAAGTTACATGACAAGAGGAATAACCACATTTCATACACACTAACACACAAGGGTAAAGGGACAGCCATTGAATGAGTTAAAACATGGATGACTGCCCTTAACAGTCCAAGGCATACTTTCTTACATAGAGAGCAACAAAAGTTCATACAAGGAGCAAAATTAGGTGACTCAAAGAGCAACTTTTATATTTTCAGAAAAAAAACAAGTTACATGACTGGAAGAATAACCACATTTCATACACATTAACACACAAGGGTAAAGGGATAACCATTGAGTGAGTTAAAACATGGGTGACTGCCCTTAACAGTTCAGGGCATACTTTGTTACATAGAGAGCAATAAAAGTTCATACAAGGAGCAACATTAGGTGATTTAAAGAGCAACTTTTATATTTTCAAAAAAAAAAAAAGTTACATGAGTTGAAGAATAACCACATTTCATACACACCAACACACACAAGGGTAAAGGGACAGCAATTGAGTGAGTTAAAACATGGGTGACTACCCTTAACAGTCTAGGGCATACTTTCTTACATAAAGAGCAACATAAGTTCCTAAAAGGAGCAACATTAGGTGACTTAAAGAGCAACTTTTATATTTTTAGAAAAAAACAAGTTACATAACTTGAAGAATAACCACATTTCATACACACCAACACACACAAGGGTAAAGGGACAACCATTGAGTGAGTAAAAACATGGGTAACATTAGGTGATTTAAAGAGCAACTTTTATATTTTCCAAAAAAAACAAGTTACATGACTTGAAGGAGAACCACATTTCATTTCCTAAGCATCATTGTAACTTACCCAACTTACCCAATTGTCCTTGAGGCCCTCCAACAGAATTGGGGCGGCTGGTGAGCTGAGGAAAGTCATTTCTATCAAGGGGAGCACCATCATTGGAATTTACATCATTCAACATTCCCATAGAACTAAGATTATTCATTGCTTGAATATGGCTTTGAGATAGTGGCCCACACCAGCAGTTGGGTAGGAATTTCCTAGCATGGAAATTACCTGCGGAGAAGCAGAATCCAGCCAGTGTTATTTACTATGGATACAGAACAAGCATCAAGTAGCTAACTAGACATAACGCTTCTTTTTGTGGAGATAATAACGTCATCCAACAAGAATACAAAGAACCAATGAGCCGTATTCAGCAGGGACATTCAGTTGAGAGTCAATTTCGACCCACAAGATACAATACTTAAGCAATAGGAGGAAGAGAAGGGATATCCAAAAAATCCCACAAATGGCCAACATAATGGGGTGTAGAGTGGACAAACTTCCTCTGAAGTACCTTGAACTTCCTCTAGGTGCAAGCCCAAGAAGAATTAGTACATGGCAGCCTATTGTGGATAGGATAAAGCAGAAACTTTCAACATGGAAAGGGAGGCGCACGACCAAAGGGGGTAAACTAAGATTAAATCATCTCTCAGCAATTTACCTATCTACTTTATATATATAGGAGGATTAAACCACTAATCTTGGGAGCGTTATGATTTCTAAGTTTTGCACCTCCAACTGACTTGTTGGAAGTGCCCCTCTTTTTTTTTTTTGTAGTTAGTTTCCCTTTTGCCATTTGGTCTCTTGCTCCTTTTTTTGGGGTGGGACCTAAGTGGCCTCCTCTCTCGATGTACCATTGTCAAGCTCAATAAAAATTTTCCTTTTGCCGAGCAAAAAAAGTAAAAGAAAGTCTAAGAACTAACTTATAAAGAATGAGTTCATTGATAGTGTAATTTCAGGGTAGAGATCTGCTCCACTACAGTCACTTTAGTGGGGTTTTGCAAAAACACTGGAAACAAACTGCCGGGTATTCCCCTTTTCACATAGCTCGATATTTTTCACTTGCATAGGGAGTTCTATTCCCAAATTCACACAATTCTACAAAAACCAAAGCTCTATCCTTAAATATTACTATTGCACATAACTCAGAGCAAAGAAACAAATGTCATACAATAACAGCAAACAAAATTCATAAGGACATTTCACTAGAAAGTGACCTAAAGACAGTAGAATAATACCCATTTTTCTTGTAGTGATAGCTAGGTATACGGACCAGTTGTGAGCACTTCCTCAACCCATGCTCATTCTTAAACAAATAAAACAATTCGATAGCAAGCTCAGGATCCTCAACTCCCAAATCACCAATAACCTCACCAACCTGAACCGAATTTAGCCTATCAACACGTGTTTTCAAACGAAGGCTGCTACGTAAAGTTCTTTGCTTCATAACAAATCAAATATGTAAATATAACTAGATAGGCAGATTGTATTCTAACAAAAGATCACAACTCTGACCTTAGTGGGTATCTTAGTATTCCTCCTTTTGCCTCTCGACGATCTCCATACTCCCGCCTCCACAAGATAGGTTTGGACCCTTTTTCTTTTGGTGTATCCTATTTCTCTTTCTGTAAAACCATGAAAATTATCAAATCACATACCCACAGAAACCTGGCTGCCCAGTACATAAAGTTAGGAAAGAAATACAATTTATGAGACTCCTAAAGCTTAGGAACACTTAGTGAAACAACTGAAGCTGAATCTAACTGGAGTTGAAGGTGATGATGTTCCTGACAAGAAGTAACCCCAGGAATATCAAACCTGCTTTCTTTCCCAATGATAGCACCTGTAACAACATTGAGAAAGTTATACTCTCCAATAGTTATAGATATCTTGAAAAAATTACTCCGTACTAGATTCATGAATAACAATGCTAGATTCACATTTCACACACCTCCTTTACATGAGTGTTCACTGACTCAATAGTCAACACAGTACAACAAATTACAAGAGCTAAGTTGGAGTTATCCATAAAAATGCATTAATTGTCAATGTGCCAACACTATACGGACAAAAGAAGATGTAGAAGATCTTTCCATAAGATCCTAGAGTGAAAGATATGAAGTTAGATAACCAATCTCAAGAAATAATTTCAGAATCTGCAATTTCATCAACTTCAACTTAAAATCTGACTTTGCACAGAAATAACTAAGGCACGAACTCCACATACTTTTTAAGGTCTATGAATCTAGTTTCAAAATCAGAAAACGGTTCGCAATTTCATCGCTCGAGCTAAAAATTATGGCCCTAACAGCAAATCCAGAAACTGCCCATGTTTTGGGATCAACTTCTTTGACATTAGGATCATCCAATTTCATCGCTCTTGTTGTTGTTGTTGTACTAGTCTTTGTGTTACTTTTGTTTCTACTATCATTCCATACATCTTCATGCTTACTAGAAAATATTCTGGAATAACTACTAGCTCCGATCAAACACAAAACCCAAAATGGTTGGTGATACAACTTCCACTACAATTGGCAAGTCAAAGAATCGAAAACATCAAAACAAAAATCTTAACCTCAATATCAGGAGGACGGAAAAGCTTAACCTTAATATCAGCAGGAAAATTGGAAGCAATTTCTCCCAAGTCCTCAATGATATCCTCAAAATGCTTCCCAACAACTCCGAGACATAAGCCCACCAAGCTGGGAGGTTTTGGCTTCTCAATGGGTAATACTGTAACCAAAAAGAAAAGAAGCAAAACTCAAGTTTCCACAAAAATGTACTACAAGTCATATCTTATTTGAGATTATAAAAAGGGTGATTAAACCCAATTAGCTACACGGCATAAACAACCACAACTTTCTTTATGAAAGCAATCAACTAAATTGTATTGTTCAAAAGGGTACCTTTTTCAACTACAACTGTTTTGTCAAACACCAATCTACAAAATTGTATTGTCCAAAAGGGTGTCTTCTCAAGTACAACTGTTCTAATTTCTATCAAAACATCGATCTGCTAAATTGCATTGTTCAGAATGGTGTCTTTCTACGACAACTTTTTCGACCCGCAAGAGTACACAGCTTAGTCACATAATCCTTCAAAATGGCCTTCACTCCAGCTCTCAATCCTTGCACTCACAAATTATAGTAGTTTGGGAGGGTTTTGAAAGACGCTTACACTATCGCGCACCCGCACCCGCAAGCGCATTATGTGACTTAGGTACACAGTGACAACTTCTTATCGAAACAACAATCAGCTAAATTGTATTGCCCAAAAGGGTGTCTTTTAAACTTACTGTTTTACCAAAAACACTATCAGCTTGAACGGTAATGTCTAAAAGGGTGTCTTTTCAACTACAACTGTTCTATCAAAGATCAGCTAAATTGTCGTATTTTGCACAAGGGTGTTTTTCAACAACAACTGTAATATCAAAACAACGATTTGGCTAAATTGTATCGGTCGTAGGTGTGTCTTTTTCATAAATCAAGTAATTGATTTGAAACCCATCAAGATACTTGTAGCTATGCATCATAAAACATGTATATTTGCATGAAATTATATCGAGAGAGAGAGAGGTGTACTTGAGGAACGAAGGGTGGAGTGGGTGTTGCGGGTGGACTTGGGGATGTTGCGATTGAGATGGAAATCAAAATTTTGCAAGGATCTCGTAATGGTATTCTCTGTAGCTTTGCCTTTTTCCATCAACAAATGAGAGAGAGAGAGGAGTACAAATTCGTCGACAAGGAGAGAGAAGAGGCGAGAGAGAGAGGGGTTCTGTCACGCCCTCGATTTTCAACGTAAATAAATAATCCATTTTAAATAAAAGCCTCTCGCATAACATAGATAATACCCAAAAGAGCCTTCCACCGATTTACTTTACAAATCAAGTCCCCAAGATTAAATGAAGTCCAACATGGCACACTGGCCCAAGATTAAATTTAAGTACAAATACGAACAAGTTATTGGATTACAATCGGTTTGGTCAAAGAAATTCATAAGTTTTTAGTTACAAAGCCATCTTTAACAAAAGGGGAACCATTACAAAAATGGTTAAGTAACTAATGAAGCCAACTTCTAAAAAGTATTCTTCTTCATCCAAGCACTTGATGTATGCGAGCTATTGACCGGAATTTGAACCTGAAAAGAAGGATTTTGTTGAGCTACACTAGCCCAGTAAGAAAATCTCTAACAACTCTATATGCTTATGGGAAGATGAGTGCGAAGGAAAAACATTTTAATAAAACCATAACAGCCTGACTAGAAGAGCTATACGTGACTCAATCTCAACTTTTATACAAAAGCTTACATAGCATTTATCTCATACATATTAACTTTATTAACCACGCACATACACCTTTCAATTAGACCTTGATTTGCCATCATCAATATTGGCTCTTATTATTACCTTCTCATTTCAATGACTTAGAAACGTTCTGAATCCGTAACGATCATTTTCTCTTTCTTATTTCACTTCACTAACCCACGTTTCATCTAAGTATACACACTAAGTGTGAGAAGGAGGAGTGTAAAGCAAACTAAGACTCTTCGAACTAAACCTCACGACAACATCAAAGAATCCACAAGGCTACATGGTTCAATCTCTTAAGTCTCATGTTAATGCTTATCGTATCCTCCCTCGTGTCCCCTTCATCACGCTTTCTTATTAGTGCCGACTTACCAATATTCATACCAAACAAATTTCTCCGTAACTATCTATTTTAATCCCTCATCTTTACCCTTACTATCATACTTTCCACTTCAACATCAACCTAACATGAGTAACTTACAATCACACGTATACACATCTTTCATCCAAACCGGCATCAAGACAACGAACCCAATGACCGAAAGTCTATGAAATACCAACTCAAGTTCAAAATTCATTATCCTTCATCGAATATTTATTTATGTCTCAATCCCACATTATTGGTTAATAAACCATTTCCATATAAAACCATCCATTTTTTTTATAGCAAAGTGGTGTAGAGGTACACAAAACCAGTACAAGTCAAGCTCTGTGGATTCGAGCTTGAATACCGGAGTCCGTTGATTTGTGCCCAAATACCGGAATCCGTTGATTCGCTCAAGAACGCCAGATGATTTTGTTTTTAAAAAAAATCCTTTTCTTTTCCTTCCTTTTTAATCAAGAAACTTCAATTGTTTTTCTCGACATTAGCTAGTCATAATCACATGGGTCACCCCGGGTCTTTTCCCTCGAGCGTTAGGGTCATCCCGAGTCTTTTCTCATAATCAAAATCACTTGGGTCACCCCGGGTCTTTTCCCTCGAGCATTAGGGTCACCCCGAGTCTATTCCCTCCATCACATAACTTGGGTCACCTCAGGTCTTTTCCCTCAAGCGTAGGGTCACCCTGAGTCTATTCCCTCGATCACAATAACTTGGGTCACCTCAGGTCTTTTCCCTCGAGCGTAGGGTCACCCTGAGTCTATTCCCTCAATCACAATAACTTGGGTCACCTCAGGTCTTTTCCCTCGAGCGTAGGGTCACCCTGAGTCGATTCCCTCAATCACAACCAATCATTATTCTTACTAGTTTTCGTATCACAGTAGGTTGACAAGCATATCTCATTTATCGTAGCACACTTGTCTAACAAATATCCCAACCGATGCATACACATCAAAGCAACCCAATATAAGTGAATCAACAATTTCGACATCATGGAACTCACACGCCCACATCTCCAATCTATTGGTTGTACCACGAAGCATCAACTAGTCTTTCAATAGCTCAACAACATGCAAATAATTAGAAACACTTTCACCTTTCAATTTATTGTTCAATAGAAACGAATAATAGTTGTACCACACATTACCATTTCATAAACTGAGTGAGTCATCATCATTCAAGTACTCCCATTTAAATCCTAATACACAATCGCCCCTTGCACCACAAATTTCTCCTACGTGTCAACGAACATTCTCCCAATCATAGTGGCATACCACCAAAACCTTGTTAGACCATTCAAATACTTAAACGAACATAGGAGCATCCGTATCTCACTCAAGTGAATCTAAAGGAAAAAGGATGCCAAATGTATACCAATGTATCCACCACAAAGACCTAGAAGTGTATTAAATCATTCGTGAGGTTCAAACATAACCTAACCCCCAAAGTTAACATGAAATCTTATAACAACCGATCTTATTTTGGCCATAACATTTTATTGGTTTAGGATTTGACTACGAGACCACCACCGTTAGAAAGTAGACCTTCCGTACATCAATTTCGATATAAAATTTGTCCAAAACCGAGTTCGGATGAAAAAGTTATGCCCGTTCGAAGTTTTTCCAAAAATGCTGATTTTTGAATACCTACCGGTAGACATTGAATGTCTACCGGTAGAAGACCAAAATTTCACAAAAATGACAGATTTTTGAATACCTACCGGTAGAAATTCAATGTCTACCGGTAGAAGACCAAAATTTCACAAAAGTGGCACTACTGGACAGCGTTTCTACCGGTAGATTTCAAACTCCTACCGGTAGGACTTGATTTTTCAGCGCACGAATTCAAGTTCCAGACAGATTTCTCCCAACAACAAATACGGACATTTAAACACTCTTAAACACATCAAACCAACTCATAAACACATAAAGGAGGAGAGAAATCCTTACCGAAAGGGTTTTGAGCAAAACCCTCAAATTCCAAACAAGCCCTAGCTCCGAAAACCTTGAATCAACCGAATACTCCTCTCCGAGCTAAACCCAACGAAAAGCAAGCTCAATATCGCGTGCGGAAGGTGGGATGGAGGTTGAATCTCATGGGTTTTGAGTGAGAAAGAGGAGGGGGAGGGATATCGGAGAGAGAGAGCGAGGGAGCCAAGAGAGGGAGAGAGAGCCGTGAGAGTTGGAAAATGGGAATTATTTTCCCCTGGCACACACATATACACACATGCACCAAATTACACCAACACCCATATTTTCCCAACCTTTGCACACTTAACCTCCACATTCGCATTCACGTCATTTTCCACCATTTTTCCTCAATTACAAACATTAAAATTTTATAAAGAAATTTACGGATCTCTACAGGTTCGTACTAGGGCAACTCTGCATACCAAGTATCGATTCAACTTACCTGACGATGATTGAGTCGGAATCGATTCGTATGAAGCGTAGTCGGGCGTTCGTACTAGGACAACTCTTCGCACGATGGAGAGCAGAGAGGAGATGAAGGAGGAGCAAACCCTAGAGAGGCGATGAAGGGGGAGTTACGTTCCAGTGGAAGGAAAGAAGAAATAAGTAAAGACGGGTTTTTGACGTTAGGAAGTGGAAGGGGAAAAAAGAAGGGAAAAATGGAGAGAGGGGTATTTTTGTTCATGTTTGTTTTCAGGACCATGTCTTGGGAATAATTCTTTTCCTTGCCATGACTTATGAATTCCAAATAAGTGGTCCATGAGTTGGGAATAAAATGCCCCTCATCCCACTGATTCGTTATTTCCCCAAAAGTATAGGGCTTTTTGGTCACCTTTTTTAGTTTTAATAAATGTTCTCATCTTTTCTATTAAAAAATATTCTTAATATTTGTCATTTTTTATTTTTTTTTCCTTTGATGTTGAATGCATTATTGAAAAACTTCAAAAATAGAACAGCTTCTTTATTACTTTAATGGGCTTTTTTAGCTGATACCATGAATATTTTTTAGTCATTCAATTTCCCCATTGAATATTAACCAAAATCAAACCAAACCTTATGTCCCATTGAATGTGAGCCAAAAGAGTAAAATAAATATTAAAGAAAAATGCTCCACAACCCTCAAAAGTACTTCTAATTTGAATCAGTTAAATGTGAAGTAACATAGACCTATTTTATGTTATTTAATCTTTGTGATAAGCTTATTTTGAAATACCTTTTGTTGTTTTGAATTTCTTAAAGGAAAACGTATAGAGCACCATTTCGTAACCTCGTCTAGGGCACCGAAAGTCTCAGGGCCAACCTTGCACTTTGTTTTGAGTTTCACATGAATGTGTATTATGAAGAAATCAATTGTGGCAGCACACAGTAACATCCAATAATTTGTTCTACTACTGGGAAAAATAACATAGAAAGACATCATTTCAAATCCTACTTACAAATTCTCCTATCTACCACAAATATGACTTTTAGTAGCATAATACAATAGCAACAATAGCCTAATATAGCGTTCCACAAACACGGATTAAATTTAACCACGTTTTAATTAAAAACCTCATCGTAATATACAGCGTTCAACCCAAGTCTATCCAAATGTTAGGCGGCAATCTTGGCGCCCCAAAGAGGTACCATCCATAACTCGAACCCTGGCGTGGCAAATGCACCACAAGGGAAATCAAAGCTTTGGTATAAGAAGAGAAATTCTACAAATAGGGAAGGGCGCACTGCTGGCTGTCGTTTGATGCCTGTTGTAATCTGTAAAGCCAACTGGACTGACATCGCATACTTGTTCTGAAGCGAAGATCAACAACTGCTTTAGCTTTCTCTGGTCGTGAAAATCTCTCGGAGCTCTTTCTTGGGTTTTTTTTCCCAGTACAAAAGAACGGTCTCCCTCCTCAAGAACTCCTCGACGATCTCTGCAGGTTCATTTCTTCTGTTCAATCTCTTACTCCTATTAATTCCGATTCATACGTGGAAATGTTTTTGTGTATCAGTTGCACAAGTGTGTGGTAATCAAGTGATAGGGTTCATAGGATAATTGATGTGGAAACAAATTTGTAGGGATTCATTCCATTACACTGTCGACAAATGGGGACATATGTTTGTGTGTCTGTGTAGATTCTTTACAAATGTATGGACTGGC
Organism: Rhododendron henanense subsp. lingbaoense; assembly: GCA_020567845.1. Lineage (NCBI taxonomy): Eukaryota > Viridiplantae > Streptophyta > Magnoliopsida > Ericales > Ericaceae > Rhododendron > Rhododendron henanense. The sequence goes on along the minus strand of CM036317.1, from coordinate 17,502,269 downwards.
ACGAGAAAAAAGATCCAATCTGTTGGTTGTGTTGGAGTTCTGAAAGTGACAGAGATGCTGGTGGAATTTGTTTCCGGAATCACGGTGCAATAAGTTTGTTGTTGTTGTTTCTCTTAATCTGAGTGGGTTCATTGTATTCAATGGGCGTGATTATCTTCACAAACATCATGCGCATCGGTATTGTTTATTATTTGCAAGGATCAAATAAGAAATTATACGAGCATCTCCAGCAGAATTTACAAAAGTTAGCTTCAAAATTGAACTTTACTACCTTTCTACGTGGTTTGAAGGGTGTGTTAGTAGAGTGCACTTTAGAGTACCATGACTAAAGTGGTCGCTACCCACACTTTCACCATCATAGGTCCTTGCTGGAGAGGGATAGCTTGAATATTCACTTGAACCTTCGCTATGTACCAAAGGTTCAATCTCATTGGGATCCCTTTGAACGTCTTCTAGGCCGAAACCAGACTTAGTCATCTGACCAACAATGCCTCCCAAGTGTTCCGATTGAATGGCACTATGTCTTCGTCAAGATATATCCATTTTCGGGAAAATTTCTCCACTTCTAAATCTGAGGCATATCCGATGTCTTTGAGTTTTACTTTTCGAAGATCTGTAGGTTTTGTACAAGTCCACTTTTCAACCAAGGAATCAATAGGAAGCTTTTCCTTTTCAGTGGTAACTATTACATCTCCCTGCAGATAAAGTCGAACTTCTGGATTGGATTTGACCGGGACGGGTGAACTTGCTTTTCCCATATCATTTTTTGATAGGCTGGCTAGGAGAGCATTTTCCCGCGTTGTATCATAAAAGAAGGCCCAGCAAATTCTCGGAAAGTTACCCCTTGCTTGCCAGGTATTCCAGTATTTTTGCTCAATCTCAGAATATATCTCAAGCTAGATTGATTTTTAGAGCTGATCAATACGTGCGATATTATCCGAATCCATTGGTGGAAAATAAAGAGTCGCAATGTTTGGATGACAAGACACTTCCAATTGATCAACTTGAGTTTTTGCTAAGCATTCGATCTGCAAGCCTTCCTGTTCAAGTTGGAGGTGGCATTTGGATTGAGCTGCACCACCCTAATCGATTTGCAAGCCAATTTGGATTTGACCAGGGAGCCCCAGCTAATAAATTTGACTTTAATGTGATTCAAAGAGGATTACATGTCATTAATCGTTTTGCACTACTCAGGCTTCCTTTTTCCGTCGCAGTACGATTTTGTATTCCGTCTTTGTATCGCGAGGCTTCTTGCACATGGTGGTATTGTTCCTGGTGGGTAAAAAGCTCTGCTCCTTACTTAGGGCTGTCAATATACCAAGTTCAAGAAACTCTTACCAAGAAACAGATAAAGGACAAGAAACCCATGTTCATCATTGAAACCATCAAGGATATCCCAGCAAAAGTAAGAGGACCTGTGAGAATCAGTGCTACTGGTTCCACTACTCAAGAACTTAAAGCGAAGGTTGGTAGAACACATCGTCGGAGGGAGAGAAATGAAGTGCAAGCTAAAAGGATCTCTTCAAGTGACAGGGAAGAGTCTTATAAGGATAATGATTATAAGAGAGCTCGCTACAACAAATCTGACAATGACTCAGACAATTCTTATAACTCTGATGTTAGAGTTCCTTTCACTAATATTCCGATTTTGGATGAGAGTTCTTTGATGGAAATGGCGATGGAATCGGGTTCGAAGACTAATGAAAACCAGCCTTGCATAGAAGTGGAGCAGGTAGACTATGACAGTCCCGAGGATCCTATAGTGAATCCTTCTTTTGATCATTCTTTGGGGAACACATAAGTTTTTGAAACCTCTAAAGAAACCAAACTGGTCAACTCCAATGGGGTTGGAGTTTCACTTCAAAGTCTTTCAAAGAAGATCAAGACTGATGCCGGGGAGATAGCCGGTGAATCGGTAAGAAACTTTGTGGTTGGGCTATTGAAACAAATTCAAAAGCATGTTTCTGTTGCTTCGACATCCAAGGACTTGCTAGAATTGCGTCCCCAAATTACTAGAACATTAGATATGGTTTATGGGATCATCACCAAATCTGATCCTGGTAGTGAGGAAGTTGACTGGTTTTGCTAACAAAGCCACTCAGATATTTGCTTTGTCCGAGGACGTTGACCGTGACAGAACTTTCTTGGGTACAATTGACATAAATCACATCAACAGTATGAATTTGTCTTACAAGAAATGCATCAAGAGCCTGGAAACTTTGAACTCTAAGCTGTCTGATATTTTGAAGAAAAGAGAAGATCTTCAGATAAAGAAAGCACAAGTTCTAGAAGAGGAGGCAAGGATCCAAGCCACAAAAAAGCAACTGGAATAAGATTTTGTTAGAGTTAATGAAGAACTCAAATCAGTTGAAGTCTTCATTGAATGAAAGCAAGAAGCTTGAACAAGAGCTGGAATAGTCGCTTGCAAAAAGTGGGAGTGACAAGGTTCAAGCATATGAAGACTTACAAGCCAAGTTTAAAGATGTCTGCAACTCTTTAAATTTGTTCTTCTCAGAAGAATGAGTAGCCTTTTTTTTTCTTTTTCTTTTTTTATCAAGCTCCCCCTTGTTTAGTTTGTTTCTTTATGCATTTTCTTTGTAATAAGGCAAACACTATTATGCCCCCTTTCTTCCTTTTTTTTCCCGAACGCATTTTCCTTGTAATAAGGCAATTTCTCCCTTAAAATAAGCTTGAAGCATTTGATATCAGTTCATCCTCTTGAGATTCTACCGATATGACAAAAAGACTTCATTATATATTTGTGGCTGCATCTAGTTTGTTCATCATTTTTTTTACATGAGTAAAAAAAAAAAAAACTGCTAGATTGCCTACGTACCCTTGACGGGATCAAGCCTTTCGTAGTTCTTTTGGGGAAATGAGGTTTTTTTATTTGTGGCTGCGTCTTTTTTCCTTGCTACAAGACTGCCTACGTACCCTTGACGGGATCAAGCCTTCCGTAGTTGATACAAAAAAAAAAGAGGCTACTCATTCTTTTTCCTACTTTTCCCTCCATAAGCTACATTACGGGAATTGTTGTCAGTCCTCTTTTTTTTTCCCTCCTTGCTAAATTTGCATTTTATGAACTTCCTTATTTGTATAGATAATATCTTCTCCTTTTTTACTCTTAGAAGACTCCCACATTTTGGTCTTCTCTGATGAATTGGATTTGTTATGCTACTTGTGCATTACTGGGTAAAGTGCTTACTTTCCTTCAATTCTGTGTTACCCTTCGATTCAGGTCATGATGAAAGATCACTTTGCCAATTACGTTGTACATATATTGCTGGAGACTAATGATGACCATCAACTTAAACTTATTCTTAACCGAATAAAGGTTCATCTGAATGCTCTGAAGAGGTATACTTGCGGGCCGGAAGCACATAGTTGCACATGTAGAGAAACTTGTTGCAGCTGGGGGTACTTATTCTCTTCCTTTTTCCTTATGATTCCGCTTAGTCTTTTGCTAATTTTTTGTGGTGCTTTCACTTTGATCGCAATATCCTACCCAAGATAAGCGTGCGCATTTATAACCCCACCTCTTTCTAATCCAGCTCCCCTGTTCATAAAACCAGGGCTTACAAAAGAGGCCTCTTCATTTCCAGATTACAAACTCTAAAAAATACTGAAATGGATTATATGTTGGATTCAAAATGTAGTAGTGGTTGTGAATCTGGTTGAAGTCTATGCCTGGAACACTCCCTCTCTCCGTACCCTTCAAAAAGAAGGAAAACAGAGAAACATAGTGTGTCAGAGGATGAAGAAGAAGAGGAAGAGGACTTATCCATGGTTTCGGATGCGTCTTCGGGCCCTCGGATTTTTAACGAGGAGGAGTGTTTTGGCAATGCTGTCACGCTGCCTTTTTAGATACTGCATTGCCGAGAGAGAGAGAGAGTTGACATCGGGAGGTTGAGGAAGATGACCCTTCTTTCCTTGATGACACTGCTAGCTTTCCTATTATCAACTTCTCCCAGGTATATATACATCCATACCATGAGTTGTAATATAAAATAAAATAAACCTTTCATTATTGTTTCTTCATAGCATCCGCCATTGTACTTGGAGTCCGTTTTTAAAGCAAGTAACATCGATCCTAATCTAAAGCACAGCTTAATGGACTTCTAACATTGTCTGCTTCAACAAAAATGTACTATTTTTTTTTTTTTTGAAAAGACAAAAATGTACTATTGGTTGCTACTGTTTAAACAAAAAAATCTTCTTCCATCTCTGTCAACTAGTGGCTTGTATGAAAAATAGTGGCTTGTCTGCAATTTTTCATAGCATGCTTCCATTGATATTTCATTACCCTTCAATGCCGCACTGATGTACATGAAAAGAGATTTACTATACTTTAGTTCTTCATCAATGTTTTCTGCTAAATGACACTACTCAACTACCAGGTAACCCAAACTTATTCGCACCAATTTCCAATCAACGGGCATGACATACGTGTTGTGCACGTAGCCTTTTAGCTAGTTTTTAAAAACAAATAAAAAAAAGAAGTGAAAATCACTTCACTACATTTTATTTTAAGTTGCCAGGAAAAATATTTAGCAATTGGAGAAGAATAATCATCCCTTCAATACACTCCACATAGTCATATTAAAGTTTTCAGTATATGAGATACTAACTTAAAACGAGAGGCAAATGTATGCTCACCGTGTTTGTTTTGCAGTCTATAGGACTCCGGCGAGGAAGCATGTGAGGTTAATCATCAAACAAATTGTCCAAGCACTAGGTGGATTTATTCTCTGTACATATAGATCTAAAATGTTTTAAAATTGGGACCGAACTATTATTTCACGAATCTGGACCCAAACGCACGGTTCGACCAGTTCATTGATTCTTTCGATTTTTGTTATAGCGCTATCGAAATTGGTGAATCACTACTTTGACATACTTCGATACACCTAGCTATCAACTTGGATTGGTGACTTGGAGTGTTCCATCTCTCTCTAATGTCAACCTTGTCACATGACCCCACGTGCAATTCCCTGTGATTGACTTCTTCATCTCTCTATTGTCCATTGCCCAAGTCTCTATTGTGAGAATTTTTTTTATGGTGGGTATTACGTGGTGTCTATTCGGTGCATCCGAGCCGTCCATTTCAATTTTAGACGGCTCGTATTTGAAGAGAGAAAAAAGAGAAAGAGGAGAGAGAGTGTTTCAATCTAGGCCGTCCAATACATTTTTGAACGGTCCAATTGAACTGCTCAGGCACCACGTGATACCCACCCGGCACCGAAAAATTTCTCATTCTATTGCCCATTGCGCAAGTCGCAAAAGATAACACGCAATAAAAATAAAGTACTAGAAACAGCAAAGCAATGACGACACAATATACTTCTCCCCCTCCACACAAATATGTTAATTAAAAAACTTACATAAACAAATCCTATGGGCTTCTAGTTTCCATCCCAATGTTAATAGTTAATACTCATGAACCTATATGAATGAAAGCCTACCCAAGGAGGGAGAGAGAGAGAGAGAGAGAGGTTATTATGGATACAGAACAGACCAACAAAATGAGAGTAGTAATGGTACCATGGTTAGCCCACGGTCACATTTCTCCCTTTCTAGAGCTAGCCAAAAAGCTTGCAACTAGAAACTTCACCATCTACTTATGCTCCACGCCAATCAATCTCACTTCCATACAAAAGAGAATCACACAAGAGCAATCCCTATCCATCAAGCTAGTAGAGCTCCACCTCCCTTCCTCCCCTGACCTCCCTCCCCACCACCACACCACCAACGGCCTCCCGCCCCACCTCATGCCCGCCCTCAAATCCGCCTTCGAAAACGTAATCCCACAGTTCTCCACCCTCATCAAGAGCTTGTCCCCTCATCTAGTCATGTACGACTACAACCAGCCCTGGGCCCCCACCATCGCCGCCGAATACGGCATCCCGGCGGTGGAATTCATAACCTCCAGCGCAGCCTTCGTCTCCTTCGTCCTCCACAGTTTCAAAAAACCGGGAATCGAATTCCCATTTCCGGAAATTCAGCTCAGAGGATTCCACGGTGCCCAATTCCGCCGATTGGTCGACCAGGCTTCCCGCGAAGTGAGTCAAAAGAGTCGTCCCTTTGAGGCCTTTGAAAAATCATTCAAAATTATTTTGTTCAATACTTTTAGAGAATTGGAGGGGAAATACTTCGATTATCTCTCGATTCTGACCGAAAAGAAGACTGTCCCAGTTGGTCCACTGGTTCAAGAAATTGTCAATGGAACAGAGGAAACAGAGGTCATGAACTGGCTTGACAAGAAAAGTGATTCCTCCACGGTTTTTGTTTCCTTTGGAAGTGAGTATTTTCTATCCAAAGAGGAATTAGAAGAGGTGGCTCACGGGTTAGAGATTAGCGCAGTAAATTTCATATGGGTCGTTAGGTTTCCGGTGGGAGAGAAGACTAAGATTGAAGAAGCACTGCCCAAGGGTTTTCTTGACAGGGTCGGGGAGAGAGGGATGGTCGTGGAGGGGTGGGCCCCGCAGGCCCAAATCCTGGCCCACTCAAGCACCGGCGGGTTTGTTAGTCATTGCGGTTGGAATTCTATGCTGGAAAGCTTAAAATTGGGTGTACCGGTTATAGCCATACCCATGCATTTGGACCAGCCACCGAATGCTAGGGTGGTGGAGGAGGTGGGTGTGGCTGTGGAGGTGGAGAGAGAAGAGGATGGGAGGCTCAATAGATATGAGATTGCAAAAGCTATAAGGAAGGTGGTGGTGGAGAAAAATGGGGAGGGTATAAGAGTCAAATCGAGAGAATTTAGTGAGAATATAAGATTGAGAGCAGACAAAGGGATAGATGAGTTGGTGGAAGAGTTTGTGAAACATTGTTTGGAGAGAAATTAGGTCAAAATTTACATTAGCAACCAGGGCAATCGGCCTGATCGTTCGGCCTAACGGAGAGTTCGATATTCGTTGTGGTTGGTTGGGATGAAGCTACGATAAAAAAAAAGTATTTATTTTTATTTTTTATCCTGTGACAAATAAAAGACTTATAGTTTTCATTTATAATGCGTGTTTTGGTTATGTTTAAGTTTTTTGCGGAGCTTTGGCCATTGATCCTGAATATGGATGTCATTTTAACTCCATTTAGTCCGTGCATTAGTTTTTGATCGAATGTCAAAAGTTCAATCCATTTAAAAAGGAGACAGAATTTCGAAATTGCCTTTACTACTTGGGAAACACTCGTCCATCACCATCACGTCCGGCCACCACCTGTTTGCCAGCTACCACTTCCGGCCGGCGCCGTCTTCGGTGGCCATTTTCGGCGCCAATCGCAAACGATTTTTCTTGGGAAAACAAAATTCCAACAATCACAGTGACACAGTATACTTAAATTTCGTTGCTAATTTAATTGATACCAAATCTGACATATCAGCCAAGTCAACTTATTTCCATCGACAAAGTTGAATAGTTATATCCCACGGTGCAACATTTGCCTCCCAACATGTTGACCAAGCTTTTCTAAGATCGGCAAAATCATTTTGGAACAAATTATCTTTCAGCAAATCACGTAGAGATATTGATAAGACACATAAAGTTAATGGTATTTCATAACTAATTGAAATATTGGTTCCTTTTAACAGAAATGAAATGAATTCAATAATCTATTTTCATTTTTTATTCATCATTCGGGTTAATGAACTAAACCATAGAGTTATATGGGATTTGGGAGTGCTGTAGTGCACCTCACGCACTACACCATGTAGTGCGGCTGATTCAGCCGTCCATTTTAGCACGGACGGCTCAAATTTATTTTGACCTCATACAGATTTGAACTATCCATTGCTCGGATTAAAAATCTAAGCTATCAATTGTAGAAATGAACGGCCGGATTAATCACACTACACCGTGTAGTGTTGAGCTGCACTACAGCACCCTCGGTCCGAGTTACATGAGTGAAAGAAAACGACTTATGAATTCACGGTAAAAATATGAGTCTCATTTCCTATTTACAAGAGTTAAGTGAAAAGTAAGGGTGGACTTGCTTTAATTAAGTTGTTTTACCAGCAAGTATTGCGCTTCGAATCACTTTTGACATTTTTGACCACTAGTGCTAGAAGTACCGCGCATTTTTCGGCATGCATTATTAAATTCATAAAATGTGTTCTTCATTTAAAATGAAAATGAGAATACTAGTCATATTCACATCGCATAGTAATTAAATTATCAAGCTCCATCCACTCGTCGCAACCCAACCCAACCCGACCCAAAATGCCACCAAGATAAAAATCATATTTCTAACCCTTACAAGTTATAACTCACCAACATCACCCTCCAAAAACCCCCTAATAATCGTTCATATACTCCACCCTCACCTTCTTCTTACACAAATGTACCCACAACCCATGTTAATTTTGACCCAATTTTACTACCGATTTTGCATATACACGAATTTGATACTTGCATCAATTGTCTCCACCACCACCCCATTTGGCCTCTTTCATGCTAGCAAATATCATCTTGTCCACCCAAACCCTCCTTGAGCTCAAGCTCTACAATCTTCAACCACTCCATCAAGTTCAAGATCCACTCCATCCAACCTCTCCTCCTAGCTCTACAACACCAGGCCACCAGAGCTCCCCTGAAGATTTCCCACCCACTTATTTAACCTAATCGGATCGAGTAGATCTAAAATCTAGTAAAAGTAGTCGTTTTCTCTTGCACAACATGTTTATGCATGTGGCAGTGTCTTATTGGTAGTTAAGAACTAACAACCAATCCAGCAGCTAATTATGAGCCACAACCACATCAACATGTTGTGTAACATGTGCGTGTTGTTGTGTTCCTACCAATTCTCAAGTAAATATTCAATGGTCTAGGGATAGCACCACGTGAAGTTCCAACTAACTGGATGTGACACCCTTTCACGTGTAGTGGGTCCATGCATGTATATGTAGGTTCCACCTCATGTGAGAATTGGAAGATTATAAATACCTGTTACAGATAAGATTTTCTCACGAGTAATGCTACAGACACAACTTTAATAAAACAAAACTCCAGACACAGCTGTGTCCGATGCCATGGGATGCATATGGTTCCACATAAATCAAACGGCTCCAGATATAGTTGTATCCAGAGTTGTGTTTAAAAGTTGTTCCAATAGTTCTTTTTTGTTTTCTCGCTTAGTGCATAAAGAGCAATGAAGACCATCCTATTTTCAGTCCCATTCTACCATATTAGAAAACTTAAAACTTAACATTGATCCCTGCTTCTTTCATTTCTATAAACACTAATTCAAATCGTCCATCCCTTTCAAATAAAAAGTTAAAATCGTCTATAATCATCCATAAGCCTTGTTTAGCAATTCATACTCAACTTCTGTGATGTGGACAAATACTTGAATATTGGTAATTTAGCTTGGTTGAGAAGAGTGTACGTTTGACAACCTAGGTATACTTTGAAATGATTTCAGCGTACAACAACCCAAATAATAATAATAATAATCCCAATATATATATATATATATATATATATATATATATATATATATATGAGATCAAGTAAGATCATGGAGTTTCATTGGACTCCTATCTAGCTTGCGTGCTTTTCTTTCTTCTTTTTTTCCCCTCTTTTAATTCGTTGTTTTCTTTTCACTTTGAACACCTTATTTCAAATCAAGTTATACACACTTTGATTAATCTCATAGTTTTGAATTCCATGATCGAGCAAACCTTCAGTGACTTCAAATTTTCTTTCTGCTGAAAGTACTGAAAGTTGAACTTGCAAGTTTGGACTCTCTCTGCTACCTCATGTTTCTTCTCTATTTAAAAAAATAAATACAATTTTACCTTGTCTTTGAATTCGATCGAATTCTATTTTGATAGCATGTCAAACTATTTTTTTTTTTTTTGATGAATGATTGACCTTAGAACATATATATACTCTTAATTTGGACACTATGCACAAAAGATCTATTTTAAAACATTTGTAGTTTTTTGAGTGATAATATAAGGATTTTAGTAGTGGATTTCTTCTAATTTCACCACTCCCGAATTCAAATCTTGGCTCAGCCCATGCTCCCATTTTTTGCTTTCTTAGAAGGTTGTGTTTGAATCATAAATTTGTTGAGAAACGTGAAATGAAAAGACAAGAATAAAAAATGTGCCAAACTCAAATTTTCTTTATTATGTCGGTCCTCTTTTGGTTATTTATGCCAGAAATACCAACCCACATGTTTCAAATTTATTTATGGATATTGCGTAAAGAAAATTTTCATTATATAGCTTTCCCTGCCAAAAGAAATTGCTTTTGCAAGCTATAGATTTCGTCACAAAACCCAGTCTTCCTCAGCCACAAAAAGACTCGTCGCCAAAGAGATATCTTCAGCGAGGAAAAGTATAATTGTATCGGAATTTTATTTTTTTCCAAATTACGTATAGTGTAATGAATTTCATCGCTAAATAATGCATTTGGTAGCGGCCAATGAAATTGGCTACTAAAAATACATTTCTTTTCAGAGATTTTTTATTCAAGCCCATTCCACTAAGGTTCTGTACTTATTTTCCGCTTTACGCGACAGGTCATTCTATCACAATACATCACCTTTAAGGGTAAATTATAGTTAACCCCCTCAAATTATGCTTCGGAGACACTTTACCCCCTTAAACTTATTTTTTTGACACTTAACCGCCTCTAACTATTAGAAATGCAAAACTAGCTAACTTCCGTAACAGAGAGTAAGTAAGTTACCGTTTTGCCCCTCTATTGAAAAACAATTATTGAACGGATTAAAATCCCATTTGTTTGCCAAAACCCAATTTCACCACTCTCTCTCTCTCTCTCTCTAAAAACCATTCTTCTGCAAAAACCAACCAGAACCCATCGGTCCATCCAAAACCTCGGCGCCCTGCCTCAGCAAATTCTCCAACGATCTCACCGTCGACGAGTACGACGGGCTCTACCCCAACACCCTGTTCCAAGTTGTCGAGACCTACCTCCGCTCCGTCATCACACCCGACACCAAGCGGTTCTGGGCGAGCAAGCCCGAGAGGGAGAAGTGGATCAAGGTGTCGATGGAGAAGGACGAGGAGCTGACCGACTGGTTCGGTGGGGTTCCGATCAAGTGGCGGTTATTCTGCAAGGATACCCCCGGGAAGTACGTCGCGAATCCGGACTCGTTGGGTTACAGATACGGCGCGGTGACTCAGAAGTCAGGATTCTGCCCTTGGCCGAGCCCATCGGGATTCTGCCCATCGGGTGTTGGGGTAGAGCCCGTCGGGATTCTGCCCTGAGTGATGACGAGAGAAAGTATCAAGTAGAGCCTCCGTCGCGCGCTTGCAGTCCCACGGTGTCGTACAACAGCAGCAGTTCAAGTCTCGTTACCTCTGGCATCACGCAATCTTCAATCGCTCCTCTAGACTCGATCCGTCGTTGCCAACATTGTCGCCGGCATCACGCAATTGCAAATCGCTTCTCGCTCTCCATTCAAGTCTCGTTTGTTAGGGTTTGGCAATTGTGGTGCGAGGTGAGATTGGGGATATGGCTGATTGGAGGGGGTTTGGGATGGGTGTGATTTTTGACTTGTTTTTGTTGTTAGATTTGGTTCAGTGATGTATACGTATACATGGTATATAATATTGTAGATGTAAATAAGAAAAAGGGCAAAAACGTCTGAATATTTTAGATGAGAATGCATATGAGATTTTCCATCCAATTTCTAACGGATCACAAACGGAAGTTGCATTTTCATTAGTTAGGGGCGGTTAAGTGCCAAAAAAAAAAGTTTGAGGGGGTAAAGTGTCTCCGAGGCATAGTTTGAGGGGGTTAATTATAATTTATCCCACCTTTAATTCAAAAAATAAGTATTTATTTGAAAAGTAAATACTTATTTGAGTTAGAGGAACACATTTGCCCTCTTAAAATCTTTTTGAAAAAGAATTCATTCTAGCATCTTTGCAATAAGCCTTTTGAAATGCATATGGATTCACAAAATTACAACTATATTTTATGTAATCAAATGCGCAGATGGGCGTGAAGCTACAAAACGTGAGGTTCCCCATGTTAGGCGTGAAGCTAATCAATGCGCAGATCAATGGGCTAGCAAAGAAGTCTTTTGATTTATGTAATCAAATTTATATTTCTTTAGTCGAACCTCCTATGTTTATTTTGCGACAATTAGCTGATGATTGTGTAGGGGTTACATATATATACCCTAAAATGGTTTATGTTTGAGTTTTTATAATATCGTCTGTTTCAAAAAAAAAAAAAAAAAACATTTACTACTATATTTTGATCATATTCTGGAATCGTATAAGGTATTCAAAACGATCTAAGATATTCTTTGATTGTAATATATTTTTTTTACTTTGTATCAATAAAATTTGATATTATCTTTTCTATTTTTGTTATATATTTAATGTCTGGCCGCATTGAATTCTTGTGCTTCTATATATCTAATAATCTATAGCTGTCTCAAAGAGACTAACTTTGAGACAGCTTTGAACTTGGATTTGGTCGAAATCTAATGCATGCCCAACATTAGTCACATGACCACGTGCAATTCCCCGAGTGAGTTCATCTCTAACGCCAAACGCACAAGCTGCAAAACACAACACGCAATTGAAAAATAAAAAAAAACAAAAAAAAAAACACCGAAGCAATGACACCATACCTGTTAGATTTCTTGGAGGGTTTCAACCTAAAATCAATTGGCAATAGGTGGAGTAACCTCTAGAATATATTAACCAAGTTTTAGGTGGCTTAGATGAGCGATGTGGGACAAAGTCTAACACTCCCCCTCACGTACAGCCCGGATGCACGTGGAGGTACGAATTGAGAAAACTAGGAGATTTTTACTCGGGCGACCCCTCACATGCAGGCAGCCCGGATGCACGTGGAGGTATTAATTGATGAGGTGAGACGATTGACTTGGGCGATAGAGACTTGACCACACGAGGTGAGGCCACCCAAGACCTGGCTCTGATACCATGTTAGATTTCTTGGAGGGTTCCAACCTAAAACCAATTGACAATAGGTGGAGTAACCTCTAGAATATATATTAACCAAGTTTTAGGTGGCTTAGATGAGCGATGTGGGACAAAGTCTAACAATACCTCCTATGAAACCTGTCATATAAATGTGGGTATATTCATCACCCTATTACAAATTGTATATCTCCACCAATGAGAGAGAGAGAGAGAGAGAGAGAGAGAGAGAGAGAGAGAGAGATTGATTATGGATACAAAACAGACAACCAAAATGAGAGTCCTAATGCAACCATGGCTAGCCCACGGTCACATTTCTCCTTACATCTATATTTATAAGGAAATGGGAAGATGATGATTAATGAGAGAGAGACCCCATAGAGTTAACTATGTTCCCTAACCAATAACATGTACTACTATTCCACCCATTTCCTTTAATGTGATCAGTCAACTTGGCAAGATTTTTCTAACAAAAACAATATTATTAACTTAACTTCCACGGTATTGCACTTGGTTCCACGAATTATAAAGTCCACTCTTTAATTTGTCCCTTTTCTCATATCATATATATGTAACTAAATACATTTAATTATCCATGACAACGTCCCCACCACCGGTGCCCATAAAATTACAGAATTCCCTCACTGACCGCTGTGTGTATCAGAGAGAGAGAGTGTTTTTGTTCATGGATAGTAGAAGAATGAAAGTTCTAATGGTGCCATGGCTAGCCTACGGTCACATATCTCCTTTCCTGGAACTAGCCAAAAATCTCGTAGATAAAAACTTCTACATATATTTTTGTTCCACCACAATCAACCTGAATTCCATCAAGCAAAAGCTAGTAAATGAAAAGCACCTTCGCTCAATACAACTAGTGGAGCTCCAACTTCCCTCATCCCCTGACCTCCCTCCCAACCACCACACCACCAATGGCCTCCCACCCCACCTCATGACCACCCTCAAATCCGCCTTCGACATGGCGGCCCCGTCTTTCTCCCACATCATAGAAACCCTAACACCGGACTTAGTCATCTACGACCACAACTGCCCATGGGCTCCCGCCACCGCCTCAGACCATAATATTCCCGCAGTCCTGTTCCTCGCAAGCGGAGCCTTGATGATCTCTTTCATTCTTAACTTGTTGAAGAATCCAAACAGTGAGTATCCATTCCCAGAAATCCATCTTAGGAATATTCGGAGAATGATGAATCGCGGTGCCACTGGATCTTCTGATCAGGAAGAGCGTGAGAAGGATGTGCGTCGTATCTTGGAATCTCTGAAACGGTCTTCTGATATTATTCTTGTCAAGACTTTTAGAGAGATTGAAGGGAAGTACATCGATTTCTTTTCTACTTTAGCCGAAAAGAAGATAGTCCCAGTTGGTCCTCTTATCGAAGAACAAGTGGGACCATTGGACGATCGAAATAATGAGATCGCCCAATGGCTTGACAAGAAAGATGAGTCGTCATCGGTTTTTGTTTCATTTGGAAGTGAGTGTTTTCTTACCAAGGAGGAGATTTTAGAGGTGGCCCATGGGCTTGAGCTTAGCAAAGTCAACTTCATATGGGTCTTGAGGTTTTCAACGGGAGAGAAAGTTAGGGTTGATGAAGTACTGCCCAAGGGGTTTCTTGAGAATGTTGGAGAGAAGGGGATGGTGGTGGAGGGATGGGCCCCACAGGCCCAAATTCTGGCCCATCCGAGCATCAGTGGGTTTGTGAGTCACTGCGGTTGGAGCTCTGTAATGGAGAGCATGAATTTTGGTGTTCCAATAATAGCCTTGCCCATGCACTTGGATCAGCCATTGAATGCAAGGATAGTTGAGAAGGTTGGAGTGGGCATAGAGGTCAAAGGAGGTGAGAATGGTGAACTCAAGGGAGATGAAATAGGTCAAGTGATAAGGAAGGTTGTAGTGGAGAAAGATGGGAAGAAAGTGAGGAATACAGCAAGAAATCTCAAGGATATGTTGAAATCAAAGGGTGATGAGGAGATTGGTGGGGTAGTGGAGGAGTTATTGCAGCTTTCTAGGAAGGGGTAATATTGGCAATAGGAATGTTCCCACATCTGAAGTCAGGGTGCTTCCATTTCTTGAGCTCTTAGTTTGACAATTCAATAATTTGAAAAGTGTAACAATTACTATTTTGCAATGCATGAGTTTCCATAATTTAGAAAATCATTGAAATTCAAACACCCTTGAATATATTTTATGCAATTGTAGTTCAGTTTCGTTGGAGCCGGGAAAAATAAAGTGGTTGAGGGAAAGAAAAATGCTCATATGAGAGTCAATCTAATTTATGTTCATGCGGGTTCTTGGGAAATTCGTAACTCGGGACCTTGTTGTCTTAGGGTACAACATGCATGGGTGTTGTTTGTCCCCATCCGAGCCGTCTATGATCGGCAATAGACGGCTCAAATTTCATCTCGGTCGAACAGAACTCAGTCATCCAACTGTGCATTGACGAGATAAAATCTGAGTCGTGCATTACTAAGCATGAACGACTCGGAACGCCCATGTTGTCCGTAAGGGACAACAAGGACCCCGGGTTCGTTTCTTTTCCAATTCTTAAAACAAGAAACTCGCCATCAGTTTTTTGTCGTTACGCTTTTGAAGGAGCACAGTCACAGAGCATAGGTTATGATTCAAGTTCGTTTTCGACAAATTGTATGGATCGAAATTCCTAATTACTTGTGCATTGTCGAGCCGTTTAAGGTCTAGGAATCTCTAAAATTGCAAAATCTGTTAGTCAAGAATTTTTGACTCGGCTCATATTCTCAACACGTCTAAAGTAAACAGTCTCGATTACCGAAAAGCATCCAACATTAATAATAGGCCAACTGAACGATCCAATCTCATGAAGGGGGATCTTCCTTCTTTAAAATAATGCTCGGCTAGAATCATGTCGGCTATGTACAGCCAAGACCAACTGGACAGCCTTTCTCCAATTTATAACGTCACTACTTACGTGGAGTAGTTTTTATTTATACAACTATTAATAATCCCATTGCATATTCCGAAGTACCAAAAAAATAATAATAATAATCCCATTGCAGGCCAAAAGGCGACAACAAATCGATTATGGATCTGGTCCTTTTGTGTCATGCATGACCTCGGCCTTCGTGGTTTCGTCTAAAATTTGAAGATCCGCCGGACTCCGCCTCATAAAAATACACAAAGTAGTTTAACTGCGCAGCAATTGTAGACAGATCACAGTATGGGATCCACTCTAGGTCAGGGACGGAGTCATGATTTCGTAAATGTGAGGCCGAACTATGAATAACAAGATTTTGAAATTTCAATATTCGAAAATCTAATAGTTTGTTTGGTTTAGATTTTCAGGGATGTTTTTTTGGATAATCAGTGGAGTGGAGATCAGAGATAGAAAGAAAAATGAGATTAATAATTGAAGAAAAACCTTATGGAAGACCCATAAGCAGAGAGAAAAATTGGGTTTTGTGATCCAAAACAAATACATTCTTAAGCATTTAAATGTCTAAATAACACCCAATACAAAATATAAGGGCAAAGTCCACTTTCACCCCTGTGGTTATCGCCATGTGCGGATACCCTCTTCATGGTTCAAAACTGACCACATAACCTAGATGTGGTTTTGAAAATGTGCGGATAGACCCCCTGTCGTCATGTTTTCCATCCATATTAACGGAGGTGTATCTCACACGCCTTTAGAATGTAATCTGAGTCGTTTATAATGTATTAAATAAAGAATAGAGTATCTCTGTAAAAAATCATCTCGATCAGGCATCAATAACCCAGTGATCTAATTTTTAGTAAATTCAAATTTGAAATTTTAATTTCATAACAAAATCTATTCGACCATGAGCTTTTCATTTTTTGATTGACTTGAATTTTGGTATAGATGTAGTACTCGTCAAAATTTACAATATCAACAGTTTAGATTCAATTTTTGGTATAGGGAATGGTGTGGTTAGATTTAAAAAAGAAGAAGAATCAAGAGACATGATGAGGGTATATCGGTCTTTTAATATCGTGTCTGTTAATATGGATGAAAAACATGACGGCAGGGGGTCTATCCGCACATTTTCAAAACCACATGTAGGTTATGTGGTCAGTTTTGAACCATGAGGGGGGGTATCCGCACATGGCGATTACTGCAGGGGTGAAAGTGGACTTTGCCCAAATATAATTCTTAACAAATAAAAAAATACTCCCTTCGTCCCATTTTAAGTGTCTACGTTTCTATTTTGGGATGTCCCAAAATAAATGTTCACTTTCTAAAAATAACCATCAAAATATGCCAAACTTCTAATTTTACCCCTAAAAAATAACATTTTCTTCCTAATTGATGTGACAGTTTTTGATATTCATATCATTTTCAAATTAACAATATCTTTCAATTTATAATATTTTTCGTGATTTTGAAAATTTTGCATAATAAAATCAATTAAGATCTATCAAACAAAATTCATATTGCATATTTTTTTTTTATGATTTCATGGTGTACCGTTTTTCCCTTTACTTGTTGATTCTTGAGGAAGAATCGAACTGACCACTGCTTGAACTCGGACCATCGTAATTTACCCATTACAAAAGCTTCTATTTTATCAAGTTTTTGAGTGTAGAGTAATCAATGAAAAGATTTGAAATTCTTACTTTTTTTCATTTGTAATTTGACATGAGTGAAGATATTTCAAGTGACACCTGGGCAATTGATAAGCATCTCTAATAGAAAAATGTCAAAGCTGATGTGGCATCTCTAATGGTCACTTTTGGTATAAATGGACAATTCAATAGATATGCATTTACTCATGCCAAAGTTGAAGTGGTTTTGACACCTCCCACTCCCATGCCAATTTTGACAGCTACTTCACCACTTGCCAATTTTCAAAAACTTACCGTTGAAGTTCAAAAAGGAATTTAGCCGTTTGACTTTTTTTTTCCCTTTAAGTTTGAGCTCTATTTGACATAAGGGTTGGAGAGGCAGAGCTTGATATCAAATTGGAGATGTCAAAATGCCACACAAGCCTTCCAAAAAAATTTGACATCTTCTGTTGGTTCAAATCTCAACTCATCCACTTAGCATGCCATATTTTAGGTTTAAATAGATAGGATGATTGTAGCGCCCCGATTTTCAGAAATAAAATCGAAGGCAATAAATACTAATTTTTAGAAAAATTTATTAAATTAAAGTTCAAATCCAAAACAGATAATTCAACATAAGGATTCATTTATTACAAACCACTGTGGAAATACTAAAAATAGTCTTTGTGGTAATAAAATAGACAAAATAACAGAGCCGACTTCTTAGCTTGATACGGATCCCAAGCGTATATGGGCTCAGTCTCCATCCTCGGATTCATCCCTAGATAGTATTGCCCTCATTCAGGGTCCTGAGCCTCCTCCTGATTTTCTGCAAAATCTGACATGGATGCCAGACAATCCATGCCTGAGTGAAAGAGTTCACCCCGTAGTATAATCCAACCCAACCACCCCTTTTACATTACAGCTAGCAGATAACCATATATTATCAATGCAAGAAAGTAAAATAGAAGTATCACACATGAATTTATTCATTTATGTACAATAGCCTAACAACGAGAGAAAACTAGTCACGCCCAGACCATAACTAGGGTATACCTATCTTAATCACCACATCAAAATTACCACTGGACTCCCGTCAGTTCTGTCATCACAAAATTTCACTAGACCACCTGCCAGGTTTTATCAACATAAAACGTCACTGGACCACCCGCCAGGTTTTATCAACATAAAACGTCACTGGACCACCGCCAGGTTTTATCATCACAAGATATCACTGGACCACCGCCAGGTTTTATCAATAGAAAACATCTCTGGACTACCCGCCAGGTTTTACTGTCACAAAATATCGCTAGACCTCCGCTAGGTTTTATCATCATAAACATCTCTGGACTATTTGCCAGGTTTTACTGTCACAAAATATCGCTAGACCTCCGCTAGGTTTTATCATCGCATAACATCACTGGACCACCGCCAGGTTTTATCTACAGAAAACATCTCTGGACTACCCGCCAGGTTTTATCATCGCTAAACATCACTGGACCACCGCCAGGTTTTATCATCGTAAAATATCACTGGACCACCGCCAGATTTTATCATCGTAAAATATCACTGGACCACCGCCAGGTTTTATCATCAAAATATCGCTGGACTATCTGCCAGGTTTTAAATCATATCACACAATCCGCCTGCAGGCATCCTCTGACATCTCCTCCTCCCAAATAACCATTGTCTAAT
The DNA here is from genome assembly GCA_020567845.1 of Rhododendron henanense subsp. lingbaoense. Lineage (NCBI taxonomy): Eukaryota > Viridiplantae > Streptophyta > Magnoliopsida > Ericales > Ericaceae > Rhododendron > Rhododendron henanense. The sequence goes on along the minus strand of CM036317.1, from coordinate 17,483,094 downwards.
AACGTCTAGACGAAATCCTACTCATAAGTCACCCCATGTCTCTAGGGTCCAATCTAGCACAATAATCAAGAGACGGAGCAATATACAAATAATCACAATGGTAATTGAAATAAATAGTAGGGAAAATTTTACAAATGGTCCCTTTACTTTGCCTGAATTCTCATTTTCGTCCCTCTAGTACTAATTGCGTTAGTTTTAGCCCTATAGTTTATATTTTGCCTCAATTTCATCCCTCTTGCTTACGGTGTCGATGAAGCAAACGGAATTGAAGGGCAAAATTGTCATTTCTCCTCAAGAGGGACTAAATTGAGACTTCATACAAACTAGAGGGACTATTTCTAAAAATATTCTTTTTACTTTTGTTTTTGCAAATATAATTAAAAGACACCATACATAATATATTTTTCATCTCAGCTTTTTTAATCAAAATATGTTGAAAATTTTAAAGCTTTTATTATATTCCTTCAAAAAGTAACCCCTATGTTAAATGTCTATGTATCGTATTTTTTTCAATTGGATTTTCAATCTCATTATGTTCTTTCTTTGTTACGCGATTAAAAAGAAAAATTGTTCAATAGTATTTAGGTGTCTTGTATTTTTGTTTAATTAACCAATGAAATATTATTGCATTAAAACATGGGTATAGTGTATTTTTTTGGGACTTACTCATAGGACCACTCATATAACAAATAAATACAAATTGAATATTAATAGCTACATAATCAGTTTATTTTAGTCTTCAAATAATTTAACGACATATAGCTACATAATGAAATACGAAAATAACATCTTCAGATCAATATAAGTTAGCAATATCAAAGCTGTGAGTTGGCTTAAAATATCACCCCCAAGTCAAAAGTTCACTCGCTTATTTGTTATTCAATAGTGATCCACTTCTTAATCAATGATTACAAGATTAACTAAATAATTTTGAACATTATTTTTTATTGGGTGAAAAAAAAAGAACATTATAAAAACATGATACTAATGATATGGAATATTAAGTATGGAATATAATGATTTTCAATTCCATACTAAATGATAAAAACAAAACTTTTTGTGATATGGAATATAATAAAAACATTATATTACATACTTAATGATATGGAACATCATTAAAAAAAATTGTGATATGGAATATAATAAAAGTAAAAGCTTTAAAATTGTTTATATATTCCAAATTTTTTTGTGATATGGAATATTAAGTACTCCTATTATATGTTGAAATTTTTGCAAATTGTTTCCTCTTGCGTTTTTATATTCCATACTTAATATTCCATATCATTAAGTATGGAATATTAAGTATGGAACATCATTAAAAAAAATTGTTTTTGCAAATATAATGTTTTTATAATAAAAGCTTTAAAATTTTCAACATATTTTGATTAAAAAAACTAAGATGAAAAATATATTATGTATGGTGTCTTTTAATTATATTTACAAAAACAAAAGTAAAAAGAATATTTTTAGAAATAGTCCCTCTAGTTTGTATGAAGTCTTAATTTAGTCCCTCTGTGAGGAGAAATGACAATTTTGCCCTTCAATTCCGTTTGCTTCATTGACACCGTAAGCAAGAGGACGAAATTAAGGCAAAATTTAAACTATAAGGCAAAAACTAACGCAATTGGTACTAGAGGGACGAAAATGAGAATTCAGGCAAAGTAAAGGGACCATTTGTAAAATTTTCCCTAAATAGTAAGCATAGAAATCACGTAACCTTTTATGAATGGACCGTTGCCCTTAATCTTGTATGACCAAGAAGTTAATAAATAAACAAGGAACTTTTATTAAATAAAAGTTTTAAATAAAATAATATAATCTAAGCTTGTATAAATTTTATTTAGAAAATTAGATTGATTAAAGATCGTAATGAACACAATAAATAAATAATAACATTAGAAATAATTAGCATGACCTTAAAAAGGTTCCTATGATTCTACACAGTGGGATCGAGTGTCAAAATCGAGTCCGGAGGGTCGCGAGATTATTTTAAATAATGATATAATCGAAAAACTACCGAAAGTAAAATAATTATGAAATAAATAATCTAATAAAAAAAATATATTGAGATTAACAAGGTTTTGTCTTGGGAGTGTAAAGAATCTAAAAATAATTATTTGGGAATTAATAAAATGGTTTATGAGGTCGCAAGGATTTTTTGTTTGTAAACTTTTACACGAAATCAAATAAATAATTAATAAATAGATAATAAAATAAAAAATATATGACATTAACAAGTTATGATCTTTGAGGTGTTAGAAGTCTAGGAAAAATAGATCGGGGGTCGAAAACATTGTTTGGATGGTCGCAAGGATTAAAAACTTTTATTAATCAACTCAATCTACCAGATAAATTAAACTGATATAATTAATACGTTTTATACTAAGATGATATTACACTGTAAGAAACTAATATCAATTCAGTAGTTCTTTAAAATATTAATATCATAACGATTGTAAAATAAATATCAAAGGGTCATCTTCTACGAAAATAATTACAAATAAAGTGTCGGACTCAAAATAAATATCAATTTGGTAAATCTAGCAGAAAATACGCAGTGAGCTATTTTTTTCGTTTTGGCCCGGTTTTTGATGCATGGGACCAATTGGGGCATATGGTTAAGCATATAAACACAATATATACTTAGAGAAGAGGTTGGAATGGATTATAGTACCTCGGTTTGGATCAAATCGATTTAAAACGAATCTTGAACTTTTGGGAAAGAAGACTTCGGTTTTGGCGATTGGAAGGCCTTGGGACTGAATTGAAGCTTGCTTGGTGATTCTAGGGGTTGTAGAAGATGATTGGATCGATCAATTTGGGTTTCGATTGGGTGGAACTAGGAAACCCACTTTTTTCTCTCTTTCTTTCTCTCTCTAAAACTCCATGGATTGGAGCTTGGTTTTCTTCGGTTTCTCTCTCTCTTCTGGACTGGTAGGGCGTGGAAAATTTCGTGGTGTACCCTAGGGTCGGATTAATGGGATATATATAGGGTAATTTGGAAGAGGATGATAAGTTTGAGTTTTAATAGGATTCTAACTCTTGGCTTTGAGATGGATGGAATATGGACGAAAAATAGGATTGGGGAGGAGGTAGAGATTGAGTAGGAGTAGGAGAGATGGAAGGAGTTGTATACTTGCATGCAAATTTAAAGAAAATAAATAAAAAGGGATAATTAGATAAGATAATTATTTTGGTATATATCTATTAAGGAAAAGAATTTTATTAGTACTAATTATTAATAGTAAAAATTACGGGTTAATTAGAAAAAAAAATATGGCCGAAAATACGGATTGTTACAACCTATCCCCCTTAAAATAATTTCGTCCTCGAAATTAGTGAGTACTTGTAACGCCCCAAAAATTTGGAACATTAATTGTAACTATTTTTATTCAAACTTAACATTTAATAATTAAAAGTGGAATAATAAGTCATTACATCCCAAATTATTCTCAAATCAGGATTACATTTATTTAAGGATAGGGAGGGGAACTACAGGAAATTTCTACTCTTCGCGGTGGTTGTCTTCTTCGGCGATATTCTGCTCTGCTCCAAATTGTTCCAGATTATAGTACGCCTCCTGTTCGCCTTCTAAGTCTGGCATAAAATGCCAGGGCCACAAAAGTAACACCGTGAGCTAATAAGCTCAGTAACTAACTCCTACCCCTATGTCCCATACTTTATCAAAAATAATATCTACTTTACGAGGCATCAAACATATCTTTAACAAATCAACAAATAGAGATATCATAAAAATAAAAGTGTCGAGTGTCAACTTCAGAATAGTGTATCGTACTCCGTGTCAAACGTAAATTTCACTTTTTATCAATTCCTTTCCTTTAGCACTGGTTCCGTTTACTCCCTCTTTCAGAATGACGGTCGACCATGCAATTACAAACTCTGGTTCCGCCGTTCCGGTCTCCCAGGTTTACTCACACACATCCAAACACTGGTTCCGCCGTTCCGGTCTCCCAGGTTTTCACATGTCAAAATTTCTCTTTTGCTCTTCTCGTTTTCAAATATTATTTTCTCGGTTCTCGTGTCTCGTACACATGCATCATTTTCTCGCGAACACATTATTCTTTCAAAGCTTGCTAAAATCTTGCGATACTAAGTAAATCATACTCTCGGGCCTTGCTACTTTTAAATCCGGGTTCGTAACAACACTTTATTCCGGTTCAATATTTCCCTGTTAAACATGCTTGAGCTATTCACTACAATTTAATCTTACGAGAACAGTTAGAATAAATAAATCCTAAGTCATGCTTTTGTAGGAAGAAAACAGTAGGTTCGAAATAAAAGAGCAACATTTCTCTTATTCACTTAAAAGTTTATTATTTCCAATTCCTTCCAGGAAGTGACGCGAACATGTCTTTACTTCGTGGGTTTCCAGATTTCTTTGTATTACTTTAATTTCATGCTTTCCTAAGTCAACAAGGAAGACAACAGCTCATCACTAACGTGGCAACATCCTCTAGATCAAACATGATTTTGTTTCCATTTCCAAGTTTCCAGTTAACTTACTCCACTTTTTCCACATGCAAACATTACATGCAATTACTCCGGTTTCTATTTTACAGAGTACAACGAAAATATTCACGACAGCGACGTTAACATTTTAATTTTTCCAACAAACTAATTATGCGGGTAACTATAAAATTCTCTAGATCAATACTTTCTCTTAAAATCAAAGAACACGTAGCACTACTATATTTAGGTGAGTAGGTAGGAGGTTTCTACCTTGCTTCTTGGCGGTAGCGGGTTGACTACGTTAGTGTTGGATTGGGTCGCGAATGATACGTCTCTTTAAGGCCTCGGTTTGACCGAGCACCTAACTTCTTCTTCTTAGGAAATGAAAAGCAAATAAATAAAATTGACTAACAAAAAGTCTTGGCTCTCTCTCTTTTCTTCCTATTCCTCACAGTTTCTTTTCTTTCTTTTTTTTCAAAAGAGGGAAGGTACGAAGGAAGTTGGTGGTCCTGGGATGGAAAAAGAAGGGGTATTTATAGATGTTTGACTTCTCCCTCCTTCCTCTCATCCGGTTTCTCTCTCTCTCTCTCTCTCTCTCTCTCTCTCTCTCTCTCTCTCTCTCTCTCTCTCTCCTAGACTTGTAGACCATAAGGCTAGGGGTTGATGATGAGCTATTTGTATTTATATATATCAGTTGCTATGGCTATAAGTCAGACTAGTGGGAGGTTTTAGATAAGAACCTGTTCTTCTCTCTCTCTCTTTTCGGCAACATATCTCTCTCTCTCTCTCTAATCTATATTTTATTTTATTTTTTTTAAAACTCCTTAGCCTGGCAAGCTATTCTATATAGGGTGAAGTATTGGTGCAAGTGGGAGGTCATCTGACAACAGCTTATCTCTTTCTCCCTCTCTCTCTTTTTTCGGAAGAATATCTCTCTCTCTCTCTTCACATCACACAGCTTCACCTCTTTTTAATTTATTCTCTTTTCTGACAAGCTATTCCCATTAGACTATTTAGGGATATGATGGTGCAGGCGGAGGAAAATCTGGTAGAATCCTATCTCACTCTCACTCTCTTCTCTCGGCATTTACTCTTTCTCTTCTCGAAAATTTCCCCCTCCCTGGTAGCTATAAATAGGATGAGGTAGAGTAGATATGATTGTTCTTTGGGTTTGAATCCCATTCGGCTCCCTCTGTCCATTTATGTGTGAGTATTTTTATTAAGGCCTCAAAATCTAAATTTAATAAATTTAAGATTTGTTTAAAATAAACACTCAAATAATAAATAAAAGACAATCGAGTAAAAGAAATTTTATTAAACTTATAATTTTATTGAAAAAAAAATTAGGGTCGTTACAGTACTAGATACGGAAGTTGTTACGCATAGTGTCGGTTCGTTCTCAATTTGCTTCTGGGGCTCAGTCAGTGTCACTCTACATGGGGTTATGGGTATTGGTGTCGTTCTCGGTTGCAATTCTAAAATGAAGTCTATATCCCATTGTGGTGGTAGTCCCAATAATTCCTCGGTAAGCTTATCCTTGTATTTATATGTAATGTAGGGGAAAACCTAACTTCATACGGTCCGTTTCCTCCAACTTGAGGCTTGCTATCCATCCTGTGAGTTTGTTATGCCATTCAGTTTTGTGAGCCTTGGTGTAGAAGGGTCTTGCCTATCCCCCTTAAATTTGGAGCACGTTCCATCTAGTGAATAAGCTATCACCGTCCTTCGATGACAGTCTATGACAGCTCAGTGCGCAATCAGCTAATCCATCCCCCTAATGGTGATGTCACATGCATAGTCGTCCTTAGGGTTTCAGTTTCTGGTCTAAGTGTGGATACATATGCAGCAGATATGAATGAGTGTGAAGCTTCGAAATAAGGTTTGTATGTAGGTGTATAAAGAATTAGGGTACCTTGAATTACTGCGGGGTTCATTCCTTCTTCCCTTCCTTGTAGTGCAAACATCCTCCCTGCAGCGGGCTGGATTTGCCCGTTTGGTCCTTTGTTTTGAAAAGGGCGAGTTGGCGGTTGATTCCAACCACCGCGAGGCTGATTCTGTTGGTTACCAAACCCAACCGGTCTAGCCTGATTCTGATTTCCAATTCCTGCAGTTTTACCCTGATTTTGTGGCTGTCCTCCTTGGTTTCCAGCTGCGATTAACTTAGGACAATAACTCTTGATATGTCCCTCCTCTAAACAGTAATAGCAGCGGCGGCCTAAGTTTTGGTTTTGAGGAAAAAGGTTGCGGTTTGATCCAGGGTTAGGGTTTAAGCCTTGATTTTGTGTTTGGATCTGATTGGGATTAGGGTTAGGGTTTTGGTTAAACTCTGAATTGGGGTTCATCCATGCTTGGTTAAATTGTGGTTGCTGGGGGCGAGTATAGTTCGGGTCGTAGGGTTGGGAAGTAGGAGCATTTCTGTTGCTGTGGATTGAGCGGATAGGTCCTCCAGCTATTGTCATGGCTTTCTTCAGTTCACTTTTCGCCTTAGAATCCAAGCTTTCTCTCTCCATTTTAAGTGCGCATTGCACTACCTGTGAATAAGTGGGGAGAGTTTGTGCCACTACCTCTCGGCGTGTCTCAGTAAGTCCCCATTCGAACTTTCTTGCCTTGGCGTCGTCAGTAGGTACGACTGTCTGGGCATAGCGAGACAGTTCTTCAAATCGTGCGGCATACTGGACTACGGTCATGGTGCCCTGCTCAAGATTCATGAACTCTTGGGCCTTTGCTTGTTTGACCGGTGTTGGAAAGTACTTATCAAGGAAGATTTCCTCAAACCTCTCCCAAGTCATGGTTTCTACATTATGCATGCTTTCCATCAGTTTCCACCAATGCTGAGCTTCCCCCTGCATCTGATATGTAGCTAGCGCAATTCGATTGCTGGCTTCGCGGATGTCTAGTGTTTTGAGAATCTTTTTGACTTCTTCTAACCATGCTTCTGCAGCTATTGGATCTGGTTCTCCTTGAAAGTAGGGTGGGCAGCGTTTGCAAAATTCGTTCAGCGCATGGCTCCTAGTCATGGGTCCTCGGGGTGCATGTGGGGCTGCCTGCTGTTGCTGACTATTTGCGTTGGCAACAGCAATGAATGCTTGCATGAGTTGTACTAGGTCAGCAGTTCCAATTGGGCCATTAGGTTGAGGGCCCTCACCTCGTCCACTGTTTGATCCGTCACTCTGGTTGTTGTTTCCATGCGATTCGTTCCTTGTTTCCACCATCTAGACACCGTTGTGTTTCTCTTAGTAAGGGGGGGTTTTATTTATAAAAAGTATAGATGTGTGTGTGTGTGTATATATATATATATATATATATATATAGAGAGAGAGAGAGAGAGAGAGAGAGAGAAGACATTGTAGATTTATTAGTAATATGCTCAGGTTGATGTAATCTACCCAATCTACCCAAGGCCGAGGGTTTGAACCTAAAGCTCTGATACCAAGTTGTAATGCCCCCATTTTCAGAAATAAAATCGAAGGCAATAAATACTAATTTTTAGAAAAATTTATTAAATTAAAGTTCAAATCCAAAACAGATAATTCAACATAAGGATTCATTTATTACAAACTACTGTGGAAATACTAAAAATAGTCTTTGTGGTAATAAAATAGACAAAATAACAGAGCTGACTTCTAAGCTTGATACGGATTGCTTCGTTCGCTCGAATATATCCAATAAGAGATCACCCCAAGCGTAGGGTATAAGCGTCCAATTGAAGCATAATAAATCCGGAAGTCCGGGATCGTACCCATAGGGATAAATAATACGGCTTGATGGATTGTAGATGCAAGTATGGGCTTTCGGCTTTTAGTCAGCCAACTTGGTTTTTCGTATGCGGTGGAAAGTAAAAAGGCTAAATTAAACGAGAATAAACTAGATTAAAAGAAGGTTAGGTCTAGGAATCACTAACACCCACGACTCAAGCAAAACCACATTTTTCACCCCAATACACGGTTTTACCCGGAAGATAAGATGGTTCGAAAATCAAGCTAGCTATAGAATTTATTTAGCAAACACCTCGAGCGTCAGAGCTCCAAGCATCATGTGTGGTAAGTAGGCGAAACTCTTACCTACACATGATCAAGGAGGTTAACACCTCGGTAATTTGACAAACAAACAAATCCAAGCCCCACATCAATTTTCGAATCAAAGTTGCAAATTTTTTGGAAAAAAATGCAATTTTTACTCAAGCCATGGGGTGCTTATCACCCCATGACCCAACCTTGAAAACTACTCACACATATCTATGGAGATAAGAGCAATCAAAAATCTACTTAGCATAATTGTAAACACAAGCCTAAGAGAAAATTAGCTAGAAAGATAGATCGGGAGATAATAAACAACTTTAATAAATGAGATAAGAGTCAAAATTAACTTACTAAGGTAGAAAATGCATAAATGAAAGCTAGAAATTAAGAACACTTCAAGAACACCAAGAACAATTTGAAATCTAAGGCTAGATCTAAAAAAACGTATTCAAATCTAAATCTACTTGTTTTTAAAAAAAAAAAAACTCTGTGTACAAGTGACATCACGCCCTTTTATAGGCCCCCAAGGACGCGCACAGAATATTCCTCAAAAGATCCAAAAATTCCCTCCTGAGCACCTCGGTACCGATGGCGAACACCTTAAGCTGCTGCTAAGGGTCTCGGTACCGATGGCTGAGGTTTTTGCCATCAATGCCGAAGGATTTAGTGCTTTGGCTTCACGAGAGAAGTTCGGTACCGATGGAGGGAATTAGCTGGCATCGATGCCGGGATACTTGAGGTTGCTGTGTGACAAGGGAGCTCGGTACCGATTGGATTAGTCAACTCCATCGATGCCGAAGCTGCTAAGGCTGGCGCTGGGAACTTGGTGGAGTTCTTGGTATTTTGATGGAAAGGATTAAAGGCACCGATGCCGATGCAATTAAATTGATCCCAGAATGCCATGTAGACCCATCTCTTTACCAATTGAATTTTAATCACTTGGAACCAATGCCTATTGAATTAAGTCCAGCCCTTGGTTCAATTCCGTTGACTTGTCTTTATCCTGGGCAGTCTTGCTCGGGCCGACGGGTCACGCCTTGCCTTGCCTCGCCCAATTCAAACGTCGGGTCACCTTCGGCTTTGAATAATCTTGTCATGCCTTTGAGCCTTAAATTCCGGTGATTCCATTCTTAGTCGTCTTTGAACCTTGGACATCCTTGACAAACTTTGGTCATTGAAACCCCTGCTTTAAATGATTTTCTACAAAACAAAGCTAAAAATACCTTACGAGAAAAAGCGATTAAAAACGATTACTTAAGCGATAAAAATAAACTAAAACTAACTCCTAGCGCACCCTTTATTACATTCTCGGGTGCTTATCACGGATCCCAAGCGTATATGGGCTCAGTCTCCATCCTCGGATTCATCCCTAGATAGTATTGCCCTCCTTCAGGGTCCTGAGTCTCCTCTTGATTTTCTGCAAAATCTGACATGGATGCTGCTTTCGACCAAAGATTGTATTCCTGGGTGCCTAGCCCCAAGCGTAGGGCTCTCAAGTCGCTTGCAGAATAACTTGGTAAGTCCGAGGTTGAACCACAGAGAACGGTTTATTGGAGTGAAAAAAAACTTTATCGGGCTATATGGTGGTTTGTAGCTGTAGGTAGCCAACCCTTGATTTTTGGTGATTGTTTTGGTGAATTCCAGATTAAACTAAAATTATGGTTGCAAGTATTAAAATGATAGGCTCGGGCCAAGGGTTTACACTACCCATAACCTAAACAATTCAATATTCTCACTAATTTACACAATCGAGTCCCACATGTATTTTGTGTGCTCGACCGGAAGATTATGCTAAGTGCGATTGAATTCCTCTATTGAGTTGGTCGAACCCTTAAAAGGACAGCGACCCAGTATTATGCGTGCCAGAATTGACTGTCGACGCATAAGCAAAGGCTTAACACTTTTGAGTTTCGAATCGATTAAAGGAGAAATTCGACCACACATTCACATACAATTAATTTTAACGGTGAGAATTATCGAATTACTTAGGCCATAGGATGGTATTCACCCAGGGCCGAGCCTATAACAATTACCCCTCCATTGACAAAGGACTTGCCAAGGAAAGGTTAAAAACTACTAAAAACATAATTAATTATTTCTAGGTGATTATGGAAAATCGATACTAGTGCATATCAAAAAGATGTTTACAGTGGAGTAGACCAAAGGTTCTCCACTCTCAACCTTTAAGGGATTTGCACTAATATTAACCTTAGACCAAAGTTTGATGTGAGAAACAGCCAAGTAGTTTGCGAATACTCACAACCAAACCTCAATCTTACTTTTTAAGAATTAAACAGTCTAAGAACTAAACAGCCTAACAAGTACTTGGAAAGAAATCGAAAGGAAAATTATAAAACTACAATCTTATTCCAGGTAACAAATATTACAACTTTAAGGCAGGAGAAGAAAGGGAGAGTAATTTTAGAGAGAGGAGACTCTCGCACTCTAGACTTGAAACAAGAAATAAGACTGAAAGAAATATCTGACAACTATCTATCTTTTCGCTTTTTGGAATTTCGCTCTCAACTACTGATTTCTTTGCTACCCAGCTTCTAACTAACTTTTTTTTCATTTGGCTGGATGCCCATTTATATACAAAGCTGAGAGAGTAAGTCGGCTGAGAGTTGAATCAAAATGATCCAGTGTGGCGCACACGTGAGACTTTGAGAAATGAATTAACGGCTGAGATCAAAGCCATACACGATCGTATGCTCCAGTTGCAAACACATGGCATTGAAAATTGAGTTCTCATCCTTGCCGAATTAAAAGCTTTGTCTCCTGATAATTGCATTTGTTCCGTGTGAGAGATGAGAGCTGGACAAGAGAATTATCCAGTGTGGTGTGCACATGGCATTGTGACAAATAAATGAACGGTTGAGATCAATGCCAGACATGATCAAATGGTACGGGAGCCGACACATGGCATGGGGAGTTAAAATCCTTCAATTGTTGTGCTGATTTTTCCAGAGGCATTACACCAGTGGGGTCCTCGGCAGTTGAATTCCTCCAACAACAAATTATTGCTCCAATTTTATCCTCTGTGATAGAACCCATGGACTCATTGAATTGTACTCCTATTTACTAGTTGCATTTGAATTGCCCATTGAATAGTCAACCAAAGTGTACCACCGAGATTTCATCTAACGCGATGTGCTCGCAATGCTCGTCTATTCTTTTAACGGTGTTCGATCCGAACTCGGAGCTAGTTAAATTTGGGTGTTAACTGGTACACTTTATCTTGAATTACCTTAAATCAAGAGAAACATACCTTACGCGCAATATCATCTAAAATATTAAACAATAAACATAATTATATAGAAAATGAGATATATTACGCACAATAATATACAATATTGTGTGCTTATCAGATGCCAGACAATCCATGCCTGAGTGAAAGAGTTCACCCCGTAGTATAATCCAACCCAACCACCCCTCTTACATTACAGCTAGCAGATAACCATATATTATCAATGCAGGAAAGTAAAATAGAAGTATCACACATGAATTTATTCATTTATGTACAATAGCCTAACAACGAGAGAAAAGTAGTCACGCCCAGACCATAACTAGGGTATACCTATCTTAATCACCACATCAAAATTACCACTGGACTCCCGTCAGTTCTGTCATCACAAAATTTCACTGGACCACCTGCCAGGTTTTATCAACATAAAACGTCACTGGACCACCCGCCAGGTTTTATCAACATAAAACGTCACTGGACCACCGCCAGGTTTTATCATCACAAGATATCACTGGACCACCGCCAGGTTTTATCAATAGAAAACGTCTCTGGACTACCCGCCAGGTTTTACTGTTACAAAATATCGCTAGACCTCCGCTAGGTTTTATCATCATAAACATCTCTGGACTATTTGCCAGGTTTTACTGTCACAAAATATCGCTAGACCTCCGCTAGGTTTTATCATCGCAAAACATCACTGGACCACCGCCAGGTTTTATCTACAGAAAACATCTCTGGACTACCCGCCAGGTTTTATCATCGCTAAACATCACTGGACCACCGCCAGGTTTTATCATCGTAAAATATCACTGGACCACCGCCAGGTTTTATCATCAAAATATCGTTGGACTATCTGCCAGGTTTTAAATCATGTCACACAATCCGCCTGCAGGCATCCTCTGACATCTCCTCCTCCCAAATAACCATTGTCTAATAACGTCTAGACGAAATCCTACTCATAAGTCACCCCATGTCTCTAGGGTCCAATCTAGCACAATAATCAAGAGACGGAGCAATATACAAATAATTACAATGGTAATTGAAATAAATAGTAAGCGTAGAAATCACGTAACCTTTTATGAATGGGCCGTTGCCCTTAATCTTGTATGACCAAGAAGTTAATAAATAAACAAGGAAATTTTATTAAATAAAATAATATAATCTAAGCTTGTATAAATTTTATTTAGAAAATTAGATTGATTAAAGATCGTAATGAACACAATAAATAAATAATAACATTAGAAATAATTAGCATGACCTTAAAAAGGTTCCTATGATTCTACACAGTGGGATCGAGTGTCAAAATCGAGTCCGGAGGGTCGCGAGATTATTTTAAATAATGATATAATCGAAAAACTACCGAAAGTAAAATAATTATGAAATAAATAATCTAATAAAAAAAATATATTGAGATTAACAAGGTTTTGTCTTGGGAGTGTAAAGAATCTAAAAATAATTATTTGGGAATTAATAAAATGGTTTATGAGGTCGCAAGGATTTTTTGTTTGTAAACTTTTACACGAAATCAAATAAATAATTAATAAATAGATAATAAAATAAAAAATATATGACATTAACAAGTTATGATCTTTGAGGTGTTAGAAGTCTAGGAAAAATAGATCGGGGGTCGAAAACATTGTTTGGATGGTCGCAAGGATTAAAAACTTTTATTAATCAACTCAATCTACCAGATAAATTAAACTGATATAATTAATACGTTTTATACTAAGATGATATTACACTGTAAGAAACTAATATCAATTTAGTAGTTTTTTTAAATATTAATATCATAACGATTGTAAAATAAATATCAAAAGGGTCATCTTCTACTAAAATAATTACAAATAAAGTGTCGGACTCAAATAAATATCAATTTGGTGAATCTAGCAGAAAATACGTAGTGAGCTATTTTTTTCGTTTTGGCTCGGTTTTTGATGCATGGGACCAATTGGGGCATATGGTCAAGCATATAAACACAATATATACTTAGAGAAGAGGTTGGAATGGATTATAGTACCTCGGTTTGGATCGAATCGATTTAAAACGAATCTTGAACTTTTGGGAAAGAAGACTTCGGTTTTGGCGATTGGAAGGCCTTGGGACTGAATTGAAGCTTGCTTGGTAATGCTAGGAGTTGTAGAAGATGATTGGATCGATCAATTTGGGTTTCGATTGGGTGGAACTAGGAAACCCACTTTTTTCTATCTTTCTTTCTCTCTCTAAAACTCCATGGATTGGAGCTTGGTTTTCTCCGGTTTCTCTCTCTCTTCTGGACTGGTAGGGCGTGGGAAATTTCGTGGTGTACCCTAGGGTCGGATTAATGAGATATATATAGGGTAATTTGGAAGAGGATGATAAGTTTGAGTTTTAATAGGATTCTAACTCTTGGCTTTGAGATGGATGGAATATGGACGAAAAATAGGATTGGGGAGGAAGTAGAGATTGAGTAGGAGTAGGAGAGATGGAAGGAGTTGTATACTTGCATGCAAATTTAAAGAAAATAAATAAAAGGGATAATTAGATAAGATAATTATTTTGGTATATATCTATTAAGGAAAAGAATTTTATTAGTACTAATTATTAATAGTAAAAATTACGGGTTAATTAGAAAAAAAAATATGGCCGAAAATACGGATTGTTACAATGATGAATATGTGTACTTTTTTTTTGTGGTCATTCGTTAATCCTAATCTACTTTATCCTAGGGGACTTGGGGAGGGGGAGGGGTGCTTACGGGAATTGAACTCTGCCCATGTACATGAAAGTATTAGGGAGGTACCAACTGCACTGCACTACACTCCACTTGCTAAATATGTGTACTTAAACTAGTACTTTTACTATGTAGACACCCCAATTTGGCTCAACGATTATTTCAAGTCCCACCTTGGGGACCATCCCGATGATGAATATGATATGTGGTGTTGTGGTTGACTTCATGAAAGCCTTAGGAACTTTGTGGAACTCTTAAGGGATTAAAGAACACTTTGAAATAGGTGATATGAGTGCCAAGCGATACTTAGAGTGGATAGAAATGTGTTTTAGCCTTGGTAGCATCGTCGATCTTCAAATAAGTCTGCTTTCAGCCCATTTTTCATAAATTAAACTTTCTTATTTTTGTGGTTGGATTCCACCATCTTGTAGTACTTTCAAAATCCCCTTTATTGATATATAATAAGTTTTAAACCAATTCGAAATGAGTGAGATACGAGAATTTTACCAAAACAATCCATTTTCTGACCCACTAAGGGTAAACTTGTCATATCTTTTGATGTACTAAATATATTTGATCCAAACCACTTGGGTTAGAAAGTAGACTCAACTAGCTTTCCAACAGTCCAAAGAACGCGCAAAACCGAGTTTGGGAGTGTCCGGAGCGAGCCCGCAAAGTTTGGCATTTTGCTGGAAAATCCTTTCCGCGGCCGCGAAATCCTTTCTTCGGCCGTGAAATCATTTGGGCGGCCAGCAGACTGATGTTTTTTTTTCAGATTCTGGAATGTTCAGCAACTTTTCAATCCGTTCGCCCAAACCCTAGCAGCCACGAACCATTACTTCGGGGTTACGAATACACTTACCATAGAGGTCTTATTGCCATAGAACTCCACTTTGATTCACGCCATTTGATTGGCCGGAGTGAGTCACCAATTGCCTATATAAAGGGCCTTAGGGTTCCGAAATAACAACCACGAAATACACATCTCTACACTCCATGATCCGCCCCCAAACTCTACAAAAATCATCTCCTATCAATCCTCTGCAAAAGCCCTAACCTCCCGTGAGTAGCCGCATCCGAGAGTAAAAACCCCCAAAGAACTCACTTCGTTCTAGGGTTTTGTGAAGTTGACTACCACAATCAACCACTATTATCTACTATCAATCGCAATCCAAGCAATCAATCTCTGAGGGATCAAGGTGGTGAGACCCAGGGGCCTATGGTTTGATTTAATTTCCGTCTCTCGCTTTTAATTAATTCTTTCTATTAACTGTTCGTATTCTGATGTGAGGAAGAACATCGGTTGGGGAATCAATCATTCGGCCGATACATTGATCCAGTGGAATTCCTCGGCCGTGACATCAATTCACCGGCCGAGGGATCTATTTGCTTGGACATATTTGTTTTCTGCTTATTCTGATGCATGCTTTCATTTATCGTACTGGCTCACCTTATCAACTGTTAAAGGCTAAAAACCAGATTATGTGTTAGAATTAAATAAAGCAAATATACATTGTATGTCGAACGATTATGGGCTAGTCTCACGACTGGGCAAAGAGGGGTGCCTAACACCTTCCCCTCATTGTATTCTTGGCTCCCGTACCCGGAATCTCTGTCTATTTTTCCTAATTTTAATAAATTAGGTGGCGACTCTATTTTGATGATAACCGTTATCGTGTGGCGATATTCCTAGCCATGGGGATATCCACGATCTTGGTTTATGAAGTGGAACCAAATAACGTGATCAATCTGTATGGCGATGCCCCGTTTGGGAGGTGTCTACATGGCGACTCTGCTGGGGATTTGAGAGCCATAACCAGAAAGTTCGACATGGAATTAATATTTGCTTTATTTAATTCTTTTTCATGTGCATCGAGCAGGCAACCCACGTTGAGTTCACCTAATATCCCGCCATGACACGGGCTATGTTAGGGGTTCCAGCAAACTCCTAATGGGGCACCCTTTGAGACTATCCGAAACCTTGCATATTGTAGAAAGCCATAGAACTCTTTCCAAAGTAGGACAGGAAATCCCAAGCAGGTTAGGATTATGTGTTGCATTATATCCGAAACTCTTGTTTGATTCAATGATTATTACTCTCTAGAGTTTTAATTGCTGTAGAAGATGAATTCATGCTCATTTTATCAAGAGTTTGTGATGAAATCTATCTCTTTTGAGATAAAGAATAGTCCTTGCATAACTATGTCTCTCTTTGAGATAAGTTTTGACTTGTGAAAGGTTATCATAGTTTTATACTGTTTGGAGTTTCGAAAAAAAAAAAACAAAAGACAAAAATACAAAAGTCTTCTTTTTTCTCTAGGTTTTGTTTATTTATTTTTTGCTAGGATTCTTTCAAAAAAAAAGAAAAAGAAAAGAATATTTCTTTTTATTTCTTTATCTTTCAATCTTTGCTAGGATCTTTTCAAAATAACAAAAAAAAAAAAAAAATTTCCCTTATTCTTTAGTTTTTCATAAATTTCTTTATTTCTTTGTTTTTTCCTAGGATCTTAAAAAGAAAAAAGAAAATGTGGGGATTTCATCAATCTTTTATCTTGCATGGTACATTGTATATATGATCACTTGATTGTATAATTGTCGCATGATTACTTGTTGTATTGCATTACTACATGATCACATCACTTCATAGTACTAATACGTTGTTCAACCACTTGGTTGTATGCATGGTAAATGAGTTATCATATTAGGGGCAGCTTGCATTCTAGGGGGCAATAGGTGTTGGTGCACTGCACAATCACTTGATTTGGGATGTCTCAACATAAACGTAATTGAGCTTTTGCTTCTTTTAGATTTGCTTTTGGACTTAGCTAATATTTGGGTTTTTCTTTTGACCCTTATTTGCTTCTTTTTAGGGTTTGAGTCTCGAGTTTGTTCTCCTTTAGAAATTTGAGTCTTGAGTTTATGTTCTCTTGAAATTAAAGTCATTTTGTTCATCATGATTTTGGATCAACTCTTTGCACTCAACATGACATGTGAATCCCTTCCGGAATATGAATCTCCTTAAACATGAACTACGAATGGCCTGATTCTATTTAGAGATACGTAGGCACCTTAGGGTCGGCCACATTTTTGAAAACATTTTCTCTTGTGCTAATTTGCTGCCATGGAATACTCATGATAACATTAAAGTGTTGAAAACAATCCTCAAGGGTTTCAAAGTAATCTCATGATATCGTTTGAAACATATCATAAATCACTCAAGTTGTCAAATGCAAAGAATGAGTTATGACCCATGTCATTCATGTTGAGTTGAGGGGAAGTTGAAAACATTTGTGTACTCTAATCGAGCCACTCATAGGAGAAACATGTTGTTGAAGATAAAATAAAAAATAAAAAATGATGAGCTCGCTAGATTGAAAACCCTCAAGGGCGGTTTAGGCAAAAGTTAGAGCATAAAAACAAAATGAAAATTTAGCCATGTCTCCATGCACCCACTTTGAGTCTCAAGACTTGTCCTCGATTTTGAAGAACCACTTGGTAAAACATCAAAGCCTCTTAATCTCTTGGTTAGGATTCTAGTCGCTCTGTCGCGTGATTCAAAATGAAGAAATGCCATCATTTCTCTATCCAAACACTTATCATTTGCTAGCCACATTGAGCCTCTGAATAGTTTCTTTCAAACAAAACCTGCTAGACAGCCATCCCCCACACTGGGGTAGATAAGAATGCAATGAGAGATGACTACAAAACGAAAAGTAAGCATCCCGTCACACAAGGGGGTTTTGAAAGAAGAAAAACATCATCCCTTCCAATCCAAAAACAGGGGGCATTTTGAAGAAACATCTTCCTCTCATACAAAATAGAGCGATTAAATGGCTGCTGGCTTTTGGAACCCAAGCATGAGTAGAAAGTAGGTTTGAGCTGTTATATCCCTTCCTTTCTTAAGCCAACACCATAACCTACAATATGGTCCATAATAAAGTTCTCTCGGATTGAAGAACGTGACTTAGCAACAAAGTCCTAGATACTAGGGGCATAATCAATGTGGAAGAAAAAGTGGTGTGAAGCAAAGGGGCACAACTGCATCCCCCTTTTAGAAGCGCACAATCTCTCATGAGGCACGCAGTAGTCACTTATCAATCCAACTCAAAGTAGTCAATTCACCCTGAAGCAATAAACTCGCTAGGGTCATGGGTTCATGAAACAGTTTCGCGTCTCTTGACGACTGAGTGGTTTTGAATGTGAATCATGTAGGTAAAATGATGTGGTTTTGAAATCCTCAAGAGGAAACTTTCAAAATTGATTTTATCCTAAGCATTTTTGACACAGCAATACAAGCACAATTACTTATTTGCAAATTTTCATGGAGATAACATGGGTTTCCATTTCACGAAGAGTGTAGCTAGAAGGTTCCTGGGCCATACAGTGTGTTAGCAGCATTGCTAGAGTGTTGCAATCTTTCAAGTCTCTTGGATCTCATCGTCTTCTTTGTCATAGCCATTTGGCTAGTATAGAGTTTGTTGCCATCTAATGGTGTAGGAGAAGCACTAGCTTGAGTACGCGAAAGTTGAGATACCCCAAAACACTTGTTTGCATATCACCACAATCACATGGTTGCTTGATGCGTAGTTTAGGCAGTTGCATTGGCCTCTTGGCCCGCACAGTTGATTTGTCTACGTGAGCACCTCACTGTTTAGTTTTATCTAGACATTTCCCTGGGCCTCTTTGGCCCGCACGTTTGATTCGCTTTCATGTCTTTTGTTGTGGTTATTTGGTCTTACATTGGTCTCTTGATCTAATATTTGATTTTTGCCTTCACTACTACATGTTACTTGCATTATGAATGTGTTTGATTATCTGTTAATGTGACGCCTCTTGGCTCTGAAAAGAAAAAATAGGCACTATCTCTTGATATATTAGGTCTCTCGATCACTATGCCTCTTGGCATTTGCATCTCTCGATGTATTGGGTCTCTCGACCACTATGCCTCTTGGCATTGCATCTCTCGATGTATTAGGTCTCTCGACTACTATTCCTCTTAGCATTACATCTCTCGATGTATTAGGTCTCTTGACTTATACACCTCTCGGTATTGTGTCCCTTGACGCTTGAGTCTCTTGACCTACATGCCTCATGGCCTTGCATCTCTTGATATGTTATGTCTCTCGACATGTTGCGCCTCTTGGCCCCTAAATGATGTGTTATTGTGGTATACTATGTCTCTTGACATAATTTGCCCCTTGGCATCCTTTAATGTGGTATGAACTATTTTACTCTAAACATTCTATTAACAAAATAATGTGCACATACCTCTTATACCATTGTCTTGAATAATGTGGCTTGCAGTGATTGATGTTTTTGTTGCATGTCACTTGACATAGGCTAATCACATGTCCAACGATTCGAAGCATAATGAGTGTTACATTCTAAATTCCAAATAGAGTGCACAGATATCAAAATTACGTCTCTCGTCTTGTACGCCTCATGGCGTTGTATCTCTTGATGCATTATGATGATGTTTGTGAGTCACTAGATTTATTTTGTCTGAACATTCCCTTGAATGAAACCTGATGCTACACTCATAGGATTTACTAGTTGAATGCATTTTGCTATCAAATATACCTTGTGTTTGCATTTGAAACAGGTTACAACCGGCTCTACGCCTCGGTTCTATCACTTCAAGCTCCAAGCTCCGACTCCACAGGCTCTCGCCTTACAACTACAACCGGCTCTACGCCTCGGTTCCATCACTTCGAGCTCTAAGTTCCAACTCCTCAGGCTCTCGCCTCATGACTGCAACCGGCTCCACGCTTCGGTACCTTCATCTCAAAGCTTAGCGCTCCAGTTACTGGCCTTGTGTCCCCATATCTCAAAACCAGCGTCCGATTCGTCTCCAGAAGATGGTTTGGAATCCGCCCCAAATTACATCAATTCCATCAAGCTCATTCGCAAGGATAGGCTACTCTACCAAGCTTCCCTCAGTCAAAGTAAGGATGATCATGAAAAGCAAATGACTCACCCGCTGTGTATAGATCTACCCCAAAATACTGAAGATGCTTTCCGCAAGAATTTCCCCGGCAGCTCGGCGCTCCTTCAACTACTCTCCGCCAAAATCCTAGCATAGCTCAGGTACATCGCTCGAAGGCTTGGTATGGCCTGATGGCAAATTCCTCCTCTAAAGCTCTGCGCTTTTGTTTTTGGTTGTCCCGAACTACGATTGGTCTGAATTTCCCCTGTGGAATACGTAGGCAGCCTCCCGGCCCGACCATAACTAAAACCTTTTTAAAAAACCCTTGGAATAGTGGTTGGACCAAATTGAGTTGCTTTTTACAGCTTTGACTTTTACTTGAATACGTCTCGCGGTCTATCCAAGTTCAGTCAAAGAGGGGCATCTGTAGACACCTCAATTTGGCTCAACGATTATTTCAAGTCTCACCTTGGGGACCATCCCGATGATGAATATGATATGTGGTGTTGTGGTTGACTTCATGAAAGCCTTAGGAACTTTGTGGAACTCTTAAGGGATTAAAGAACACTTTGAAATAGGTGATATGAGTGCCAAGCGATACTTAGAGTGGATAGAAATGTGTTTTAGCCTTGGTAGCATCGTCGATCTTCAAATAAGTCTGCTTTCAGCCCATTTTTCATAAATTAAACTTCCTTATTGTTGTGGTTGGATTCCACCATCTTGTAGTACTTTCAAAACCCTCTTTATTGATATATAATAAGTTTTAAACCAATTTGAAATGAGTGAGATACGAGAATTTTACCAAAACAATCCATTTTCTGACCCATTAAGGGTAAACTTGTCATATCTTTTGATGTACTAAATATATTTGATCCAAACCACTTGGGTTAGAAAGTAGACTCAACAAGCTTTTCAACGGTCCAAAGAACGCGCAAAACCGAGTTCGGTAGTGTCCGGAGCGAGCCCGCAAAGTTTGGCCTTTTGCTGGAAAATCCTTTCCGCGGCCGCGAAATCCTTTCTTCGGCCGTGAAATCATTTGGGCGGCCGGCAGACCGATGTTTTCCAGATTCTGGAATGTTTAGCAACTTTTCAATCCGTTCGCCCAAATCCTAGCAGCCACGAACCATTACTTCGGGGCTACGAATACACTTACCATAGAGGTCTTATTGCCCTAGAACTCCACTTTGATTCACGCCATTTGATTGGCCGGAGTGAGTCACCAATTGCCTATATAAAGGGCCTTAGAGTTCCGAAATAACAACCACGAAATACACATCTCTACACTCCATGATCCGCCCCCAAACTCTACAAAAATCATCTCCTATCAATCCTCTGCAAAAGCCCTAACCTCCCGTGAGTAGCCGCATCCGAGAGTAAAAACCCCCAAAGAACTCATTTCGTTCTAGGGTTTTGTGAAGTTGATTACCACAATCAACCACTATTATCTACTATCAATCGCAATCCAAGCAATCAATCTCTGAGGGATCAAGGTGGTGAGGCCCAGGGGCCTATGGTTTGATTTAATTTCCGTCTCTCGCTTTTAATTAATTCTTTCTATTAACTGTTCGTATTCTGATGTGAGGAAGAACATCGGCTGGGGAATCAATCATTCGGCCGATACATTGATCCAGTGGAATTCCTCGGCCGTGACATCAATTCACCGGCCGAGGGATCTATTTGCTTGGACATATTTGTTTTCTGCTTATTCTGATACATGCTTTCATTTATCGTACTGGCTCACCTTATCAACTGTTAAAGGCTAAAAACCAGATTATGTGTTAGAATTAAATAAAGCAAATATACATTGTATGTCGAACGATTATGGGCCAGTCTCACGACTGGGCAAAGAGGGGTGCCTAACACCTTCCCCTCATTGTACTCTTGGCTCCCGTACCCGGAATCTCTGTCTATTTTTCCTAATTTTAATAAATTAGGTGGCGACTCTATTTTGATGATAACCGTTATCGTGTGGCGATATTCCTAGCCATGGGGATATCCACGATCTTGGTTTATGAAGTGGAACCAAACAACGTGATCAATCTGTATGGCGATGCCCCGTTTGGGAGGTGTCTACATACTTTCGGATACAAGGGATTCCGGGATACTTTTTGTGACCACCCGAGTTTTCTCAACTTCCAAAAATAATACTCCCTATGTTCTTATATGAGAGTCCGCTTTCACTTTTTTATGTTATTTTTATCTTAATTGTTCATATCTTTTAATTTATAATATTTTTTATGATTTCAAAAAAAAATCTAATAAAACTAATTGAAATCTATCAAACAAGATCCATTTTGGATATTTTTAGTATTACAGATTGAAAGATATAAACAATTTTTTGAAGCGTCCGAAATAGTAACATGGACTCTCATTTAGGAACGGAGGGAGTATCTCTATTATAAAATAGAAGGGTGTGGGGACAAGTTGTTGGAACGGCTTAGATTCATTTGATCCAAAAGCTATAGTGCATCCTCCCACTTCCCGGTTAAGTGCCCATGGTTTTCAGCTAAATCACACAACTGCCATCCCCTTCCAACCGGGATGCGTAGTGCCGTAGGCACGGGCTAGCACTAGTACATTGTAATATCTGATGAGCCCTAAATATTGTTTATATTGGGGCTTATCTCACTCATTTTGTTACGCATTCATGCATATTATAGTTTAAATTCGTTTGATTTTGCGCAAAGGTGTCGTGTTGCTAGTTTCAGGTTAATTGTGTGAATAGGGCGTGTTTTGATGCCATGGACCAACTCCAAAGGTATCCATACACCCAAGGCCACGTGGCACTCCGCCACCGAGTCCCAAGAATGATGAATAGTAGCTTCGGAGGGTGTGCGGGACAACGGAAGGCCAAAGGGCACGAAAAGGCTAAAGAAACAAACGAGAATGAAAAACTGTCCAGCTGCTACCCGTAGTCCCAAAATGGTCCTACCCGTAGCCAGTGATCAATAGCGGTGTCAAAACTGCAAAACAAGACTACTACCTGTAGCCCAGAAATGGTCCTACCCGTAGCACCTGGAAATTTCTACAGATTTTTTGCCCGACTGTTGGACATTTCAGGGGTAGTTTAGACTTTTGTATCCTGAATGTTTGGGACTATAAATAGATTTTAACCTCATTTTGAGAGGATATCTTTCATCTTTTAACCTAGAGCTTTCTCTCTCTACCTCTCTCTCTTCTTTAACTCTCAATCATTCCTTAAAGAGCATTGATTGTTGGGTTTTGAGGTGGGTGTGCTTCATTAAAGTTGTAAGAATTTCTCTCCTCCTCAAGGATCTTGTCTTTATTTCAAGTATTATTGATGTTTAGCTTTCACCTTGTCTTTACCTTAGCTCATTTCATTTCTCCGTTCGATATGTGTGAGTAGTGTAGTAAGGTTAGGTTATGGGATGATTAACATCCCGTAACCAAGGAAGTGGCTTGGTCTTCTATTGTAAAATCCCGTTTTCTAGCTTAAACATGGCTTAGGGCTGATTTTATGTATCAAAACGTAGAGGTGTTAATCTCTTTGATCAAGTGTAGGCAAGGGCTAAGCTATTTGTTACATTTGATGCTTTGAGCTATGTCCCTCTTCGGGTTTGTCAAACTGAACCAAAAAGAGCCTTAGTCATGTTTAACATCCTTGTGAAGAAGAGAAGAATTGAGTTCACCCTTGAGTTATGGGTGTTAATTATCCCTAAACCTAGCCTTTAGTTTAATTATCCAGTTAAAAAGCCGTAGTTAGGTTAAGTAGCCATTTACCTAAAATTCTCAGTTGGCCGTCTCAACGCCAAAGGTTGGTTGGCGGTCCTAACGCCGAAATCTCTACACAAGCTAATCTCTGAAACAAGTTATGGATGCGCTCCCTATGGATTCGACCCCGGACTTCCGGGCATTAATATGCTTTCAACCGACCTAGCCCTACGCTTGGGGTATTATTATCTTGGCACACAATTTGGTCGCAAGCAATATCCTCGAAAATTCACAATGAGCTCCGAATTCCAATATAACAAGAGAAGTTTTGTTCACCCTCGATGAGTGTGTGTTCATTATGAATCTCACTTTGATGATTAGAACTATTCGTTTTTTGTAGCTCTATTTTAGGAAATGACCATAGGAAAGTACTGGATATCGGCAAGTGTCTTATCTAAAAACTTCATTTTTTTGCTTCAAAATACTCAACTCAAGAATTGAATTTTAAGATCAAGCACTTACCAATCGTCAACTGAGTTGAATTTCAGCAAGGTATACTAACGAATATATCTTGAAGAAATGAATGATTCTAATATCTAACTCAGATCCGTAATGAGACACCCTTGCGAGGGTGAACAAAAGTACTCTTCAAAATAAATTGTTACTTACCATAATTACGAGTGATTGTCCAGTGCTCCCAGGACATCGCCATGTAGTGCCTCAATACTCCCAGGCCCTATTTGATAGCAGGATTGGACCATGGGATAGGATTACCAAAGTGGTCTAAGAACCAAAAATCATGTTTGGAGTGATTTCCATCCCATGGGATGCCCAATCCCTCAACTGATGGGATTTGCCAACCCAGGGAGGTGTTATTGCTAATCCTGTCCCATGGGATTGGTGATGGCAGACTAAAATACCCGTCCATAATCAAGGAATCTGGGGGGGGGGGAGGACAACCTTGATGGCCTCTAATGTCCAATTTTTACTTGCTGACATACGAAACATTTTGCTACCAACCTAGCTATGTCCCTTTTCATACCCCTCCACCAATAATGTTCTCGTAAGACCCTGTACATCTGTTATTTATTTCTTTGTCACCACTAGACTTGAAGTTTGATGATATAAATGTTGGGCAAAAAGAGTTGAGATGGAAAATTTGATATAAATCTTTTCTATCCAAAATTTGTCCTTCTGTTATTTATTTCTTTGTCACCACTAGACTTGAAGTTTGATGATATAAATGTTGGGCCAAAAGAGTTGAGATGGAAAATTTGATATTAATCTTTTCTATCCAAAATTTGTCCTTCTGTTATTTATTTCTTTGTCACCACTAGACTTGAAGTTTGATGATATAAATGTTGGGCCAAAAGAGTTGAGATGGAAAATTTGATATTAATCTTTTCTATCCAAAATTTGTACTGGCTCATCCACGTAACTCAAATCTTCTTTCAACTCAATAGGTTGTGCCTTAAAACATGAGAAGGTCTGGTAGCTGTTGTGTCCAAAGGGTAGTAGCTAGTAACAGCGCCCAAACGGCACTGTTCTCACGCCATTCCCCAATTCCAAGTTTAACCCTAAGACTCTTGTAGGGAGAAAAAAAAAAAAAACTTTGTTGATTTTTTATTTTTATTTTTGTGGGGTCCATTATGGATCTTACAAAGATGATTTTAAATCGCAAGTTATTCGTAAAATATTTTTTTATGAATTCTTGAAAAAAATTAGCCCAATCTAATAGCGATAACAACTATTTTTGAATTAATTCTCTCTCTCACATTAACCATATTTTTTAATATATAAATAGTCTCCAAAAAATTAAGTGCTCCAATTTTCAATCCGTTGAACCGGTGTGAAGATCATATTTTTTTGATCATTATATTCTAAAGGGTCATAAATAATTTTTATCTCTAAGGCTCTCATAATTAAGTATCTGCTTTTTATTTGGAACCCCGTTGTTTGGCTATAATTTTTGGCTACTTTGGAATTATAATTGTGTGCGAGCGTGCCAGAAAAAACTTGTAATTATCCTTTTCAGATTTAACTAATAAAAAGCCAAACTTAATCAGACGATTGTGTTGTCAGTTTAATTACCTCAATGAAGAGGATTTTTCCTTTGAAGTATTGAAACGGCACAACGATTCACTAGAAATTCAACAATCAAATAGAAATTGGATACTTTGATAAACTCAAAACAACTTGCTTTCCAAATGATTCTCCAACTTTGAAAGAATAAAAATAGATTATAATGTAACTACTACAAACCACTTCGAACTAAGTCTAAGTCTAAGTTCGTAATTTTCTGCCTATGAACAAACCAAGCATAGCGTAGCTGTTTATTGATGATTTGTCTAGAGGCTTTTTCCTTCTTCAATTTCATCTATTTATAAGCAAACTTTGGGGCCTTCTTAACTGCTCTTTATCTCCCGCTCAAACTAGCTTCGAAGTCCTCTTACTTTTGAATTCAAACTTTCCCTCCAGAGCTCTCGCTTGCAACCATTCCATAGTGGTTCAGTTAATACACCATCCCCCACTTTTCCTTGATTAAATCGTGTTTGAATTGTGCAGTTTCATGCCCAAATCTCAACTTCCCTGATTGTGCTCCATGAATGTAACTGCTCCAATAGGGATTTAAATGACATCGTTTGTGACCCTGGGCTTCGAACTGCATGCCTCCTTTCTTTTGTTCTTTGCATGACACTTGGTCATAACTGTCTTGCTTTTAGTGTTCATTCAAAACGACATTAAAATAGCCAAAACGCCATCGTTCCTTTAAATGACCCACACATGTTCTGTTTTGTTCAATGCAAATGGCCACTTGTTACTTTCTGATTGGGCCAATAAATTTCTCATGCAAACACTCGTAGAGCAGAAACTTGATTATGAGAGTCCTAAAGACAAAAATTAATTATAACCTTTTGAAATAAAATAATCAAAAAAATAAGATTTTCGTATCGATTCAAATAGATTAAAAATGCACCGGGTCAAATGGATTAAAAATTAGTGTATTTAAATTTTTTTGAGACTATTTATATATTAAAAAATATTGTTAATGTGAGAGAGAGAATTAATTCTGATACAACTTTTACCGATATCGAATTGAGCTAATTTTTTTCAAGAACGCAAAAAAAATATTTTAAAAATAACTTGCAATTATATTATCTTTGTAGAGCCCGTAATGGGCGCCACAAAAATAAAAACAATATTCAACAAAGGCTTTTTTTCGACAGAGGCTTAAGGGTTGAACTCGTAAATGGGGAATGACGTTAGAACGGTGCCGTTTGGGCACTGTTACTAGCTGCTGCCCCTTAATTGAGACAGCTTCCGATCCCATAATCAAGTATCTATTTTACATGGTTCTAAATAAAGAGTAGATACTTAATTATGAGAGCTATAAGGATAAAAATTAATCATGACCCTTTAGAATAATATGATCAAAAAAATAAGATTTTTGTACCAGTTCAAACAGATTGAAAATTGGAACACTTAATTTTTTAACCATATTTTTTAATATATAAACAGTTTTAAAAAATCTATTAAGTGATCAATATTATTAAATGAACAATCACTTTCCAAAGTGGAGAGTGAGTTTCACCTACCAATAAAACATTTGCTTTATGGAGAGTGAGTTTCATTTTTTCATGATGGTTGTATTTGATTGAGAAGATGTGGAATAAATTTGGTTACAAAAAGTTGCTAGTTTTGAATATCCAAATGTCCAAATTTGATTATTGGTTAAGGTTATTAAGTTTGATTAACACAATTTGAGTATTTTTTTGAGCAAATATTGCTAATTTTAACAACCCTTTAATTTTGATTATTACATTGTGGATGCTAAAATTGTTTTCTTAAAACCTGTTAGTATTTTTTTAGAAAAATAAATTGTTTTTTCACAATTTTTTTTAATAAAAACTGTTACTTTAAAAAAAAAAGTATTTAAATTATTATCACAGTTTTTAGTTTTTAGAATTTTGTAGTTTGAAAAGGTGATGTGACAAGTTTTGGTTATTCAATTTAATTATTACACTGTAGGCCTCTACATATCTAACCAAAATGTGAGATGACAACTTTTAGGCTTCGTTTGTTTGGGCGTAAAATGTTTTCCGGTAAAATATTTTACCTATTTTTTGGTGTTTGATTGTGTAAAAAATGATGAAAATATTTTACATTAATTAAATGAAAATGACTTACCCTTAAATCTTCTGCAAGTTATTTCCGAAATGAACCCGTTGCCTTCTACTGCAATTTTCACTGCTCAATTTTCAATATTTTTCAAGTGCCAACCAAACACCAGAAAATAAAAATTTGAAGTTTGTTTTCTGAAAAAATATTTGACATTATAAAACATTTTATATCGAAACAAACTACTGAGCCTTAATTATCCAATTTTGATGCTCTTAGAGCATCTCCAATCCAATACTCTATTTGAGAGTATCAAAATACTCTATTTTATTCATAAAGTGATTTTAGAGGAAATCACTATTCCTATTTACTCCAACCACAAATCCTCTATTTTTCCCTCTAAAATAGAGGAGGCTTGAGAGAATGGGTTGGAAGAGTTCCATACTCTCAAATGGAGGAATAGAGCATGGGTTAGAGATGCTCTAAGAATACAAATGCCATTTTAAAAGGTGAATAGTGTTATAGAGGAGATCCTCCATATTTTCTCCCATCCTCTGAATATGGAGGATCAAAATCCCATCCTCTCAAATAAAGGAGGTTTGAGAGGATGGGTTGGAGGAATTTTATACTCTCAAATGGAGGAATAGAGCATGGTTGGAGATGCTCTTAAGGTCACCCATTGGCTCGTGATTGATATTGGGTCGGGTTTATCTGCTACTACTTGGAAACCCATTTTGCGAAATCTCTCAAATCACTGGTCTTCGTCCTAATCCCCGTGACCGTGAGAGCCTGGCAGGCAGAGAGAGTGAGAAAGAAGCAAGAAAAATGCATTACTGGGTACGAGCTTCGTCCTCTGATTTCACTGGAACTCTTCTCCAACCTCGCAGGCAATTCTCTCTCTCTCTCTCTCCTCCCCCGTATTTCTCTCTCTCTCTCTCTCATCATAGAGATCGTTCTTGTTTGAATTTTCAGCGGACACACAGCTGTGAACATTGGCAAGTCGAAGATCGTGGTTTTCGGTGGCCTTTTCGACAAGAATTTCCTCAGAGACATCACTGTTTACGACATCGGTATTCTTTGTGACTTTGTCCCTCTTTGGACAACAAATTCCTCTCTTTATTTTTCTTCTTTTTATTAGGGTGTTTGATACTTATATGAATAAATGTTGCCCAAATTACGATACTTTCTTGTCCGTCTAGCCGTTTTTTCATACATACATACTAGCCTCCTTTGCATTAGTCGGCCGGGATTACTCGGCGCCTAGGCGCCAGGTGGAACCCCGCTGCCGTGCCTAGGGGCCTAGGCGTTTGTCTTGGCGCCAGGCTGATTAATTGGCCGCTAGGTGGGATTAATCGGCTAGGCCGGCTGGGCGGGATTACGAGGCTAGGCAGGATTAATCGGCGATTAATCGGCTAGGCAGATTAGGCGGGATTATGCGGCTAGGCGGACGATTAGGCAGGATTAATCAGTTATTCCCTCTCTCGTTCCCTTACAGCTACCTCTTACACTTATATCAATGTATGATATATTGTCATATTGATGTGTAACACATGTTTGATAATAAGTTAATAAATAATAACGGATATGGTAGGACAATATTTAAAAAAATAAAAAATGGAAAATCTGCTAATGTCAAGGCGCCAATTAAATGCCGATTAATAGGCCTAGGTGCTAGGTGATGTCCAGCTGCCCGACTAGCGCCTATCGACTTTTAGACCCTTGGTAAAGTTAATAATGCTTCTTTTAGGGCTTTGAATGTTCTTATCTAGTGAGGCATAAAAACCTTTCCTATTTCTGCTAGGAGTCTTGTGTTTCTCTCCCACTTCCTTTCAAAGGAACATGGATAAGTCCAATTTTATTACTCATGTGAAATTTAAACTTTAGAGTATTAATGGCAAGGAAAACTGTAGAGAAAGAAACTAACCGAGGCTTAAAAGCCTAGTTTTAGGGTGCTTGACTGGAAGTCATCCTCTTCTAACCACATTAGTAGTTTTTTTAAAATCCATGATTCTTTATCGAAAAGACATCAAAGGGCTGCCACCCGTGTACAAAAGAATGCCAATGACAAAAAGGTCATATACATCAAAAAGTCTAAAAACCAATCTAAATAAAGGCCCCTAAACCCCATTATACTCCACTCTGTATTCCAAATAAGTCTATCATACCAAGGAATTGATCAAAGGAGCTGACACATTATTGTGCATGATAAGGTGTTAGTGGGCTGTATCTTACATCATTAATTTCATATTTTCTGGGATATTAGGGGTCTCATTAGCTACAACATTGATCGTTGAGTGTTTTAGTTTCTCCTTGAGTTGGAACTTTTAGTCGTTGTTTTCCTTTAGTATCACATTCCGAAGCCTTAAAAAAGAGAGGCTCAATACTCAATAGGCCCAATTTTGTGCAATGCAAAATGTTCTAGAGTTTCCTTAGACTAAACTTTCTTTTGCAATATGTTGTACGGGGGATAGACAGGAGTGATGTAGAGCTTTTGATTCTTTTGGTTGTGAAGACCCTTGTGAGCATTCTTGAGGCAACACGTGTTGCACCAAAGTTATTACAATTGGGGCTTAAAGGAAGTCGTAACTTTGTCTGTGCCTCAACCCATGACATGTATTTATGTGGGCGTGTCATCAGTGTTGTAAAAGTTGGCCTTGTCGGCCTCCTAAGCGGACCCCAACGCGTAGATTTTAGTTTCTAGGCAGTAATTAGGCATATTATAGTAGTTGGCAATTAGTCATGGATTAATCCTCTAAGCAATGATTAATTAGAGGGATAGATTTCGTAATTTTAACCATATTTTGCAGGTTAAATGTGAAATAGTAAAAAGTACGAGCGTTACATGAAGAAGATTTTGTGTTAGAAGATGACACGGAAGAGGAGGAAGATGATTATTTTGACTGAGTCCCATAGAGACCATGTTTTGGATGGACTTGGAGAAGAAGAGAAGGAGAAAAACCTATGGGTCTATGACTTTGATATTTGACTATTTGGGACTTTATGTCTTACGTACTTAATTTATTTTGGTTTTGAACTTGAACATCAAACTTTGTATTTGACTAGTTATTTGTTACTTACTTTTTTTGTTGTTACTTTAGTCTCTATTCATTTTTCCATAGTCTTATGTAACCAAACTTTGGGGTAGAGGGAGAAACATTTTAAGAAAATGAAAAAAAAGACTAATCTCTCGGTGCCCCACTTCTGCTCGACTAGCGCGTATACCGTTTTTTAGAACATTGTGCCTTATCAAGTAAAATAAGATGGAAGAAGTAATGTTCTTGGAAGAAGTAAAATAAGATGGAAGAAGTAAAATAAGTGTGAAAACAAAAGAATGAGGAGAAATGGTGGTAAGCTGTGCAAAACCTAGTTTTGTTTGGCATAAGTATTATCATAGACTCCAAAAGGACACGTGAAGCACACGTTGTGTAGGAAGTTTAGTGATGTATATTTGTTAGTCATAAAGGGAGGCCCCTCCTGTGAAGCTTCTCAACCAGTTGAGGTCACTATGGTCACGCAAAAGTAGGGAATGGCACTTCTGACATGTTAAGGAGAACAAATGAAAGAGCATGGGAGTTTTATATAGCAAATTTAATAGGACACCTCTTAAAGTTGTTTGTGGCCTTAAAAATAATTCGAGAAGGAATTCTTAATTCTCGAACATAGTTGTTAAGGACGAGATGCGCACCGAGGCGCAAAGATCTGTAGGGGCCTAGGCAGGAGGCGCAATGCGAGGCGCACCTAAGCCAAAAAAAGAGAGAAGGAAAATAGCATACATCAATAATATATAGCCTAATACACATAAAAAGTGTACTGTTTCTGAAAACATTGAAAAAGAGCTTTTCTGTATTCATGTGCAGTATAAGTATATGTATACACAAATAGACACACACATATATATTTCCGAAAACATTACACAAAAAATGCTGCTTCATTTTCATATACAGTATATAATATATGTTGTCTATTACGGGAAGAGAGATGATTGCCTGATGATCAAGAGAGGAGATGAGAGGAGAGGAGAGAAGATCGACTGATGATTGAGATGATACATGTGTTGTTTTTTTGTTTTTGGTGCTTGAGAGAGGAGAGATTTACGATCGGCTAAATTCAATGATGAAGGAGTGAAAGTATACATTTAACCTAGCTTTGATCCTATGGTTGTGACTAAAATTGTAAGAGGCGTGCCTATCTCGCCTAGCTTTGATCCGATTTTACCTTTGCGCCTTTCTCGCCTAGGTGTGCCTTGGCTGAGCTTCATTGAAGACGCCTTGGCTGGGCTCAATCAAGGCACTAACCCTGCTCCTTGATGTGCCTCGCGCCTTTGACAACTATGTTGTCGAGATGAAACTTATTGTTGCTTTGGTAAGGTCGTGTTTGCTTGCGTAGTCAGTCTTAGCCAATGCTTATGGAGCTTGATTGGTTGCTCCTTGTAATTTATGGTAGGGGTGGACGTCAAGTAGGCCGGAACCGGACTAGGTTTGCATTGCGTTGGAAAGGGGGGCATTTGTGCACGCCCAAGCCCACCAATTATAACACCGGGCTTACCCTGGTAATCCCAAGCCTAGCCCTATGAACATTTCATGTTCCAAGCTCACACACTTAGCTCATTTATTTATATTAGCACTTGGGACTATAGTATATTTTTTTCACTTTGAGCTATTTCTAAAGTGAGTACATAAATAAAAACTGTGTATCAAAAAGCAAAATGTTACAATGTAGGTGAGTTGACATCTGAACGTTAAGTTTTCTTGTTTAGTTACCTATTACATTATGGGTCCCTATCCAAAAGTTTTTGAGAAACACAACTTATTTACCTAGTATACACAACTAATATTTTATTTCTTCGTTCGGGCTTGCTGGGCTACGATGGGCTTGAAGGACTATTTCAAAGCCTGTCCCATCAATAAAGGGGCCTAGATATTCAACTCGTCAGTATCCTACAGCTTAATTGTCAATCCCAAGCCCTTAAAAACAAGGCTGGGCGGGCTACTGGGCTGGTCCCCACCCTGAAGTTTGGGGTGCTGAGAGACAGCACAAAACCTTCATAGGGTTGAACTACAAGTTCTGTGAATTTTTTTTTTTGCATGTGGAGTACAATAATTTGAGAGTTGTCCACTTGTTCTGAATTTGAGCCTATTGATTTTTTTCAGAAAACAAATTATGGTATCAGCCAGAGTGCACTGGCAGTGGGAGTGGTGGGGAGGTGGGACCTAGTTCGCGAGCATTCCACGTTGCTGTTTCAATTGATTGCCACATGTTTATTTTTGGTGGGCGTTCAGGTAGTAAAAGGTATGTAAACATCCACTGCATACCTGTGTCCTTGCACATAAATGTTCTGTTGGTAATATGGCCTGCCTGCTATTGATCACGGAATTGTCTTTTCAGGCTGGGTGACTTCTGGGTCCTAGATACAGGTAAGAATATGCGATTACTGTATAGCATGTTAACCATATTAGCATGTCAATATACATCTGTGATTTTGTTGGGTTTCATCTCGTGCTCTTGTTTTGTCAAGGAATAATTTATCTTGTATCTGTTCCAGATATATGGCAATGGTCAGAGCTTACCAGCTTTGGTGACTTGCCATCACCACGGGATTTTGCTGCTGCTTCAGCTATCGGAAACCGTAAGATTGTTATGTGGGTATTGATAGGTTTGCATATTTGATCAACTTATTGACTTATGTATTTGTCAACTTTGTGATCTGAAGGGCTTTAATCTAATGCCAGGTATGGAGGATGGGATGGTAAAAAATGGTTGTCAGATGTCTATGTCATGGACACAAGTAATTTCCTCCTTTGGTGTTAATGATTTACACCTGTAATTTCTTTTTTCTTCCTGATTAATCTTTTCATTTGTTCCAAACAGTGACTCTTGAGTGGATGGAGCTATCAGTTTCTGGATCATTGCCACCACCTAGATGTGGTCACACAGCTACTATGGTTGAGAAACGGTTGCTGGTCTATGGTGGCAGAGGTGACATAGAAATCTGGGTCCCATTTGTCAGCCCCATTTTCTTCTTTGGTGTCCAAAATCTTCTTCATGGTGTTACGTGTGGAATAGTGTCACGATTCTGTATCTTATGCCACCACATGTTTTGGTTTTTTGACTTTTGTACCCTCCTCAGGTTTAGTAATGTAGATTCCTTTGCACTCATCTTGTTTTCATTCTCTCTTTGTTCCAAATTTTTTCTCACATTACAGGTTAACCCAGTTGTCCACAGTCTCTCTCCCGCCTCCTATCCCTTCAAGTTCAAGTACCATCATCTATTTTTCTCTCTTCCTCTATCATCTCACTTGGAATTAACCGGCCACCACCATTCCAATTCAGCTTCCATTCACATATACCTGCATATGTGATATAAACAGAACAATAGCAGATTTTCGTTACTTAGAGCTAAAAAATGTGTCTACTGTTGCCATCCGCATCTCCGCGGTGGATGTTAGCATGTTCCAGATCAGTCCCTATGATACAGATGTAGATCAATGGAGTGAGTGATGATGGGTGGCGTGCTTGACTCAAAGATAAACGATTATCCTTGTCACCATAGAAAGAAGTAGGGCGTCAATCTGGTCGTGTATAACTCACGGAAAAGAAGGTTGGGTCTGGATCTGAGAATAATAATCTATGCAGCTTCAACATCTCTTGGTCAACGGTGAGAAGTTCCCTTCCCTTTTTGAAAATGCCTGATGGGTCTGCTCAGCAAACGTACAAAGTGGAGCTGCCAGCTGTTTGGCTGACCCTCTTCTTACCATTCGGGTTGGGTTGACCCAGAAGTACTGTAAGAAAGAATGGAACCACTGGAGAGTCGTCTGCAGTTCACACTTGGGCAAGTAAAGGTTCGACGGCTGAGTTGATGACTACTAAGCAAGCTTTCCTCTTTCTTCTAGGGTTGTTCTCCAGACCAGGAGGCTGAACCCCGTCTCTGTAGGCAGCCAGCAAGTAGAAGAAAAAGCGGAGACATATGTTGTTTAGCATAGGTTTACTGGGAATAGTCTAGGATGCGACTGTAACTGCTATCCCACTTGGGCCACTTCACTTTCCAGATCTGTTGATCACTGAGATATTCCTTGTGTCACGAGCATGAATGAGCGTTCATCCATCACTTACGCTATTTTCACTCACGCTATTTCGAGAAGCTGTCTTTCTAAAGTAGCTAGCCGTCTTTTTCTGGCCGGGTGGGACTGCAGCTAAGGCTTCGCCGTTTGGGTTGCGGAGCATAATGATATTAGACACACATCTAGCGCTTTCCGCCCTTCTCTAGTGGTCTCTTCAGAAATTGGTCTAGAATGTATGAAGAATTGGAATGAGAAACTAGAAAGAGGGCAAATGAGATGAGAGTGGAAGTTGTTACACGGTCTTGGGTAGAACACAACCCCAAAAGTTAGCTGTTGAAGTAACGGTGTCCTCACGCTTTTGTATACTTCATATTACTTTGGTACCCAGGCGATTTGGGACTTCACACACTCACTCACTCACAACGAGCTCTCTCGACAACACCTATCGTTAGGAACGGACATGCCCCCGCTCAAAATTAAAAAAAAAATTAAAAAAATTACATATTTAGCATAATTATGTAATGTAATACTATATTTAGCATACGCACTTATATATATCTCAAAAATAGAAATGTAGAATTAATTCCGTGCTTCAACTTTTGTTGACTGGTTCGTTTATTATTATTGGTTGATAAACTGTTTGTTTATTTAAGGATTTTAGCTCTTGATTCTCGTTATTTTTATCTGAAGTGGAGAAATGTATTTAAAAAAGTTATCAATAAAACCATCTCGATCATTCTAAAGACTTGTCAATGTCAATGTAAAACATACTCTAATAGTTTTGTCTAAGATTATGTGCATATTTTTGGATCTTTTTATAAAAAATTTGCATTATAAATTTAATAGTAAATAATGAATGTCTCAATTTAGCATGACCTTATTGTGGTTGACTAGGAAAAAAAATTCCACGATTATGATTAATAAGGTGCCCCCACTAGGCTAGATTTCTGAATCCGTCCCTGCCCATCGTGTGCAGTCTAGAGACACGCACCCTATCCATCTCTGGTATCTAGCTTTGATGTCCTGTTACACGGTATGAGGTAGGATCACCTGGCTTCAATCCCTAAGCTTTCTTTCACTCCACCAAAAGCTAGTTGTTGAAGTGAGGGTGCCCTCATGCTTAACTTCATACTCCGTATTACTTTGGTTCCCTTATGATGTGGACTTCACTTCACGAGAGTAACAGATATTTAGGGGCATAATCGTAGGACTGAGTTAAACTGTCGTGACACTAAAACATATAATCGTGACATTATCAGCCAGTGACATTTGTTAAGCATCTTAGTTCTCTGGTTGACTTTTAATTTTTTTTTGAGTATACTCGTAGACTTTAAGTGCTGTGAAGTGGTTATGGTTTGAACTTTGAAGCAAGATAGTATTCACTATAGTCAGCTCAGCTGTATAAATTGATTTACTCTCGTCATTGCCGGTTGATATGATGTATTTCAGAACAGTACAAAGTTCATGAGAGAGTGCTACTTTGTAATATGTATGGCCAGCTATTGGATATGGTTTAAATCCATTTGCAAACTGATTTGGGGGGCTTTACCTGGAAATTTTGATGGAGTAATATTTACATCGCCAAATAATCACTAAGATCAATCTTTTCACCTACATTATAAGTTTTGGATGTAAGAAGAAAGCCAAAGCCTTGTGAATTGTGTTTCTGCGTCAATCTTTTGGATTATTTTGTTGGAAGTTGGAACACAATAATCTTTGTGGACAAATTTGCTGATGTTGAATGCTTATGGGATGAAGTGTGTTATTTGTCTTCTTCTTGGGTATCAGCTTCTCCTGCTTTTTATTCCTTGGGATTGGAGGGCGTTTGGATTTGTTTTTAGAGGCGTTGTTTAGTTTTGAATCTTTTTTTTGTATTTTTCCTTTCGTGGCCCTCTTGTCCCCTTTTCTTGCATCTTTGCGGTATGTGTTATGTAAAAGGAGATACATCTGAAAAATAGGAAGTGAAAAGTGACTATTCTGGGTCCTCTAGAAGATGTACTAGAGCTATAAGTGTTGCAATTTTCTAGGCTGACTCTGGACTTCATGGTGGTACTGTGTGTCAGTTAGTTT
The DNA here is from genome assembly GCA_020567845.1 of Rhododendron henanense subsp. lingbaoense. Taxonomy (NCBI): domain Eukaryota; kingdom Viridiplantae; phylum Streptophyta; class Magnoliopsida; order Ericales; family Ericaceae; genus Rhododendron; species Rhododendron henanense. The sequence goes on along the minus strand of CM036317.1, from coordinate 17,445,806 downwards.
GTCCCCTATGACATTCTGGTTCTGTTTTCATTGAAGAATCTAGACCTCTGGTATTCTAGAGTTGAAATCTTGTAAAATCATCAATCCCGTGTTTTAAAGGAAAAGGGAGAAGAAAAACGGAAAGATCAAATTATTGGTTATCATGGATGATAGCCTAAAACAGATTATTATGATTATTTCTATCTGCAAAGTAATTTTAGTTTAGTTCTTTATTCTCTGGTACTGCCGTCAGAAGAACAGCTATCTGACTTCAATTGATGCCTTTCAATATGTCTAGAAATTAAATTTGCTTGTATCCATCTATTTTTCAAGTTGATACTGCAAGTTTTTCAATGTAGGAGGTGGAGGGCCCATTATGGGTGACTTATGGGCTCTGAAAGGTCTTATTGAAGAAGGTATTATATTACTTCATCTTTCCTCCTGCTTTTTTATGTGTCTGTATGAAGTTACTTGCATGGGATATTAGGTCATACCCCATCTTTACTTGCATGGGATATGAAGTTACATACACTATCTTGCCTTCTAATTATAATTGTTTCTGTGTTGTTTGCTATGCATTTTATTTTTATCTATCACGTGTCTTGATAAATTAGGAACGGTTTATTTTTTCAAGGAAATAAAATTGTTTATCATTATGTTGCAAATTTGAGACACATGGAACATTTGACAAGCATGTGATGGAATCTTCTACGGCCTTCTTCCTTATTGAAATAACTAGCAAGATCAATAGTTCCAAGTCAAGGATTAAAAATTCGGATGGTGCTTACCATAATAACTATTAGACAGCAGTTGACCAAAGTAAAAGTTCATGCCGACAAAAAAACAAAAACCAGCTGTTGGTCTGGTCTTCGTCTTTAGTAAACTTTTTCTGCTTTTGGTCATTATTTTTTACTTTTAAGACTTGTCTCGTTGAAACGGATGACTAATCCAAAAAATATATAACGTGAATCTAACCAAGTTTCACAGAAGATGAAACAAAAATACAAAACCAAAAAATACCCAAAATTTAGGAAAAATGGGGCCTAAATGCATACCCAATGATTTCTGAAAAATGAGGTGTTCGCATGTCCATGTCTTGTGGTATCTATGTCACTTTCCGTGCTTCTTAGATCTAGATTCTATACCTATGGGCTATCTTCTAGCTAGATGAGTTATGTCCTTTGTGCAATTGTTCGTTGTTTTTTGTTCACCCTTTACATAGTTCCAACGTGAGGTAACTCTTTGAGGTTGTCAACGTGAGTGCCTCTGTATGTATGCATGTCATTTGTCCGTCTTTTTTCTTCTAATTAAATTTTATCATTTTATATTTCCTCCTTATCCAGCTATGATATCTGTGACAATACTGTGTTCTGCACTTGTCTTTTTTTGGTGCCTTCTTGATCTTTCTTAATTGAATTGTGTTCTGTATGTTGGGGAAGGAAGAAAATGAAACTCCTGGATGGACCCAACTGAAGCTTCCTGGTCAAGCTCCTTCACCTCGTTGTGGTCATACCGTCACATCTGGAGGGCACCATGTAACTACCACTATGTAACCCTTTCTTTCCACTATGATGCTACCTTATACTTGCTATTTCGTGAATTGTTGTGTAACTTGATGATGAAGTTGATAATCACATATCGAGTCATCAGCATTGACACTCTAGATTGCCCTATACCTCTGTATTTACTGATACATATAACGTTAGCACAACCATGTGATTCACAGTACCATGTTTATTGGAATGTGGTATCTTGGGGTTTTGAGTCTGAAATCCAACCAAATCATTTATGAACATCCATTGGTGGCATTGGATTTTAAGTTTCATGTTTGCTGATGTAGATACTAAGTGTAGAAGCTTGTACTACAACCATGGGAGTTTGGGTTCCAATTTCCAAATTAACGGAAGGGCTTGAACTGAAACTTTCTAGAAGCTACATGAGTTTTTTATTTATAACGTGTTGCGGATCAAACTACGCCGGTGCCTTTGTTTCTTTGGTTTTTATTTTGGAGTCCTGCTACAAACACATACAATCTGTGCACAGATTTCGTTGTAGGGCGGGGTCCCACACAAATCATCCGAGCCGTTCATTAAATGTAAAATATTTTTTTGAGGATCCCCGTAAAAAATAAGCTCAATCCGATACCTATAGGTGCTTCATCCAACCATCTAACTTTTCATTCAGATTTCCGGATAATGAAAAGTTATATGGTTGGATCGAGCACCTATAGGTATCGGATTGAGCTTATTTTTTACGGGGACCCTTGAAAAAATGTTTTACATTTAATGAACGGCTCAGATGATTTGTGTGGGACCCGTGGTGGGCCCCACAACGAAATCTGTGCACAAATTGTATGTGTGTGTAGACTTTCTGTTTATTTTGTTGCTTGTCTTTTTGATTGTTTCTGTTTCCAAGAGGACAAAACTAAAAAATAGTTCACCTATATGTATATAAACATAAAGGATTTTGAAACTAAGTTCCTAAAACCTGTGCAGAGCTCGTGAGCACAAAAAGAAGGTACTACCTAATCTAACTCCACCAAATGAATCACCCTCTGCGAAGCTACTCGGTAATACATGAACAACATATTTCTTGGGCTGCCTACATATGGCAAATCACACCGTTGAGGAAGTAAGGACCAAATTGACCTTCTCTTTGAACCAAATCATTGGATAAAGTTTCTTATGAGCGATGGCCATTCAAACACTACCTTAAGGGGTACACATGCACTCCTAATCCATTTACGAGGAACACAGATTGGTGCATTTGGCTTTATGGTTAGTCAAGAAGCTTGAGAGAGGTATAAAAATGAAGCTATTTCTGGGTGCTCATAAAATTCTTTCCCGGTCTAGTAAGGAGATTCTTGTATATTGCCCTTACCTGACACATTTACCGAGTGTACTTTGAATAGCAACCTGTTTACCTTGAGATTATGTACCTGCCCATACTTCTTTTTCTGTAATTATTTACTTTGGCTCCTGGGGGATAGGGGAGGCGTTCCTTTATTAGAAAAGAGGCTGTTGTGAAAACAATTACTTATGATTTGCTCCCTCCATTTCTAATTGTTAGTCCATTTTTCCGGTTTGGGATGTTCCAAAATGTTGGTCCTTTTCTAAAATTGGAAATAGAAATTCAATGATTTTCCGAAAGTATCCCTCATAAGTGACTATAAGTAGGTAGAATATACCTTTTCAAAACAAAAAAGTAGGTAGAAATTAGAATATAGGGGCAATGAAGGAAATGATGTCAATAAATTTGAATATAAGTGCAATCATTACATGTCTCCTTGAAAGTTAGAACTCCCAAAAGAGACCGACAATAAGGAATGGAGGGAGTATTATATCTATCATCTGATCTTCTTGCTTCTAGCCAGGGTTCTAAATCGTGGTATGGGTAATGTATCGGTATTGGTGATATGGCCATGTATCAGACAATATTTAGAACCCTGCTTCTAGCACTTGGTACCTGATTTGGTAGTTTTCCACCCCTTTCATTTGTGGTAGCAACCATAATAATTTATATGATGTCATTATTTTTGCAGCTCTTGTTATTTGGAGGGCATGGAACGGGTGGTTGGTTGAGTCGATATGATGTTTATCATAATGATTGTGTTGTCTTAGACAGAGGTGAGTCCTCTTGTTCGAGATTAAGTAGCAGAGGTTTGTTTTTTCAGTATAAGTTTCCTTTCCTACAGCCTGAACAACATCACGAACAGATTTATCTTTTTGCTTGTTTGGTGTCTCCAATGGGGCATCAGAAGAGGCTCTGTGAAACAGTCCACTCATCTTCTTGCCTCAGTAGTGGAAGTCTAACCATAGTCTAAAGTGATTATAGAACAGTTTTTGGATGTTTTGTGCCAATGGAAAAGAAGCCGAAACTTATTGGCCCATATAGTTGAGCTTCGCCATGAGGAGGTAGTGTGACCATGATTTGACCTAAATATGCTGTTAGCAAATCGTAACAGTCGATGCCCCTTTTTTTATTGGTTAATTTTGGATTCCCCATACAGCAATATGGCTTTATGGAACCTTCTTTTAGAGTCAAAATACATGGTACTTTATTTTCTCCTCTCCGTTATTACGACCTAAACCCACTTTACATCAAATTGAATATTAATATGGTAAGTTGTAACAATTTTTCCATAAATGATTGGGTTAGAAAAAATGTCAGCATCAAATGTTGTTTCTTGTTAAGTTCATCTTGAATCATGTTCAAGTATTATTCTGAAGTTGCTTATGTTGTTTGGCTTGTAACTAGTTTCTGTGCAGTGGAAGCGCTTGCTCACAAGCAATGAACCCCCTCCTGCACGAGCATACCATTCTGTAACCTATGTTGGGTCACGTTATTTGCTATTTGGTGGTTTTGATGGCAAAACAACATTTGGTGATCTATGGTGGTTGGTTCCTGAAGGTACTACCTTTGTTTTCAACTATTATGGTAGTCTATGTCAAGTTGTTGATTGGAAAGTTGCCTTTTGTGTTTCAGTGAGATAACTATATCTAAATCATACATGTACTCAATTTGATGTTGGCTTGATTACCTATAAAAGGGTATTAAGTGGGTGATTGATTCAACCCTTTCATGATGAAATACTTCAGTTGAATTTTTGGGCATTGTTATCATGTAATATGCATTTTATCTCATGATTCATTATTTCGGCAGTTTGACTATTCTTAGAATTTCGCAAAAATGTTTTAATTGGAAGATCTGTTAACTAAGAAATAGATTTCAGGTGTCTTATTTCACCTTTTGTTTTTGTTTCATGCTAAATCTCTTATCGTGTTTTTTATCTTTGAGCTGAGAAAATTGTATGTCTTTTTGTGCAACACCAAATGTGATCTTCAAGGGCTGGATGAAATCTTCCACCTCCCTGAATGTTCGACTAGCCCATTTGGGTTTGACCCAAAGGAAACCTTGGTGGGCGTTCCCTCTGTGTGAATCTGGATACCCTTTTCTCTAGTTCAGAAGGGGAAAAAGAAAACAAGAGGAGGTTGACCGTTTTAGTCTTTTAGATTGGCTTACTTTTTTCTTTGGGTTATTTAAGATGAAAATCTAAAGAGACGTGAATGGATTGGATAGTGATGTCAATGCTTCAATTAGGGAAAGGAAAATGACAAGCTATCATGAATCGACTCTCCATATTAGAGCTTCATGCCCTATCAACATGACTTGTACACCGGCGCGGGATTTGTGTTGGTCATGGCATACTCTGATAAGATAGCAAAGTCCTGCGTTTGGGTTGAGATTCTGGCCGATGAGAAGGAGGAGGAAGTTGGAATGCAAATAAGCCGGCCGATCTACCATTATATATATATATATATATATATATATATATTAATGTATATGCTGATCTAAATCCAAAATGGGCAGAACCTATTGCTATTAAGTATTAACAAGCAGCAACAACAATGTACTAGTTGACTAACAATGTAAGGGACAAATCTTGAAATCATACAAAGTGCTTTCTTTCATTACAAGTGTTGTATCCACCTTCCCGTGTCCAACTTTTTTAGCCAAGTCTAGGTATCTTTAGTTAAAAAAAATTAATGGGTCCGATGTCTAGACACTTGTCGAAACTAACACCCCTACTAGTCCGATGTATTAAAGGAATGCTGGTCGGAACAACTAAATAATTGTGAGAGGTCTTGGACTCGAAACCACATAGTTTTACTTACCGATTGATGTTGCAAAGACATCTTGTGTGCACTTGGACGTTTGTACGTGCTGTGTGTCGCATTCTATTTCAAGTTTCCCTGCAGAAATAACTTCAAACTTGGAGACTTGACCTTTTCCGAACACTGACGACTTATTCTTGATTTGTAGAGGACCCTATTGCAAAACGGATGCCGTCATCTCCACCAAGAAATGGTCCTGAAAATAAGGATGTGGCAATGGCAAATGATGCTCTCCAATCTACAGTCTCGGTAATGATCTGGAAATGTTTACGTGACCCTCCGGCCTTGACTTCTAATTTATTTGCTTTCCTTTCCACTTCCTTCTCCCCTTATTTTCTGAGCACCCTGTTTTTTATTCAACGTGTTTGTAGCTTGCTCCTGGTATGTAGGTGTCCATGACCTTTTGATATATCTATTAGTAATTATTCCCTGGGTAGGACCCTTGTGTGCAACAACTGTTTTTCTATTATGTATCTCGTTACTTGGTTTTGAACAGTTGTGGCGTTGAATCATTGGTTAGCTGGGCAATTGGTGAAGTCCATTTATAGTTCTGTTACATAGTATTCCACTTGTAGTTATGTTACATTGGAACCCTGCATCTCACAGGATGAATCTTTTGAGGTTTTCTCTTCCGCCTTTAGGCTTCATTTGGCCGAGGAAAGTGGTAAGGAATGGGAATGGAATCGTGATGGATTCGGTGGTATCATGGAATGGAGTAGAACAAGTTATGAAGTGCATACAGATGACAGCACTTTAAATGCTGCAATGAATTTTGACAACCATTCAAGAATTAGTTACACAAGGAACAAAACTTATGCAAAACAATCATTCAAAAGAACATGTTTCATTAAGGAAACATAAAGGCTAAAGCAAATAGCTTGAGAGTGGTTGAGCTATTGGTTGGCACTTGGCAGGCATTTTTATTTTTTATTTTTATAATAACTAGGTGTCCGGGCCAACTTGGGCACATCTCGACTAATCCTTGGGTCCTGTAGTTAACGATCGTGCAAACCTCTGATGGCTGTAAAGGAGTTGATGCACCAGGGAGGTTTCGAACCTGAGATTGTAGGAGGGAGCAAACCCCTAAGTCCTAGGCCTTGACCACCAGATCAACCCCTTAGAGTTAAATCGACATCCTTAGCATTGACACTGTATTGATGGATCAATGACGGTGATGGATGTCCTATTGAAAGGCCCAGTCCATGAGGGGTCAGAGTTGCCATATGGTGCTTTATTAAGAGGAAGGGCCAATTGATAATTTTTGGGAGTGTTGCTTTCCGTGAAGAGCAGAAGCAAGGAAGAGGGAAGGTGGATGTTGACTAGATGTCACATAGCAACAGGGATCCGGAGGTCTATTATCAATCTGTTTAGTGGTCAAATTAGGAGTGGAAAAATGGAGGTTAGTATGGGCATTCCATTCAACACGACACGGACACACTGATACATCATTTCTCATTACATTAGCTCATGGACACCTTGGGTGCATGTTGAACATCAAAATATATATACAACAACATAGTAAATTAACAGTAACAAAGGATCTATTGTTCTCAAATGGGGGATAAAAACATGCATTTTAAAGTACGAAGATATAGGAACAACAAGCACTAGATTAGTATTCAAGACCTAAGCATCCATGACATTTTAACCCTGCTCCAACTTTTTAAATATGAATCTGACCTCCTACCTGCCTAGAATGCCCCCTAGTGTTTCCAATTAACACAAATATGACACATAAGTTGGACACATATGTGAGCATGTTGGACATATGTACATGAGGCAGGTCCGTGCTTCGTAGCATCCAACCTATGACTTGTGTCCTTAATGTCTTACGGTCTTTCATACATTCAACCTCTTGTAGCAAAATTTGCAAGTATTCTATCTTCATCTTTATAGGAAAGTGGAATTAAGGGGTCTGCAGTATCAGAGTTACAGAAAAGGTTGGAGATTTTTGTCTCACTTTCTAGCCCGGAGCTTCAAATCACTGAAGAAATGGAGGACAAAGAATTTCTTGAACTAGCATCACAGTTGAGTGAAGAAACTGTTGCTGGCACTGAACAGATTTCACATAATCAGGTAACTTTGGTATATTTTGCAACATCTGTCTGGATATAAAACTAAGCGTGTCCTATATGGTGATACATAGGCAGCTGAGGCAGTTCGTAATCACTGGAGAAAATCCACGCCAAAGTCAATACCTTTGAAAGAGCTGAGCCCCTTACTTCGTGACTACCAACGCTTGATTGCACGTGATCACCTGTAAGGATGGGCTTTTATGGATCATTATTTTCCTTGGTCATGGAACTTTGCTGAACAGTACTGTATTCTTGTCAAATAAGTTGAACTTCTGGTGGTCAGCTCAATCCCTGATATAAAAAAGCGTGCACAAACAGGGAAAAAAATTTCAGTTTTATTCTTGTTAACTATGGGGAAAAGAAAATATACAGATTAACCACCACTGACCACACTACAGGACAACAGGAACCAACAATTGTTAGCTCGAGGGGGATATCTTTCCATCTCCACGAGCATTTATGGGACTTTCAGGTCTCTGTTAGGGCCGTGGTGTGCACACTGTACTTGCAACAAAGAAAAGACCTGGAAACAAAAGAGAAGGATATAGGCATGTAAAGAAAGTTTAGTAAAAATACTAGCAACCTGTGGAAGGATTGGAGATTGGGAGCTTAAATTGGAATAGGCTGAATAGCTCGGGGCTGGACCATGAAAGACTTACCGGAGGTGTACCCATGTCAGACACTCCGGGGATACGAGGAGACATATGAGATATGCCACGTTGTTTGTCCATTAAGTTAATATTTTTCATTGCGAGACATGCCGGGGCCACACATGCGAACACGGCAGGGTGATTTCTATGAACTTCAAAAGCCTTTTCGGAGTAAAATATTTATATTTTCAAAAATATTGGGCCAATAGTGTCATATAAAACATGTGTATGTGTGTGTGTGTAATATGCATAGACCATCGGTCGATAATGCATTCGATAGGAATTCTAACCTAATTATATACAGTAGTTACAATTTAGGTTTGCATAACTAAAAGACTTATGTAACAAAAATTTTCCATGTCCCCTGCCGTTTCCGTGTCCTCATCCTTTGAGAATTGATGTGTTCCATGTTCGTGTCCTTGTGCCCGTCGTGTCTGTATCCATGCTATGTGGGATGAAATCATAGAACTTTGCAGCACTGAGTTACTGATGTATGGTTTCTCTAGGCATATCTTCCTCTATTGTTTCTAGGGATTATGGTTATTGTTTCTAGTGATTATGGTCTATCCTTGAACTATGATACCTGTTTGTAATTGGTATTTCATTCCACAACAATATTAGTAATTTTGTGGACGGTCTTCATGTCTGACAGAATGAAGGTTGGATCTGATTTACAATCCATTGAATCTGATTTTTCTGGAAAGCAGTCATATCATTTCTACCATATGAGAAACGCTTTGCAGGTATTGGTCTGATACCGGAAAACACACATTCTCTCTCTCTCTCTCTCTCTCTCTCTCTCTCTCTCTCTCTCAGGGGATAAACCATGAACATCTATTGAAAAGAGAACTGAATTCTCTTGCTTGAATTATGCACAAGAGCAGTCACAATGTCAATGAACTCCACATTCTTTCATCCTATTTTTTTTGGGAGAGGGTATATATTCATATCGCCCTATTTTCTGCTTTCTTCACTTCGATAATGTCCTCCTTTGTGATTTCAGTTGCGCATGGATGATATCCCAAAACTGCTGGAAGAGTACAAGCGGCTTCAATCCAATTAAAGAACAATACTCATACCCATCTTTTGTAAAGACAGTAACTTATTAAACAACAGTATGGAGATCTTTTCTACGAAAGCGAACAGAAAGTTGCCAGAAGGTCCTTGCCGTTTTATTATTTTTTAACTAACTGTGATCGGTTTGAAATGCCAGTTATTGTGGTCAAGTACAAGTAATCTTTGGTGATGATGATATAAAAGGAACCAACTTGTTTCAAGTTATGAACTAAATGTTGCTTGGCATGCCTAAAAATTATATCCTAGTACCATGCTAAAATGCCATTCCGTTTGCCCATGGTAATCAAGAGGACAGACTTGTTTGACACTTTTCTCCAAAGGGATCTACTTGGTTAAATCTGGTTACAAAATTGGCCTGGACTCCCATGAAAAGAAAAAGGATGGTGAAACCTTCCTCTTCTTTCTCTCACCCTCCGATGTTTGGAAACCTATCTGGAATTTGAACATCCAACCGAAAATTAAACATTTTTGGTGGAGGACTTATCGAAATCTTCTTGCAACAAGTGACAACCTTCATGGGAGAAGTTACACTGGGCCCAAGGAGTGCCAAATCTGCCAGAAATTCCCAGCGACAGTAGAAGTGTAGAACATATGCTATTCTGGTGTGAGTTGACACATGCTGTGTGGTTTGGTTTAGAGTAGATCCTGACTCCTGAGAAGCTCGCATCAGTTGTGCACGTATGCATTGGAGTGCTTCCCAAAGGAGAGAGAGAAATGAGTTTCTGGTATGGCAGCATCCATTGGCTGGTTTATTTGGAAGGAGAGAAATGACGATGTCTTTAACCATAAAAAAGTAGACCCTCTTACAAGTTATCCAAGAGGCATCACTATCAAGGCTGGAATTCCTTTCTGCAATAGAAGGTGATTCTGCATCTGTTTCTCGTTTACGAAGGCAGGTTGTAAGTGTGGAGAAATGGGCTGCCTCTGGAAAGGGGGTGTCTCAAAATCAACTGTAATGCAGCCATGAAAAAGGATGACTCTGCTGCCTCTATTGCAGTGATTGTCTGAGATTCGAAAGGTAATCTCGTTGATGGATTTGCGAGGAACATTTATGCTTCTTTGCTTTTACAATCTGAAGTTATGGCTATCCGTTAAGCTTGTGTCTTGCTAAGGCAATGAACTTGTCAAGCATTGAAATTCAAGGAGACAACAAGCAAGCAATCTCTGTGTGTGTTTCAGAAGATCATCCGCCCCGGGAATGCTCAACATCATTGATAAATGTTGATTTGATGGCTTCGGAGTTCTCTTTCTTTCTCCTGGTGTTCTAGCTAGGAAGGCAAATGAAGCAGCAAATTGGGTTGCCAAAGCTCGCAACGAAAACAATCTTGCCCCTTCTTGGATTGTTTATACTCCTTCTGAGCTTCTTTCTTTTCTTTCTTTTGATGCCCCTTCGGTGTGGTTGTAGCCTCTTTGGCATTTTTCCATGATCAAAAAACAAAACAAAACAACTTAGCCTGCTAGTTAAGCGAAAAAGCTAAGGCCACCGACGGCCACGGGGCTCACTCCGGGCCCTGCATAGATTCGAGCAATTCAATAATTTACGGAAAATCAACTCAATCCGATATGTGTAAGTGCTCGATCAAATCTTCCACTTTTTTATTCAGATTTTGGATCCTGAAATTTGAATTAAAAAATGGAAGATTGGATTGAGCACCTACACATATTGGATTGAGTTGATTTTTCACAGGCCCGCTTGTTTTTTTTTTTCCAGTCAGAGTATGTATAGGTGTTATCGCCCTTTTCTCTAGAAGCAGGAGAAAAGTGTTGGGTTTTGCCCATGTGGTATTGGGTTTGAAAAAGAAAAGGAAAATGATAATGGTTGGTTGTGTATTTATTGGTCTGAAACTTATTTCGATATTTTTTACTTTTTGTAACTTTTCGATTAGCTTTTCATTTCACATTGTAATTTCTTATTTTTCGTATAGTTGAATATCTCTCTTCTGTAGAATAGGTATTGAGGCCGAACCACGTATATATTGTGTGTTCTTTTGTGTGGGTGTTTATTTCTTTGCTATGCTTCCATTTCCCAGCAAAAAGGATTCCAACAGTAGTTGGTGTGTGAAGTGGATGTCTCCTAGCAAGCTTAGGAGAAATTGCAGGAGCTAAATTGCTCCAAGTGTTGATGGTGATATTGCGCCTAATGTGAACCTTCTTCAGGCATTGTACATAGCCTACAGAGGAATGACTAACTAACTAGTCCTTTTTCTTGTCCAAATAAAGAGGACTTCTAATTTAACATAAACTAACTAACAAAATAGGAGAAAAAGAAAGAACTTGCAACCAACCCCTAGGCGTGGTTCTTCTACCAAAATAGGATAGGAATTATATACGTACTAACTAAAAACAAAAGCCAGACCGATCGGCAGTGTGTAATCTCTCTTCTTTCTCTCTCTCTCTCTAGAAAAAAAAACCCTAGCCGCCGCCGCCGCTTGGGGGAGGAGGCCTCCGCCTCTCTCTCCCTCCTCCCCCCCCCTTCCGTTCATCCTCCCTCCCCCTCCTCGCCTCGTCGTCGCCTGGCGTTGGGCTTCCCGTGCTCCCAGTTTGGGGCGCTTGTGGTGTTGGGCCGGCGTGGTTCCCCCTTATGGCGGCTCTGTCCAGTGACCGGTGGTGCTCCACAGTTCGATGTCCCACTCGGCGGTTCCAGATCTGTTTTGCTCGGGGCCGGCGTCGAGGTAATAAGGTGTGCGGTTGGGGGTGGGGTTTTTTCTTTTGTTTTTTGTTTTTCCGGTTGTCAGTCCGGTAGTCTCCCGATCTAGGTCCTCCTAGATTCGGCCTGTGCTGGTCTGGGTTTCCCCCAGGTCCGGCGGTTTGGGTGGTGGGCAGAATAAACTTATTAGGTTTCGGTGTTGGTAAGTTTTGAAGATGGATGTGGTCGGCGGCTGTTATGGTGGTGATGGGGGTTTTCCGGCAGTGGCAACCGTGGGGCCTTTGCTGGGGGTCTTCGCATCAGCTCCAGTGGGTCTCGCCCGCGTTTAGCTTTACTCTGGACCGTCAACGGCAGATCGAGCGTGAAGGGAGGTCTGGTGTCCATGGGAACAGTTTTCTTTTACGCTTGTATTTTGTATTTTGTTCGTTGCTTGGATTACATCTGTTTTATTGTGTAATGGTTTGTGCTGGGATTTCGTTTGAGATCTCTCTGCTTTGTCCCGGACGGGATTCTCATATCGGCACCTCGTGTTGATTTGTTTTTGCAGGGTGTCCTAGGGTCCTGGATTAGGTAGTTTGGTGCACTCCTGTATTTTGCGATGTAATCTTCGCCTTCGGGCTTGAATGAATTGACATTTTCAACAAAAAAAAAAAAAAAACTAAAAACAAAAGCCATGAGAGGCTTGAACTAAATTCCAAGATAATATGGCTGCTGTGAGCTTTTGGTGGACCGGTTGCAAAATCAACTAAGTCTTGTATTTATAAGTACCATTTTTTTTTTATAAGTCAAGCAATTCATTTCAAAATGTCCGAAGGCTACAGAGATTTCATCAAAAAATACAGGAATGGACCAAAACTATTAAAATCTAGACCGGAACACATCCACAAGGAGGCTCCAGAGCACATACTGTCAAGGCAGACCATACATAAATGCAGAGTATTGAACTCGTCTCCGATTTTATAAGTACCATTCACTGTTGAGTAGCTGAGGAAAAATCGGACCCCATGATGCACGTCCTCAGCCCATTTTTTCCAGAAGCTCTCCTGAGCTACCATGTGTCCATTCACAAGTCAATCCCCTTTATTTGCTGCTGAAGAGAAACCTTGAGCCACCAAGTGTCCCACTCCTTTGTGCTCCAACATGTTTTAGAAAGTGAGCTCACTATAGAACTCCATTATTACAACCACTTTTCTTGATTTAAGCTCCATGTACATGAAGCAATTACAAATGCTATCAAGTATTGTCACGTGTCATTGGTGAACACCCCGCCACATCAGCACCAATACCTCTTGTCACGTTAACACAATAACTCACGTCACGTCACGTCAGCATGATACCTCCTATGGGTACCTCCTGACACGGACATCTCCTTACAATTTGGAACAGATCTCCATGCCAGGAGCGGTTTCATTTTTCATACAAATAATATGCAACATTAAATTTTATGGATGATGGATCATCTGAAGCCAATAGAACAATCATGTTTTCAGTTTGGATATATGGAACTGCAACTGAAACACAAGCACGCAAGCCTGGCCAACAAGGAAACCGTCTCGACCGAAAGCAAAGAGACCCAATATTGCCCCTCCAGATAACAGAATTAGAGAATCTGTATTAATTGAAATTTCAATATGGTTGCTTTGTTATCCATTATTCTAAGATACTCCATATTACGTTACCTTGATGTATGAATCTTCAATTTACGAAAAGGAGAATTGATTTTGCCACTCCCTTTTTTTGTTAATGTCACTCTCATTCTCTCACAAAACAAATCACCTAATAAAGACACAAAGAGTAGTGATATTAACAAAAAAGAGAGTGACAAAATCACTCCCCTTATTTTTGCGAAGAATATAAAAAGATATGTCAATGGTAATTATTCCCTCCGTCAGTCCCCTTCTTTTTGAAGTGGCATGCAATTAATGTCTTCTGTTTTCTAAAGTTTGATAAGACTTTCAATATTACCCCCTCTTTGACATCCAACACATCATAAGGGAAATTTTCATTTCAGAATACTCCTCTCTATCTCTCATTGTGGCACATATTTTGCTGGTTTGGTTAATCATAAAGGAAAAATAAGAAAGAAGGTGATGCTTAAAATAACACAGTTTTTGTTATGCATGAACCACTCCCCATATATATGGTCCAATATTCCATTTTTGGATGTCCCAGAACAATTGTTTATTTTAAAAAATTCCCAAAATACTTGGGAGAGAGGTGGTTGATCAAATCCATTCATTTCTTGTTTTAGTTAATTGTTTGATGATATTTTATTTACTCTCAATATATTTTCCCTAAATTGATCAATTAGACTTTAGTAGCTTGTCTATTTTTTTAGTTTTCACTTATTGAACTTGCACAATTCTACGTAATTTTGGTAGAGGTGGGATTGCATTAGCTCGAATACTCGATGATAGGAGCAGTGCGGGTAATCATGTATGGTTGGTTAGGGTTTTTAATCTCACCAAGTAAGTGCCTTTAGGCACGGCCAAGGCGCTAATAGTAGAATACAAGACAAACAATATGGAATACAGAATTTGCCTTTTCAAAATTTGTAGTAATATATGGAATTGGATTCTGCAACCAAACAGTACCTCAACCCGCTCTCCTCTTCTATCTTCATAACCAAACACACCGACACCCACTCCTGTAAAAACCGATCAAAGATCTAATAAGTAGTTTAGTCATTCATCGATACACGGATTCTGGGTTTTCAGATAACATCTGAGCCATAGAGAGAGAAAAACCAAACATGGGTTCTCACAATTCACTGCACAAGGTTTGAAATTCCTTTCAGATTTACTCTGTTCCTTAAAAATTTAACTCGTCTTTCAATCTAAGTAACAGATGCTTTCTAGGGTTAGGGTTCCGATCACCTGTGCGTGACGATTATGATACTTTCTGGTACACTTTCTGAATTTGTTCAAATTCTAGGCTTTTGTTGCATAATAAGCTTATTTGGGTATACAGTTGAAGCTTTATTGGTTTAGATTTTGTTGTTATTAGTTTGTTAAGTTATGCAATCTCGAAGGAACGAAGACCGAACGATCCTACCTGACCCTAAAATGAAGTTAAGGGATCGTGGAGTCGAGTTGGGTCATGCCCGTGACCCGTATGACATGCCTCGTCGGGATTTAAGTTTGAGCCCTAGGAAAGTGGAGGGATCGAGGCGACTTGTGGATGGAAGGAATAGTTCATTGGAAAGGAGGGATTTTGGTGGTGGTGGTAGGGGTGAGCGAGTAAGGTCAAGGTCTCCCCCATTCGGGCTAAAGCGAGAAAGGAGGGGCTATGATGATGGGGTTTATCCAAGTAGGGATTTTCCAAATGCGGAATTGAGGCAGAGGTACGAATTTGTGGATCGTGTTGATTTGGATGCTGATGCGAACGCTGGGTTGAAGCATGAACGTAGGCATGAAGCTCGGCTGATAAGGGAGGAGGACTTTGGTGGTAGTAGATTTTCAGGTCAGAAATTTATGGGGTCAGAAGAAATGTTTAGACTGCCTCAAGATTTGGTAACCACATCAAAATATGGGGAAGGTGGTGGAGGTTTCTCATCATCCTTGGCAAATATGAATACAGGCCAGTTCAAGGATGAAAGGGCTCGGTATCCGGACGCACTAGTGGATAAAGTCTCGGTTATGGAATCATACAGGGAAAGAGAAAAACCAATTTTTTATTCAAGGGACGTAACGTATCCCGATGTGCCAATGTCTCAGTCGAAGGACTATATGGGCTCAGCATCTGGAATATCTAGGGCCTATTTTGAGGGATCATACCAAGATGATATGCCTTTAGTGACTGATTCTGGGAATTCTGCTAAGTTCACAGAACCTTTTGGATTCAACGTTCAAAGGTCCAGTTTAGAATCTGGAAGAGACCCTAACAGGGGAAATGAGGATTTTCCACGCTATTGGAGGGACAAATGTAGTCCGACAAGAGCTCATCACCAGGATTATTTGAATCCTAGGCCTAGGGAAGGAGATAGTGACATTTATGGCCATTCGTCAGATAATTTATACAGAAGGATGGGTACACGTGAGCGAGATGAGTCAGTTGACTATGATCATAAAGGTTTGTTAAGGCCAGTTATGAGGGACCCTGCTCAAGATGCGGTTGATAATAGTGAATATACTTCAAGAAATCTGAAGGATAGAAGTTTCGTGGACCACCCTTCTATTCAAAAGCAGAAAGTTCCTAATTACTTTGATGTGAGCGCATCAAAAGGTCAGGAGTATTTTGACTATAGAAGTGTTCATGTTGAATATGGGAGGGCCTCTCGAGAAAGGGAAATGCCACATTTGGGTGTCTCAAAGCATCACAAATTCTCACACTTGACATCAGATTTTGGTTTTGGAAGAGATGCAGGTCCCACATCTCATGGTGAAAGAATGAGGAATTCACCCAAGTTTGAATATGATCGGTCATACGAAATACAAGCGGAGGAGCATGAAATCTATGACTCATCTGACAGGGCACTTAGGAGAAAGTACAATCCAGATGCAGAAATGAGTAGGCATAATCCCAGAGGAATTATCTTAGATAAATGGTATAGTAATAGTAGAGTACGACATCTAGATGACAGAAGTGAGGAGTGGAGGGGTCAAGATTCAAGTATTAAATTTAAGTCTAGAAGTGGGGGCTATGACAATAAACGATATCCAAGGGAAGAACGGGAATTTATTGGGGAAGATCGCTGTAGATTTTCTGAATCTGAGGATTGGTTGCCATCTGACGACTATATGGAACACGTGCAAGAGCATTCAATCAAACCACATAAATCTGGTGTTAAATATTCAAAGGGTCATCTTAGACATGGTCAACAAAGCTCACATATTTCATCTCGTTTAGACAGAAGACATGTTCTTCCCAAACCACGCAATGTTTGGATTAGAGGCCAGGATGATAACCAAGTGGATAAGCATGATAACCAAGTGGATAAGCATGAAAATGAAGTTGACCAATCTGACAATTGGATGAGTTCTTCAAAGCCTGAGCCACGTGAAGGGTCCGAGGAATTTAAGCAATTGGTCCAAAAGGCTTTCTTGATTTTCAGCAAAAAGTTGAATGAAAACCCTGCTGTTCGGAAAAGATACAAGGAGCAAGGAAGAGCTGGTAGCTTGTTCTGCATCGTATGCGGGAGAAGGTCTGTTTTCTTTTTTATAATACATTTATTAAAAGTGGAGCCCCTACCTAGATATATTGCTATGAAGTCTGGTGGTAGTTCAATTTTTTGGGTTTCTGATCGAGGAAAGAAAAATAGTAAAATCTCGTAGTCAAGTGAGTCCTGCTCATTCAAAGATCTTGTCCCATGGTTTATTTGCGACTTTTTTCATGCGTTGGGCGTGGGGGGTTAGGGAAGTTGGTTAATTAGGGAACCAACAATACAAATTAATTAAAAACAAAAACTTCTGGTTAGCTGAGATAGCCAGCTTGGTATATTAAACAAAAAAATTGGTTCAGTTTCCTTCTGGAAGGTAAAGTGCATGCTTACATTCTTTCAAAACCAATGTTGTATCTGGATTCCTTTGAGATAGACAGTTTGAGGCATGTTGACCACATGTCATTTCAGGGCATATTCCCATGGCCCCATATTTTATCCATCTGTAAGACACTGCTGGTCGTTGGACAACTTTGGAGGTGGAATATTTGCTGATGTCTGTTACACTTGAATTTTTAGTATGTACCATGTTTCGTAGACATGGTGTTTTTTTCCAAAGCCAAGTGCCGCCGTTCTTTGTGGATGGTGCACTATGGTTGTTGATTGCTGCTTCAATTTTTAAGGAACTTGCTTACATGGTGAAGGTTTGGTGATGAGGTTTAAGATTGCAGTAAATTGCAACACATTTACTTACCTAGACTATTGAAGAGGAATGACACCATCTCAATGGAAGCTTATTAAGCTGAAGTGAAATTATTGTTCAACTGTTCAATTGCCTTTGAAGAGTTACTATTACCTAAAGAAACAAATTGATGTTGTTCTTTATCTGGGACTTCTTGGGGTGATTGGCAAAATAGTGATCCGAAAAAAAAAGGGTGGGGAAATTGCAAAAAGCAAAGCACCTGTTGGCTCGGATAGCCAGGCTGGGTTAATAAATTAGGGCAAATTGTTTGGGTAGCTCAGTTGCCTTGTAAAAGTTAGGTGGAAGTTGTTTTGATACCAATGATGAACAGTTGTTCCTTTGAGTTGGATACATTGGAGTGCGTGAACCCACCTGGTTCATTTTAGGACGTTTGAAGAAGCCTCATATTTTGTCACTAGCGATAAGTAATCAATTCTATATGTTTTGGTGAGAACTCTGGAGGTGGAAGGTTTGATTTTGGGTGGTGGATTGTTTAATGGTATCTCTGCAATGCACCTACCAAAGATATCGTATCTAGACAAGGTGTAGAATTTTAGCTACCCCACATTCTGCACACTATTGTTACTTTTGAAGATAAATTCAGCAGCTTTTGTAAAGATTAGGGTTGTACTTTTTGCTGACTTTATTTTTTAATTTCATTAGCAACCGGGTTAGTTACTATTTAGGATTGGGTTTGATGGCTTGAGTAGAATTGCTTACACTTGTTTGATGGGAGTTTCCAAGATCCTGACAATTGCTTTGGAAACTAGAGTAGAAAGTAGCAACTAAAGCGGTGCTTGCTACCTGCTCATTACTGGTGTTTGTAACAATATGAAAAAGTCAAAAGTGTTAGTTCCGTTGTATGATTTCCTTTTAAGAGTTAGGTGAACGGTGGTTTTAAACCCCATTTTACATAGGTTAGCCCGATGCTATGAGGCTGCAGAAGCCGTAGTTGTCCTTTTGATGAGATATTCAACAACACCCATGTTGAATCACGCGTGGGAAAAAAATACCTTTATTTGAAAGGCCCCAACACAAACAAGTTTACCTTATTATGGAGGAAGAAAAAGGGGCTAAACCCAATGCTATGGATTTCTGTTTGATTAGTATCTTTGCTTTGGCATGGAATTTGAGGCGAACTCCTCATGGAGTTTTTTTTTTTGAACAAGAAGCAATTTCATTCCTAAAATCCCTAAGGCAATACAAATATTTCATCACAAGATACATGAATGAACCAAAACTATCAAAATTTAGACACGAGCACATACACTAGCAGGCTCAATGACACATACTGCGACAGCACGTCAACAACGAGGTCGGGCATAGGGCCAGTCAAAGATGATGTAGTAGAGGATCCTACAAGGAAAACAGCTCAAACCATGAAGTAGGCACACATGAAATCTAGAAGAAAAGCACTCCACAACGGGAGAGGAAACACTCCACAAAGGGAAGGGAAGGGAAAACAACAGCAAAATCTCCACCCAAGAAACCTTTCATCGAACCGTCACCAAACCACGTCGCCGGAGACAGACTCCAAAGCCGAACCTTGTCGCCGGAGAGATTGGAAGGCTTCAGATCTGACTTCCACGTCGCCGGGAGGAAGATATACGGGGGTGGGGGGCAGTGGAGAGAAGAGGAGGAGGACCGTGGGGGGCAGCCCTCTCCCCCTAGAAAGCAACCCTAGTCTTGGAAAAGCTTAGAGTGAGAGAGGTGAGCATTAGAGACAGAGAGGGAGAGGGTTTGGCGAACATTATTGCTGAGGTAAATTATTCGACTCTTTTTTCACGCGATTGTTGCTTTAATTGTACATACCGGATGGCTTTTGTGGGGGTGGGTTTTGGATTACATTACTCATCAATAACTTCTTGCATGCTTGATTGAAATTGTAAATTCTTACCACGAAGAATATTTTGAGGCTTTTGGTCAGTAAGTAGGAATGAATACCATTTTAATGGTAGTGAAGACAAATGAAAAGTAATTTTGAGATGCTGTTGTTTAATTATTCACCAAAAACCACAAGCATTGATGTAACAAACATCTGCCAGTTCTCTTTCATGTTCCTATAGATCCCAGTATTTTTTAAATTGTTTCCTTTTTCAAGTAGATAGAAACAGTTGAGGCATCCACACTACACACAAAGACACTAGGATCTAAAGTTGTAAAAAGACACCCTATACATGTGCATGCATGGAGGCATCCAGAATCCAGATGCCAAAGACAGAGGAACACAAATGCGTACACACCCAACTTAACAAAGCCTTTTTCCTAACGACAACCCGGGTGTCAGGGCCAGCTTTGAGATTCTCGGGGCTTAAGACGAACTTATGAGGGAAAAAAAATATTCATATGGGGAAGAAAAAAAGAGACCCCCAAGACTTGAACCATGTACCTCTTGGATAGAGAAACTAAACTTTTCCACCAGGCTAGCTAGCTTTTTTGTTATATAAGTGCTAGATTAAATATATATTACATATCTGGCTAACCTATCTGGGGCCCTAGTTTTGATCCAAATTTTGGGGGCTTAAGTCCGCAGCCTTGTTTGTCTCGGCTCAGAGCTGGCCCTAACGGGTGTATGTCTATTCGTAGCACACTGGCTAACTGTTCATTATGCTTTGAACTTTTATGAAACTGTCAGATTTTTTTAAGTATGCTGGTATTTTTTAAAGTTTAAACACCCAGACTACTATTAAAACAATCAAAACTCAAATGACCCCTTTTGTCCACTGGTATGTGATAAAACTGGACACCTACCTTAAACCTATTAGGTTTTACCGTGTCTTTTTCCTTTTCCCAAGCAGGATTTTTTGTTTGTGTGTGTGTGTTTGTGTAAACTTGTTGCCAGGCACATTGTCTACATATTTATGTTTATTAACATGGAAGAATTTTCCACGTTGTGTGAAGAAGTTAGCAATCTGTAAGAGTAAATTTAGTTGACTTCGAGATAATTTGCTATGTGAACATTTGAGAACTCTGATGTTCTTGCTGTTCTGCTCTTGAATAAAAGGTATGTTTTTTCCTCGCCTGCCCTGTGGCGATGACATAGTCCTCACTTACTTTTATGTAATTGCTCTTGCGTGTGTTCTTCCAGTGTATCAAAAGAGTTCATGGACACTCAGCGATTGGCTACACACGCGTTCATGTCTCACAAGTTCAGGTTGAGAGCAGAGCACCTGGGTCTTCACAAAGCAATTTGTGTTCTGTTAGGGTGGAAAAGTGAGGTGGCCCCTGATGTTAGCACATGGGTTCCGGAGCATATTCCTTATAAAGAAGCCATGGCTCAGAAGGAGGACATCATTCTCTGGCCACCGGTCGTCATCATTCATAACAGTTCTATGGAAGAAAATATAGTGGATGAGCAGAAAGTCGCAAGTTTAGAGGAAGTTGGAGATTTTCTTAGAGGTGAGTATCTTATATCTATGGTGAATATATCAAATGTGATGCTTCAAAACTGAATTGCAATTTTGAACCTATATGGTTATGGGTGTCGCTTTCTTTATGAGATTTAAGGTTTCACATCTCCTTTGAAAGTAGGATCTTTTTGTGAGGTGGTTCAGAGTTGGTTTAAGCCTTCTACATTCATGTCTGAGTGTGTTTTCGTTTAAGTTCTAACCCTTAAGAAAGAATGATATCACGCCATCATTCAGTAAGGAATTTGATGATTTGCTTTCCATTGACCGGGAGGAATTTTTTCTTCCAAAATGTATACACGTGAAATATGTTTATATACACGAAATTTCTGAAATACTTTTTGACCAAACAGGATATAGCAGTTATAAGATGGATTATGTTTGTGCTGGCCATTTAGGAATGCATCTTTATTATCATTTTCTTACGTTTGATGCTTCAGAACTAAATTGCAGTTGTCAGTGAAAGCAATAGAGTTCATAGTGTCACTCTTGTATTCAACCAGTAACTTGGTGATTTGCAGCAACTATAATTATTTGCATTAACTGGGGTTATTTGAGGAGAATATATATGGACATGAAGATATTTTATCCACATGCTTAGAGTGTTGTAACTATTATGTGACCAAGCTGGATGCATCCTTAAAAATCTGGATTTTGTTTTGTGATCGTAATATATTGTTTCATTTTCTTTTTATTTGTTTAATGGCAGGTATAGGTTTTAGTGGGGGAAAATTCAAGATGTGCCTTGGGAAGCCAGGAAACCATAGTGTCATAGTGGTAAAGTTCTTGGGTACGTTTTTTGGTTTGCAAGATGCAGAGAGGCTTCACAAATATTTTGTGGACAACAAGCGTGGAAGAGATTTTGGGCGAGGGGGCCCCAGTTCCAGCAAGGTCAAAAGCAGCAGCAGTAATGAGGTAGCTGGGAAAAAGAATGCGGAGCTCGTGCTTTACGGATACATGGGGATTTCTGAGGACTTGGATAAAGTCGATATAGATACAAAGAGAAAGTGTTGGATAAAGAGCAAGAAGGAGATCCACGATCTTGAAAATGCTCCTGTTAAACCCGATTGAGCGTGGGGCATATTACTACGACTGAGAAGTTCTTCTGACCAAAAAAACAGTTTTTGATTTACAGTTTATGTTTAGACATGAGTATTATCCCTTATATCCTACCTGGATTGATTTTGATGGTTTGGATAGGAAGCGGTTGGTTAAACTTCCGGTCTATATTTGCACTTGCCAAAGTTACAAGAAACGTTGTTCCTCAGTAACCACCTTAAGGAAATTGGCAACATCATAACATTTGGTGATTCGGATCAGTTCTGGATTTGTCATGCTCGGCTTCTGTCGCACAAATTAAAGACGATTAGCACTAAACAAAAACTATGTTGGTGTTGGTTCTTTTCCACTAGAACAAAGTTGAATTATAGGTGTTTTTATTGTTTCCTGATTGAGTTTGTGCTTCCTTTCATGGTGATTTGCAAACATAAGATGGGAGTATTCAAGAAAAAAGATCTATTCAAGAAACAAATGCCGAAAAGAAAAAGAAAACGATATGTTGGCTGAAGATCTCTACTAGGTGAGCAGTTCTAGAGGACATGCGTGCCTACGGAATTACAGAACCTAATGACTTGTTCTAAAAGTCGTTAGTCGCTAGTTACGCAGAAGCACTTGGCTTCCAAGGGCGATTAGGCAGCGCCAAGAGATTAATTGTTTTTTTTTTTTAAAAAAAAAAAAATTCTCCTCCCCAAAGTTTTGAGTAAGGAAAACGACATAAGTAGAACAAAACATCAAATAACATCCAAAATGAAAAATATCAAATTTTCATCCATCTATAGATCCATCAAAACCAAATGTTAGTCTTTTAGTTTTTCACCCATAAACTCTTCTTTAGTCCTCAACTCTTGATCATCATACTACATTTTATCAAAGTGAACATTCATTTGCTTCGCTGCTTTACTTCTTTTTAGTCCTAATTTTTACTTTACCAGACTTGCAGTTTTTTTTTTATTTTTTTAGGGACGTTAATTGTCATCACATATGTTTTATGGTAAAATAACACTTGACACCCAGTACTTTATACTAGTACATATTTAAACCACCAATTCTTTGCAAACTATACTTGCCAACTAGTCTTGCCTAGCTAGCTGACTAATCCTACATCCCCAACTAATGCTATGTAGTCGACTAATCCAGCCTAGCAGCCAATTAATCATCATGCTGCCTAATGTAATGCCTAGGGCGGCAGACCACCGCCTTGGTTGCCTTTGTTAACTTTTAAAACCTTGAGAAACTAGTTGCCTTTGTTGATTTAATGTAGCTTATTAGTTTTCTTGCAGTACCTGGGGAGTATCCCAACTTTTGCATTTTCTTTGAAAGATTTCTCTCTATCAAATGAATGAGTAGTTATACAGCAGATAGAAAATGAGCTGGATATATGGAACTGGATTCCATTTATATAATGGTGCAGTGTGCTGGTTAAAGGTTTTGATACCACTAGAATTGAGACACTGAAATAGCTTGTCCATTGAATTAAGATCCTAATTTGCTGCGATAACAAGAATTAGGATATTACTTTTTGGCTCTGCAATGCTGAATCATGTTGATTTTATCACAAAATCAGTGATGTGTATGCCTTTTGGCATCACCTTGTCGTCGTAACTCCCAACCTATCCAAACCATGTTGCTTTTATCACCCTTTTTTGAATGGAATATTTAAATATCCATCCTCTTTATCCATGCCATGTAAGAATTCATCCCGCCCTTTTTTCATGCTTATGTTTTCATCCTCTTAGTGTGTGAATTACCTATCTTACCCTTTTTCCTATGATATACATATATTATGTTATATTGCTTTTCTAATTTAGTGGGATTGGATTGAATTGTTTTCCTAATTCAGTGGAATTTGGTAATTTAAAAATGATTGATACTTTTATTTTTTTTTATCATGGAATGTATCTGAGGAATCAATTTTATTATGAATATTACATGATAAGTTGACCACATCTTTGCATGTTTTCTTCATTCTTCGAGTTGGCCAACCAGACAACAAAAAGTCATATTTTCCATTAATCTTATTACACGGAACATGGCTAAATTACCGTAAAAAAAGAAATAACATGACATAGTCAAACCGTTACATGGTTAAATTACCATGACATTGCATGGTTAAATTACCATGACATTTACAACGTGAAGACGATAAATATCTCATGATTCGAACAAATATTTCATGGTAAACGGTTCAAATATGGTTAAATTACCATCAAAACAGGTTATTGTGATCAGCGCTTCATGGTTAAATTACCATGTCGATTTCAACATTTCATAACGATTCATATACTGACAGGAACCCACTTTCAAAAAAATCCATCTCGTTATAAGGAAAAATAATGCCTATTTAATTTTCAAGAAAAGAAACTCAACATTGACAATACCAATTGGAAGCCCACAAGGATGTTGAGATCGTGGACTCTGTCTTTGTTGCCGTCTTCGTCGTCGCAATCGAGTTCAAACTATGGCCATCGAGCTCGAGTTCGGACGTTTGACGACGGTCATCGGTAGACGTGCAACCAGTAGTGGCGGCGAAGGCGACGGAATCGATGGTGGCTTTCCAGTCGGCGTCTCTGTCTTCCTCCTGCTGCTATTGCTGCCAAGACCGCTACTCCACTGACGTGGATGCAGCGTACAGGGACATGGATGCGAGCGACGAGGACGGGGATGTGGAGGACGTCGATGTGGGGTGAAGTGCATGCGTTGATTTTCTTCACCGAACGTCGAAATAATGGAGAACTGGTTGTATCGTCTTCTTCTCCATCTTCTCCATCGTTTTTTATTTTATTGAACAACTATGGAGGATTTGAAACAGGTCTTGGTAGGAGGACGGCGACGGCAGTGGAACATGTTCGTATGGTTTGTGGACAGGAGGATGGCAAGAATAAAGGAAGAGGATGGCGAGAATGATGGAGTTGGATTGTGGGTTATGGGACCAATCCCGTGAATTAGGTGCAGATTAGGTGCATGTTCTAGTAATGGAGATATGGATCCGTTTGTTGCCGGATTTTGTGCAGTAAATTATGTATCATAATCACTGTTGGGACCTCCAACTTTAGGATTCCATCCCAAAA
The DNA here is from genome assembly GCA_020567845.1 of Rhododendron henanense subsp. lingbaoense. NCBI lineage: Eukaryota > Viridiplantae > Streptophyta > Magnoliopsida > Ericales > Ericaceae > Rhododendron > Rhododendron henanense. Next base: position 17,420,329 of record CM036317.1, on the reverse strand, counting down.
TTCAATGCATATATATGGTATTAAGTATTCACGGAAATAATGAAAAGGGCACTTCCGGAATTAATAAAGAGTGAGGATGAAAACATAAGTGCCAAAATTGAGCAGGATGAAAACTTAAAGAAAGTGTGTTCTGAGGATGATTCTTTAAGTGTCCCTTTTTGAATTCCCATGAATTATCATATTCTGCATTCTTTTGGCCTTAACTTATTTTTTTAATTCAGTACATTCTTCTAACTTAACTTATTTCTCATCTTAAACTTAGCTAGCTTATAATGTAATTGTGTGTGTGTTAGGCAATTAAGTTTAAGTTTAGAAGAATGGATGAACTTAACTGATTTTTATTTAAGTTCCAAAAGGGGAAAAAAATAAGTTAAGTTTTAGTTAAGGCCAAAAGAACACTGCCCCAATATTGTGGATTCCAAAGTTTTTAACCTCGCAGGCCAGAGAACAAGCCAAAGACACTAGTAACTTTTACAAGGTGTGATGTATGCAAGGGTAGAACTACATATGATCAAGTGAGGTCACTTGATCCCACTGACTTCCACGTTAGCCCATTAATATGTTTACTATAGCCTATTACTATAGTATATAAATTTGACCCCAGAATTTTAATGAAATTGCCCCAAGAAAGAAGCAACTCCAATAGAATTTATAATTTTGCCCTTCTTTTAACATTAAAGTTTCGCTAACTATCAGTCAATTTAAGTGTGAGTAATACTCATTGAATGCTAAGGAAGTTGAAATTTGCAGTACACATTTTCCAACTACAAATACACATTTATAAATTTTTGTGCATAGTGCATGAATGTCGAGACATTTTTTTTTTATAAGTTGTCGAGACATTTGTTGTTGCACGTTAATGCATCTCGTAGGGCAATCAACCAGTGGTCATTTTATTAAGTACGCTTTTATATATGTATTGAACCCACTATCATTAAATAAATATAAACATACTCCCTCCGTCCCTTTATTACAGTCCAGTATTTCATTTTGGGCTGTCCCTTAATAAGTGTCCATTTTGTAAAGTTAGTGGGTAAAAGTTGTTGAATTGTCTATTTTGTCCCTAAAAGTAGATTCCATTTTGAAAAGTTAGTGAGTAAAAGTGCAATGATGATGGGTAAGTAGGGAAAGTGGAGGAAAAAGTTGATGTGAAAGGTATAATGATGATGTATTTTTAATAAATTGGAGTTACGAAGCAGGACATTTAAAAAGGGACGGAAGGAGTACTTGATAAAATGTGGGGTCTCGTGGACTGTCAAGTATGGGTCTCGTAGACTCTCGATATGTATATGGCACATAAGTAACCTGTATTCAAATTAAGTATTTTTAGTCTCGGATATTTAAGGGATACACGAAGGATATGAATGGCAGGATACATTGGGAGACACAAAGAAGGTTGGAATGAAGAAGGGTAAATTTCATTGACCTCCCTTGAGGTTTCTAAAGTGCCGTTGTCCTCCCTTACTTTTGTTGACAATGTCAATATTCCCCCCTCCCGTTAAATTGTCCCGGATGGTGTTAGCCTTGGCATTTATAAGACCAAAGTTAAGATTAAAAAAAACGCATAAATAATTGTACAAGGCCTTACTATTCATGTGTAACATAACAAATTAACTTTTTACCTCAATCCAGTGCAAACTTTTGTATAGAATTATTCTAGGCATTGACAAATATTATAGTAGTTGAACGGCGAAAAACAAATATTATGGCTCTGTTATTTTTCTTTTCTTTTTTTGAACGGCGAAAAATAAATTTTATTAACCTTTGAAATTGTTACAAAGATTAATAGGACAAGGATAACGACAACAAGTGTCCGACCTGAGACCCAATCCCTTGATTAGCAAGGTGTCAACCAAGGAAACACCTGAAAGACCTAAAGCCCAGATACATGGGACAAGCCCAACAATTAAATCAGATGGGACGCAACCTATAACACCTAAAGGGCCTAGAAGCCCAGAATACAAGGGACAAGCCCACAAATTAGCCCAACACAAAACCTAGCAAAGCAAAACACCTCACCACCGCCGCCCATCAACACCGTCCACCTCCACAAACAGCCACCCAAAAACACGGCAAACCACCGTAACGGATAGAGCCACACTGCCATCTCACGGAGCCGTTAGGCCAGAGGACCGATTGATCTTAGGAAATCAACCGACGGAGATGCACGGCCCGGAACAAACACCCTCAACCCGCCGAGCTGAGCCGAGCCTAGCCGTTAGGCGAAACCGAAAGGCTCCAACAAGCAAATCGGCGGTCGGCAAAAGGCAGAAAGAGGCAAAAGGCAAATCGGCGGTCTGTAATTTTTCTTTTCAACGTGATTTACCGTTCTTGCTATACTACTTGTTTAAGTTTTTCTCCCAAAACGTTAATCCTAATACGAGGTATTAGTAATTATTTATTTTCAACCATAATCAAAGTGGGGACCATTTGGTTTTAACCCCAGTTTAGTGAAAAATGGAATCCATAACAAATTTGTCAATGTCGTTAATGATTTAATGACTTGTGAATTTTTTATTTTACACGCGTAAACACATATGTTTACACTGCACGCATATAGAATTTAATCTCAAAAATAAAATGCAGATAATAGAAAATTAGATACAAGTTGAGACTTGAGAGAATAGATCGATACATTCAACGATATTGACTGATCAATAAGTCTAGAACCACAAACACATAACACAAACAAAAACACAAACTCAAAAAACATATGGGCTCCACACATACTAGGGTGTGTGGTGTGTGCGGAGCCCACATGTGTTGTGAGAGTTTGTGTAAATGTATTTGTAGTTCTAACATTATTGTTCACCAATAATTCTAGGGACACACCCAAACACACACCCACTACTCACATGAGTGGTGGGTCCTACACTAGAGAGTGTAGGACCCACCACTCATGTGAGTAGTGGGTGTGTGTTTGGGTGTGTCCCTAGAACCATTGAACATTTTATACTCCTGCCGTCTCAATTTATCAGTCCCTTTAGTTTTGGAGATTCCAACTTATTAGGGGACCATTACCATTGCACTTGTCATATTTTTTCGTTTCTCTTTTTGCCCTTCAAAACATCATTATTGCATGTACTTTATTTGAAAAAGTAAGGGTGAAAGAGTAAACTCATCATTTTTTGCCCATTACTTTTCAACTGGGACAATATATTTAGGACAACAAAAAGTTATAAGTGGGACAAAAAATTTGGGACGAGAGAGTATTTTTGTGTGTATACACAATGTATTATGTATATTATACATACATGTAGTCTGTTCTTACAGTGTTTATATACACTGTCACACACTATGTTGTGTACAACATACTTTGCACCTTGAACTCGTTTTAGTTTATTTACTTATCAACCACTCTTTTGTTACTTTTGGTTTCATTTTATGCCTAGTTGACTATAGAAATGTATAATAATTTACATAGACGTATTTCCGACGTATTCGTATCTTTTTTTTTTTTGTTGTTGTTGCCATATCTCCGTATCATGTCCTATCTGTATACATCCTTTATAATAGCGCCCCTCGCGAGTTTCTGACAATGGATCGATACTGTTGAAGTAGTTTTAGGTTAGTTTGGAAAAAATAGGGGGGAAAAAGAGGTCTTAATTGAAACCCTCATAAAAAAGCAGTTACCAGTGCTTTGAAAGTAGGGCTATAAATGAACCGAGCAGCTCGTGAGCTTGGCTCGTTTAGTAAAAAGATGAGCTCGAGTTTTTAGTTTTTTAGTAAACGAGCCAAGTCGAGTTCGATCGACAAAAGCTCGGTTCGTTAAGAGTGGCTCGGCTAAATTAAAGAGACTTGTTTAGTAAATGACTCAGCTCGGCTCAAGCTCAAATTTTTGGCTTGTTTACCAAGTTCGGCTCGGCTTGGCTCGTTAACAGCCGTATAAGAGAGAGAGAGAGAGAGAGAGAATATGTGGCAGAAATGGGTCCCCATTACCCATTCTCTTTTTTTTTACTTTATATATACGTCTTCCTGAATCCTCTGTAGGGGCGGACCCATCATAGGGCACGTGGGGTCACGTGCCCCCACGCCCTTCAAAATATATATATATATTTTTTTGCGATTTTGTATATATACTACTTATGTCGAATGCATATACATAGTTGTCTGTTGGTGCAGTGGTAAAGTGCTCTACCCTTTAAACAATAGGTTGTGGGTTTGAGATTGTCCCACACTCTCCTTTGGGTTATGTTTGCCTTTTTCCCAAAAGGCAATAGAAAAATGTGTTTTTTTTTTTGTTTTTTTTTTTCCAAAAGGCAGTAGAAAATAGTAGCGCGTACCTTGTTTTTTATACTGTTCGTGGGTTCGAGTCTACCCCCACATTGCATTTGTATACTTTTGGTCCCCAAAATTGTAATCGTAGAGTTAGTAATAGAAAAATAGATGATGAACATGTGACAATATTGTTTTAACGCATATAGTCGAGGTGCGCAAGTTTGCCCAAGTAGCTAATTATTAAAATACATATACACTTTAAAATTGTTAATTTATCATGAATGCTAAAATTATTTTGGAATAAATGTGTTTAACTGTAACTCGTATATTACGGTACAAAAAAAATTGATGCCCCCACTATGTCAAAATCCTGGATCCGACACTGATCCTCTGTCTGTTTTTCTCTGTTTGTTCAGTGATCAAGAATGCCATAGACTGGGATTGGAAAATGAAGAAAAGTCTTAACTAAAAGGTTCATGCCATAAATTATTTGAGTGTGGTTCAAAGTACAAGAATCCAAATGGGTTGAAAGGTTTTGAGCTAACAGGCGTGATGGAGCAAATGGGTGTGAGAATTTATACTTTTAATTACTTTATCGAGGGTAACTAATATTTGCAAGGTTATGGGTTTTTTTTTTTTTTCCAGGTCTTAACGGAAATCTTTAGATTAAAAATAGAGAGTCAGAGTCATAAAGATTAAGTATCATATTACACACGATAAGTTGACGGAAAAAAGTTCCATCGCTAGGTCCTAATGTGACCCACCACCATAGCATCAGCTATAACAAATTCACAGGCAGCAAATGAAACGCTACTGGTAACTATCAGCTCCTCTTCCTGCTGGTAACCAAGACGAGCCAAACAATCCGCAGTTTGATTTGCTTGACAATAGATATGTGATATGGTGGAATTGGTTCTTGAAGCAATCCTTCTCGCCTCCTCAACAATATGACGATGAACATGATCCACCGGGGGACCACCATTACAAAGCTGGACAGCCATGCTTGAATCAGATTCAATAGTGACATTAGACAGCCCTTTCTCCAGAAATATAGTGCCCGGATCTCTACTTCTAGGTTGCTGGTACAATTAGCTTTCCCATAGTACCCAAGTGCCTGATGTCTTATTGAACCCGTAGAAACACCCATCTGTATTTAACTTGATAGTACCTGGGGGAGGGAGAAACCAATTAATACAAAGTCCAATTGAGGAGTTCTTGGCTTGAGCAGCCTTAAAAGCATCTAAAATATCCTTGACATAGGTAAAAAACAGCTTTGGAGCAACCAGCCATAGTAGTTGCAACATTATCAAAACATTTTGTGTTCCTTGCCTTCCAAATTTGCCAAAGAGTGACAATAAACACCATGCTCCGAAGTTGTGTCTTGTCCTTTCGATAAGGATATTTCGTTTTGGAGTTAAAGAGAATCTACTCCAAAACAGACTTGTTAATGCTCGCCCTCAGCCAATGGGGGTTACAAACACTGGACCATAATTCCTTTGCTTTAGCACAGCCACGAAAGAGGTGGTTCAAGTCTTCCGGTGTCTCATTGCAATGGGGGCAAAAGCTCATAGGAATCATGCCCCTATTTGTGAGGTTATGTTTGTATCTGTATATGCGTTTGTGTTTTGAAGAAGACGAGGGCATAAGGGTCCTTTTGAAAATTCTGTCAATAGAGTTGGTGGTGCACATTACTCCAACAAACATGGTGGTTATGTGCTGATAATGAACTGTGAGGGGTGAAATTGCACATGGGCAAATTCTCAGGGATAAAATTAACTTTTCCCCTTTTATCCATAAAGGAAAAATGATTTGTTGACCTAGAAGTCTTTCTTGGAGAACACCGACGGCTTGATTTTCTTATTTTCTTATTTGGTTTTTTTTTTTTTTTAAAACTGCAAAAACGCCCGAAGGACCATTCTGTTTTTAAGGAACCAGTGGTAGCAAATTGTGGAAGATAAAGCCATATTGATCCAGACTCAACACTAAACATCGTGAATTTTGAAATAGCGGCTCATTCATCAGGTCAACTCTGAGGACATTATTGACCATTCTTTTATTGTGGAATGAATTTCACACACCCCTTTTATCCATTGACACTCCCTTTTTGTTTTCTATTCATGTGATATTACTAAATTACCCTTCTTAAATCACTTTTTGCATTTGAAAGGCAAATTGGTACTTTCACGTAAATAAACAAAACAAGAGTGCCCATGAATAAAAGAAGAGTGTTAAAATCATTTCCTTTATTATTTTCCGATTGTTTCAAACTCTGGTACACGAATGGAAAGAAGTATTAGTACGGAGTATCAGATAACAGGGCCCATTACTACGAATACCCGTTTCCAGTGCAAAGCGCCTATGAACTACGCTTAGGTTCTACCACCCCACCAGCTAACATGGATATACTACCGAGTACAATTTATTTAAGTTCAAAAAAGTATCAAGACGACGATTAAAATCCATCCGAATCCATGGGTGAAAACCCTGCATTTTTTCCTTCCTAATACCAAAACCTCTGAAATTTTCAACTCGGAACATTTTAAATCCTAAAATTTCCGACTGCACACATTCGAGGAAATCCATCAGTGTCCATAACTAACCGAAATTGGTAACACTGTAACAGTAACTATTTTTGTGTGTGTGTGTGGAGACTTAACGTTTCCTATTCTTTACCGAAAACCTCTCGCAACAAATACAACCCAAACCCAAGCTCCAACCTCAACAAGTTCCACCGGCCTCAAGAATTTAAACAAGCAATCTCACCAACCTTGATACTCCGTAAAAGTCAGCGGGTCGTGCTTTATACAGGTATGAGATGAATAGAGTGAAAGTTTAAAGCTCAGATCCCATCATTCAAGCATTTGGCCAAACAATTGGAGCTCTGAGCACCCACAGACTTTTATAATGCAACACGCTCACTGTGTTAATGCGCTTAGGAAGAGAGACAACGGTTATAATATCACTATCATGCCTACATTCCCACTTGATGAATCGCTGTTACTTGCATATGGATTCCATGTTAATTTTCTCCTGTACCCTTTTGCTGCAGATAAGATTGGAATCACTGTGCGGGGATAATTTCTACTAATATGCTATCTGAATACATATTACTATTTCCTCCCCTTTTTCTTCCCATTCATAAATCTCTAAGATTCAAGCACGATGAAAGAGAATAAAATAAAAATATAACACAGAGAAAATGCAAAAGAAAGCCCAAGCCTAAACATAACAAGTTGGATATGTTCAATTAATCCACGTCAGTTTGCATGAAATGAGAAACTTCACATTTCTCCCCAAAAAAAAAAACAGAAAGAAGAAACCTTCACCTCCATACAACGCCACTCGTTCAACCATATGAAAAGGAACAAAATATGGATAGCAAAATTTTAGCGACACAGTAAGGAAAAAGTCGAATCCTTTTATGATTGACAACTCAAACCCAGCTTACGCCCGCCCAGAATGCCCATTTCATTTTCCTGTATCTTTCTTTCCCCACCCCCCTGTTTTCTCATTTTCCCAAGAAATTAAAAGAAATCAACCAAATGCATTGTACAATTTGGTGGTGAGGTACTAATAATACAGAATGTACATACAATCTAAATCTGTACAAAACTACACTACTTTTTTCAAATGCTGAACCGCCAAACCCAAAAGGCTTTCAAAAACAGCCACAAGACTGCACTGCCCCCCAGAATTTAAAAATTGGCCATTTGAGTTAGCATCAGGAATACCTGTTGACTTCACTCGAGAAAAAAAGAGGCCACCACGTCAGCTGATTCCGCAACTCGAGCTGCTTCTGCAATTCTAAGAGCCATTGCGGCTTTAAACGTTGCCAGGTCAGCGTTCTCCATGAGAAGCTGTGCTGTTTGACGCTTCTCAACAGCTAAACCTTCAGATCTACTTGCTGCAGCTTTGGCTTCTTGGACTCTAAGTAAGGCATTCTGTTCTTCCAAAGCATCTTGTTGTTCAGGCACAACTGTACATAGATTGCAAAAAGAGAATTACTAAGGATGCACAAAATAGAAAAAATTAACCAAATAGATGCTTAGCAGACCCAACGCTTATCCATTTCACCAACAAACCTATTTTACATGAACTTTCAATTGGTAGTGTGCCATATTTACCACCCACCATGGGCCCATTTGTCAGACCTTACTATCATAATCATGTGGGATATAAACATAAGATATGTGATCCCATCAAGACTAATAATGATGTGATTAATAATACCACTCCCCCCCAAGATACTATATACCAACCACGTTTTGTGTGATTTCATACCCAATTGATGTCAATCCTGACTACAAAAAGTTTCAAACAGATGTAGATAGGTGATCCACTTGGTTTTATAATCCAATATGATGCTCAAACAAGGAGCAAACAAACAGTCCCTATGTTTACAGGTTCTTGATGGGTCTGAACCCTGGATACCCAACAGCACTCAATTCCATAATACTCATTGGACCAATGCAAACTTACACAAGACTCGAGACATCTCATGACACATCCTGACTCCTGCATGTATTTTCACAAATCAATAAATACATGGTGCCGAGAAATATAACCTTATAACTATAACCCAAAAGAGAATGCATGCATTTTAGATGCCAAGAACTTCTGAAATTTGGATATAGTTGATTACTTTTCTACTTTATAGAAAATGTAAGACTGCAAAGAAATTTGCATGTCTTCTTCATCCTATTTGACATGCAAGAAACAAAGCCATTTAGATCTCAATAACACATACCGGTAATAGTAAACAATTGAAAAATCACCAAGTGAATTACAGAGCTGCCAAACAAAAAAAATAGTGATTACAGAACTATAAATACACACCTTGCAAGAAAGATCGCTGCTTGCCTCTCCCAGAATGGCTTGGCTGCCTTTTGAATGACCTTTTCTTTCGTAGAATGTTTTTTGGGAGCAATTGAGCTCTCCTTAGCTGATAACACTGTCAGGAAATACCGTTTATTCAGTTCAATAGGGCAACAAGAACAACCCACTGAAAACTTGAAGATACATACCAAATGAATATTCAAAGTTCAAAAGTCTGCTTTAACAAAGGAAAAACAGTAAGATGCTGACATTTTCTCTTAAATAGTTCAGAGCACATAATTTCCTGAAAGTATGCGGACAATTAAATGCTGCATCTACCAAACAAAAATATTCATACTGCATCCACAACCTTTGCATGAGCGACACATTAGATTCAGATGTTTTCTATTTATTTGCAATTCAAGGATTCTAACAGTTACCGGCAACCTTCTACCAATTAGCATACAGTAGCTTTGCTAATGCAAAACCAACATGGTAAGAAAAACAAACAAAGCCGTGGTTACAAGTTTTTCAACCTAGAAGATTTCTTTTTCCATTTTCAATGCTTGAAGGGAGAAACAGGAGTAGAACTTAAAAAAATGAACATTAAAATGCTGCTTTGCTAGCAATCTACTTCCTTGGGGAAGGGAGAAAATATATCACATTTTAATATTTTATATGAGTAGCATATGCAAGTTTGCAACCATCTTTTGGAACATAAAATTTTAAGAAAATACCAGACGAATATCATGAAAGATATAATCAGCCACTTACAAGTTACAACCAATAATGATCTAAAAAAGCTTAAGCAATACATATTCTAGGTGAATACATTTTGGAAAAAAAAAACGCAATCATATCAGAGAGAGGAAAAGGTACTCCAATGTGGCAACTATACCAGAAAATTGAAGATATATATAGCAAATACAAAGTTACATTTCCAGAACAAAGCTCTTTTACCTGGAAAATCCTAACAAGGGCTGAACCTTTCAGCTGCCGTTTTTTCATCCAATAACTATATACAGCTTCAACAACTTCCTTTCTCTCCATATCCAAACAGAGATTCACCGCTGCTTTCTCATCAGGGTAATCATCTGAACTGCAATAGAAAGCTTTCTCAAAAGCATCAATTATTAACTCAAAAATATCTTCTGAGACATGCTCCCATTGCTCCTTCCCGATATAAGATTCATTATTGAATTTTCTGAGCCATTCCTCATCTTCAGAGTCCAGATCATAATTTGCTGCTCTCTTTTCTAATGCTCTTGACAACTCATCATCTTTCACACTGATGTACGTATTTGGTCGCTTGAAGGGGATGTCATTGCTGTCAGCATAACCTGGTACTTCATAAACCCCAGGAACAGGGATCGTATTAGCACTTGGGGCCTGTACATTGCGCTGAGAACATTCCTTATAAAGTTCTTTGAAAATCATCCAGTCTCTCCTATCAGGAAACTCTAGCTTCCAATTGTAAATATCTTCCGTCCAAATTATGTCATGAGTGATACGATTGGAACCGCAGGGTCTCATAACCTTTTGTGCGGTGAGGGTATATCTCGTCATCCCATCTTTCTTAACTGCAAGAGACCACTGTTTTGAAGCATTAATTTTTTCCAGCTTAACAATGGCACCTTTTATCCTGAAACACTTGTCCGATTCAATAACCAAAATGTTCGCAGAGCAGCTTGTTGAACCAATGTCCTGTGCCAATCCCACCAAGGAAGATTTCAACTCTCTGATGTTTGGTGAGGAAATCTTCCGAACAGAACTCCTAAGTTGACGATCAGACAATAGAGGAGGCAACGGAATGCCATCACGTCTGGAACTAAACAAATTAGAAACCAGAGCACCATTAGCTTTCCGCCCACGGAAAACTGAAGGAATTTTGTTTCTTCTAGACCTCATAGAACTCCTCCTCTTCTGTATACGACGGGATCTAATGGCACTCCTAGTTTGCACAACTCTACCAATTGATCTAGTAGCTCCAACAGAAGAGTGTAAGCTGTTCCTCTTCCCAGAATTATCATCTCCAATAGTTAGGGTATCCATTACAGGAGGATCTCTCTCATAAGAGATGTATGATGGCAGGTCTTCCTCTACTTCAGTCATTATATCGTCCGTCAAGTTTGAATGCATCTCAAGAATACACGACAAGAATGCAGATCTAAGAAGCAAGCTGGAATGCAAATATGTAAAGCAGAATGGAAGGGCAGAAAAATCCACAGTAAAGAATGGGATAAAACAGCTGGATCCATAAATTTTGCAAATTCCAGAGCTTTTGATGCGAGGAGAATCCTGAAAGAATGAAAAAAAAGGCAGGGAAAAAGATCAATGGATTTAAAATATCAAATGAAAAGGGGCATATTTAGAACCCACAAAATTAAGTAAAGCAATTTTATTTTGCATAATTATACATCAAATCCAACCCTAAAAGGAATTGGTTAAAAATGAACTATCCAAAATCAGAAGTGCCTAAAAATGAATCTTCATGTCTATTTCTACTGACACTTTACACAGAAAAGAGAATCAGATTACCAGTTACCCTATCCAAAGTCAAATGCCCATTTCCGGCCGCAATATCAAAGGGAGTGTCCGCATGCCCACTAAAATATTAATGGGAAATGCCAACTTAACCTCAAAACTACATGCCAAAAGTGTGAGAAAAGTGGATAGACAACTGTAAAAGTGTTTTCCCTTGCGTGAACTTAAGTACAGGATGGAAAATGTAAATATTTTGACTAACCACAAACTTCAAATGACAAAATCAAAACAAGGCTAATCATTCAAAGGATAACAACAACGTACCCGTAACAAATGAATGCCATGGGAAGAGAAAACATGAGCAAGCGGTTCAGAGAGCACAAACGCAGAAAGCTGCACCAATCTCAGCTTGGTCCTCCTCAAGTACTGTAAAACCAAGCCCAAAAAACAAGCAAACCAAAAAGTGCTACGGCAAGACGAAGATTCAACAACTGCGAAGAGCACCCTACGTCTCACGGAACTTTTCCGCCCGCAACTTTCATCTAATGGGCATGGAAATCTCCCCCGTTGCTTTCGAACAAACTGCTTCCCATACCTCTTATCCTCCAATGTCTTCTTCTTCTTACAACTACCTTCAAAATCAAGGCCCACAATATCTGCTCCCTTTCTCTTCCTCTTGTAAACAGAACCCCACATCCTACTATTATTCCTACCCACATTTCTCACAGACTCAGGCTCTGCTACTTTCTCATCAACTTCCATTACCGTGGCATCCTGCTTCAAACCAAGATCGCGTCGCCAACCGTTTTCCTTCTTCTGCCGGATTTGGGCTTCACCACCGCCACGGTCTCCGTCGTCCGTGGAATTGTCTAAAAGCTCGATCCACTCCTCCCCATTTGCCGCACCACCACCGGCGGCGGCAGACGCCCTAATGTGCTTCCCCTCGACCGGCGGCGACCACAACCGCCTCCCCGATCGCAAAACCCTAGCCCCAAAAACCCTCGTCGTCCTTCTCATCCCCACCGAAGGCATCGGCGCGTGGCTCCCACCTCCCAATCGAGGTTCCCCCACTTCACTATTCACAGTTCCCCAACTACACCCCCAAGTTTTGTTACAACATGGAAAAAAGAAAAATTGAAAAAGAAAACACTAAACCCTTGGTAAATTCCTCGCAGGGCCGGCCCTGTGCAGAAGCCAAGAAAAAGCCACTGCTTCAGGCCCGCTAAAAACAAGGGCTAAAAAGATGGGCCAATTAATGTACAGTTACTACTGCATCTGCATCTGGTGGTGTGTCAATCGAACATCGAAATACTCCAGACTCCAGAGGAGTGTCTATCTACCAAACCCTAACCCTAGACATGTTCCATGTTCAAGCATCTAGACTGCCTGTAAAAGAAGGGCAAACAGAGACGATGAGAGAGAGAGTGAGGGAGACGAACACACGGAGGAGAGAGAGAGAGAGAGAGAGAGAGAGAGAGAGAGGTGTTGTACCTGTTCGATTCGATTTTGGGCGGCTGCTGATTCTGATCGTACAGGTAATGGATATATATTGCTACAGAGACAGAGAAAACCCTAGATTGCGTATAACGTGGATATATATATTTCAATAATTGCATAGGGAACCCTAAAAATTTATTCGTTTCACAAATTGCTCCACATAGATATACTTTTTCGGGTTTAAATCCTACGTCTTCAAATTAATGACAATTTCAACCCTGTTTATGTCCTACTCAGTACTCAACTTGTCTAACGAGGCATACTGTACCCAAGCCTTTGACCTTTTTATAAATTAGTGATTTTCTGGTACTACATCATGTCACAAGACTCACAACAAACCGTGTTTACTAAAATAGATAGTAATATTTTTGTAAATATTATCCTAAATTGCACGTCATGATATTTTAATGTACTTAAATATACAAAATCAAACTCAACTAACTTTTTTTTAACTACTCCCTCCGTCCCTTTTTTAGAATCCAGTATTTCATTTTGGGCTGTCCCTTAATAAGTGTTTATTTTATAAAGTTAATGGATAAAAGTTGATGGATTTCCATTTTGCCCCTAAAAGTATATTTCATTTTGAAAAGTTAGTGAGTAAAAGTGTAATAATGATGTCTCCATAAAGGGTAAGTAGGGAAAGTGAAGATAAAAGTTGATATAAAATGTGTAATGATGATGTCTCCTTAATAAGTTGGAATTACGAAGCAGGACACTTAAAAAGAGACGGATGGAGTACATATTATCGGCGAATCTCATTGGTGGGAAAGTAGAGTAAGATTATAGTAGTATTGGATATGAAACTGTTTAATTGAATCGTCAAACCTATATACTGTATATAAGATGTTTATTTAAGTCTTCAGTTAAATATATAGATAGATAATGTAGATAAAGCTTTAAATTTGAATTGATGGGAGAGATATATATAAGTATCTAAGAGTCCTAACTAATAAAGTTATGTTTATCATTTGTTAGCTATTTTTATTTTGTTTTGTTAATCATTTTTTGTTTTCTCAACCAAGAAGTAAATACCCCTTATGTACTGTACTATACACGGAACGCTATTTGCTAGCTACCCTACACGTAAATTAAGCACAAAATGTTACTCCACTTATTACCGTACACGTGAATTAAGTGAGCGAGGTTATTTAATTATTTACCCATTCACATGAATTGAGCCGAAAACTTAAATCAACAACCTTTAATAACAACCTCTTGACTTTTATTGGGAGGATTTTTTTTTTTTTTGTCAAAGAGTGAGAAGATTGTATTGATAAACGCCCAGCAGCACTTACAAAACGGTGATCATTACAAATAACTTGGACAAAGCCAAACTAATCGTCAAACAAATACAAAACAAGTAAATCACAAGGCAATCGATGTCTTTCATCCTAATCCAGACATGGCTTGACGCAATAGCGACACTTTTAAACTGCCTAACATCTAATTAGGAGTCTCAAATGAGAAAAAGTGCAAAGTTAAAGACAAAAGACACCAAATACCCAGACGATCAAATGCACTCCACCCAAGTATGAACGTACCAATGAACTCCCAAGAACCACAGATCTGTCAAGCCGCCACGGGTTGCCTCGCCAAAGACATCGTGTAGGGATAGAACGTTGAAGCACATATATCGTTGTGAAGCAACCTCGATTGAGAAAACCCAATCTGTTGACAAAATTCGTCCAAAGACGAAACTAATAACTCTTGTTGAACGAGAGACAAAACTCTCACAGATCAGACAACAAGTCGTAGATCTGAAGAGACGGAATGGGAACAAAAAAAAAGGGGAGTCGGTAGTACCATGGCCTCACCCTCCCTCCGCCGCAATAGGGAAAAAGGAAAACAAAAACAACTTCTGCACAATATTGATGAGGAAAACAAAAATTATGTTGATCGACACAAGAAGATAAATCAAAATTCTCAAATTGAACTTAATCGCAAAAGACAATAAAACAGCCATCAAAGCCACACACAGGAGCGGAGGTATGTTGGGGCCCGGGGGCGTGGCTCCCCCGACCCCGGCTCCCCAAACGTCCGAGTTTTTTTTTTTTTTTTTCCGTGTATAGCTACTTATAATCTTACTAATAATTTTGGTTCGATTTGATAAAAAACTGGTTATTTTACATTCTCGTTTCTCAATTTCTTTCATATCATAAATAAAAAAATAAGCATGTGATAGTTGATGTAGCCTAAAGAATCCTTTCAATGTACAAATGTAATGAATTGAAAAACAAAAACCTTATGATATAATAAGTATACGTTCTGATAAAAAAAATATGTCTACTAAGCCGGTCCCCTCGGAGTTAAAATCCTGGCTTCGCCACTGGCCACTAAAAAAGAAGTAGAATCGAAGTGGTCCTGTGGTCATATGTGTACGTAAGAAGAAAACTTGAATGCCTACAGAAATTCAATGAAGCCTCTTGCGGTTTATTTTTCCTATAAAAAAAAAAAATTCGAGTCAGTGTCAAAAAAAAAAAACCAAGTTAAGAGTTAGGGCCCGTTCCAATTTCATAAAAAAAGAACTTTTAGAAAATGAAGATAATTTCAAGCTAAAAAATCATGCAAATAATTTTCTTATTGAGATCTTTTAAACGGTGCAAAAAAAATTAAAAATTTATTTTTCATTTTCATTATATTTAAGCTTAAAATTACATTCTTTTTAAAAAAGAAAGCGGAACGGCACCTTACTTTCTCAACTCACAGTGCTCCATTACATGCAGAAGTAGTTTTTTTTTTTTTTTGGTAAAGTAATTCTTTACCAAAGAAAAACCCCTATGGCTATTTGTGGTCTATCGGCTTAACATTTTTTCATCACATTTCTGTATGTCAAAAATTCATCTTATCACGCGGGTCCTCCATATTCATCATATTAGAATCTCCGTTGATCGTCTTAAGGTAAAAACACTCATCAAAGGCTTTCTTTGTGATCTTGCACAATAGCAGAACCAAGAGTACTCGGCCGCAGGTGACACCGTTTAATGGAAATCTAATTACGTGATGTGTAGAAGAATATGAAGAAGAAAATTAAGTAGAAAGTCATATAATTAGGTTTTTTCATTGACTTCTTTTGTGAAAAAAAATAAAAGGTTTGCTCCAGCTCTCTTATGGTACTCGGGCACCATTCTCGTAAACTTAATTTTCGTTTTGTGTGTTTTATTCATCTATTATGAATTTTTGGAAGATTCACGTGATATTTTTTGAATTAATTACCTGTCTCGACGAGAGGAGTCTGAAAAGTACAAAATTATGATTGAAAGCAAAAAAAAAAAAGTTCACTAAAGACGAAAAAGTATCAAAGAGCTGTCTTATTTGTCTAAAGCGCTGTCTTATTTGAATTTTTCCAAAATCGGTTCATATTTTTATACTTTTCCGATGTGGCAAGTTTTATTACTATCCATTTTTTATTATGCCATTTTGCCACATCAGTTTTTGATTATCAACTTAAGCGATTGTTAAGATTAGCAATGTAAAGGTCAACAATGGCATAATCAAAATTAGATAATTAAAACTTATCACATAATTAGCTTTTCAAACAATAAAAAACTAAAAACTGTGAACATAGAAAATAGAAAATAGTTTCTCTAAAAATAGTTTTGAAACTAATAAAAACTATATTAGAAATAGAAAATAGTTTTTGAATTTATTTTTTCAAATTTATTTTTTTAAAAATAGTTTTTGGGTAACTACAGCTTTTGAAAAAAATAGTTTTTATATAAGAAAAGATTATTGGAAAAAAATAGTTTTAAAAACATACAGTTTTTCAAAAAAGAATTGTATGTTTTTTTTGGGTATAAAAACAGTTAAAAAAACTGTTTTTTTACAAGAAAATGTTTTTAAATTTTTCGAGAAAAAAACTGTTTTTAATAAACATTTTCTTTTAAAAAATAGTTTTTCACTAGCTAAAATGTTTTTGTTTTTAAAATATTGTTAAAAAAGTTAGAGAGAGGAAAAGGGAAGAGAGAACGTTTTTATGTAATGATGAGTGTATTTGATTGAGAATATATAGGTTCCACTAATTTGGTTATTGACAAAAGATTGCTAGTTTTGGTTAATATCCAAAGCCTAAAATTTGATTATTTTTAAGGTGGTTGGTAAGTTTGATTAAACCATGGTAAGCCATATTTTGCATCAACATTTTTAACTTTAGAAGCATATTATTTTTTATTATGCCATTGTGGATAGCCTAATAGAGTTATGTTTATCTTTTGTTAGTTATATTGGTTGTAATTAGGGCTGTAAATGAACTGAATCGAGCCGAATATTAGAATGTTCAGATTCGTTCATTAAGTTTTTTAACGAACTCAAGCCGAACTCAATGAAAATTATGACAAGCCAAACTCGAACCAAGCTTGCCTAGGTTTGAGTTAAACTCGAACTTGTTCACGAGTCTTAACGATCCAATAATATCATATATTTATACTCTCATTCAAGTTTAAAGCTGTAAATAAATTTTTAGTATGTACATAAATACGTTCATATACATATAAACTAATAAAAACATATACATAAATAAGTTTTTAGTAATTGTAAACGTTTAGACTGGTACAAGTTCTATAAGGTCCGCGAGTCTAATCGAGCCGAATACTGCTACGTTCACGTTCGGCTCCTTTATGAAACGAGCCTAAAATTGAGACTCAGGTTCGATTCATTTAGTAGATGAATCAAACTCGAACGAGCCTTTACCGAGTTAAGCCTCGAACAATTCACGAACGGCTCAATTCATATATTTACAGCCTTAGTTGATGAGGAAAACAAAATTATAGTGATTGATCGACACAAGAAGATGACTTCGGGTTGGTGCTGTGCAGTGACCGTTCTGCGCACCTCCAAGCCGTTGGATTGTGCATTCGACGGGTTGGATCTCATCTCGGCAACCAACGATCAAGAGCCGTTCATTACCGAGATGAGAACCAAGCTGTCGGATGCACGATCCAGCGGCTCGGAGGTGCACAGCACGGTGCTGCGCACACTACTGTACAGCACCATCCCCCAATTGCAAGAAGATAAATCCGAAATCTCAAATTAAAGTCCCGAGACAAATGCAAAACTTAATCGCAAAATACAATATAGAAGTAGAATCAAAAGTGGTCGTAGAAGAAAACTTGCATGCCTAGAGTAATTCAATGAAGTCTCTTGCGGTTTATTTTTCCTAAAAAAAAGTACTAAAAAACATGGAGTCCAATTTTTGGGTTGGGTTTGTCCCAATGGGTGTATGGCCTTTGTCCCTTTTGGTGCATTATTTTTTTCGGGAGCAGAACCTTTTGGTGCTTTATTGAACCGTAGGTTGGATTACTCTTCCCCGAACTTGATGTACCCTTTGACCTTTGTCAAAATTTTCTTAATAATAAATTTTATTGCTGATAAAAAAAATCGAGCTAGAATTACTTTCTCAATTCACAGTGGTCCATTACATGCAGAAATCTTGCCGCTGTTGTGGTTGTTGAAAAAGAAAACCCCAATTTGTGGTCTTCCAAAATAGCTCCTGATCGAGGGCTTTAACATTTTTTCATCACATTTCTATATGTCAAAATTCATCTTATCACGGGTCCTCCATATAATTCATCATATATTAGAATCTTTGTTGATCCTGTTAAGGTAAAAAAATCAGTCCAAGCGGATATTGAATTGGTTTGGTTGAATGTTATCTTTGTTTTTAGCATGGTCTGGATTGGTTCGGTTTTATAGTAAACCAAGAACCAAACTAATACCTACGGATTATAAATTTACAGAAACAAACCAACCCACAATTGGCATAGAACCAAACCAATCCAATAAACTACGGTTCAGTTTCGGTTTTAACCACGGTTTGCTTTGAACTAAGCTATATCATCTTCAAAAAATATTTGAAGTACTTAAAATTACAAAGATAAATTAAAAAAAAAACTTATATTAAAATCAATTTCATTCATATTACCAGAACAAACTAACATCAACCAACTAATTTAAGAGTAGAGTACCAACATTTGCCTCAAACTAATAAAATGAAATACTAATAAGTCACTAAAATGAACCAACTAAGAATACCACATACTAAACATCTTAAGATAGTTTAACCAAATAAAAGGTCAAAAATAATTCCTAAAACTATAGAATTGAAATGAGGCAGCAAAATGGCTGTAGCAGCAGCATGGTAGCAACCAACTTATTTTATATTATATATATAAATATATATTATACGGTTCGGATCGGTTTGGAACCATAATCGTGAACATGAATCCACAAACCAAATCATATAATGCGGTTTCTAATTTTTTTAAATCATGACCAAACTACACTACTAAAAAACCGAACCAAATCTTTTGGTTTGGATTGATTTGGACTGGATTCATGGTTTGACAGATTTTTTGCTCACCCCTACTAACAACGTCATAGGTTTCTTATCTTAGCCAAAGAAAAAACGGAACAGATCAGAGAGGGTCATTGAATTGGTTTGTTTTGTGGCAGTGCTTATTCTTTATTTGTTAAAAGATATCCTTTTGTGGCCTTGTGGGTCTTTCTTTATGTTATTTAATTTTAAACGAATTGAATTTTTCCCGAAAAAACTTAAATACGTTGATTACTTCGATGATTCAAGCTAATCTATTTCTTTTCCCTCAGGTTCTTTGACAGATTGGAATGTTTGGTATTCTGATGACAAAGGAACGAGAGATGAGAGAGGAACTTTTCTCTCCTTTAGCCCTTTGTATGGTTCAGCTACAATTCCAAATACGACGAGGCTGCTGACTTAGAACTCGCCCTATCATATTCGTGAACTGATTTTGGCTTCACTGGTTGACCTGTGCAAAACAATTAATTATCAGATTTATACCCTTCCATTTGATTAGTTAATTCTTGATGGAAAATCATTAAAGTCTCCCCATTCCATTTATTTTTTGGGGAACACCCACATGTCGATTTGCTGATGCTCATCGAAAAGGAATATGTTTACAGGTTACTGAAACCATATCCTACCTCTACTAAAGAAGAAACACTTCGGTTCAATTTTCGCTTGCCACAAATTGGCCAATTTTTCCAATTTAACCCCCTGATTGGGGGGCATGCACTGTAGTCCGGTATCCATAATGGTAATTTTACCTCCTTGTCTTAGTGGCCCAGGTGGGTGCCTCACGCACAGCCACGTAGGCGTTGAAAGCTGCTACAGTTCTACTCCCTCACGTTAATACCTCTCTCTCTCTCCAGCGATTTTTCTTCCATGGCCTCTCTCTCTCTCTCTCCAGACATGCGACTCTATTCCAGAGTAGTCCAAATTTCTGGCTGCCAACATACCTATCGCCATGCCGGTGAAGTCACTCGCACAGTCGCACTATATCAGTTGCTCAGGTTCTACATGTCTCTCACTGATCTCAAATCATCTCCCTTCCCCTCTCTCTCTCTCTCTCTCTCTCTCTCTCTCTCTCTCTCTCTTGTAATTAACTTTTTTTGCAGAGTAAATCTGAGGATCTAGCACTACCCCTTGCGGAGGCGACTGGTACAAATTAATAGCAGAGATTTGTATCCTTGTTTGAGTCTCAATCTGTGCGAAATTGGGCGTGTTCCAGGCGAGCATCTTCAAAGACGTTCTTTGCTCAGGTTCTGCATGTCTCTCACTGATCTCAAATCATCTCCCTTCCCCCCCCCCCCCCCCCCCCCCCCCCTCTCTCTCTCTCTTGTAATTAACTTTTTTTGCTGAGTAAATCTGAGGATCTAGCACTGCCCCTTGCGGAGGCGACTGGTACAAATTAATAGCGGAGATTTGTATCCTTGTTTGAGTCTCAATCTGTGCGAAATTGGGCGTGTTCCAGGCGAGCATCTTCAAAGACGTTCTTGAAACTCGATCGATCGATCGACGTACACAACGGAAAGGAAGTTTCATTTTGAAAATAATTGGTAAGCTGCAAGCCTATATATCTTTATACTTATATGCATGCTAGGGTTTCGATTCCACTGATGTAACTTGTGAATGATATAAGTAGTAATTAGTTTTTTTTTTTTTTGAAGAATCAATAATCATAGTAATCTGATTATTGATAAGTAGTAATTAGTTTTTTTCCTGATTAATCAGTTCAAAGGGGTTAGATTGATGGCATTGAAAGCCCTAATTACGGTGATTTCGATTTTTTTAATGAATCTCCTACCTCTCCCAGAAGATTTTGCAAGATGAGAGAGAGGCTTTCCTCTTCTGTGCTCTGAGCTGTTACCTGCTTTTTCTCGGATTTTTGGCGTAGGATTTAGCTTGGTTTTTCGGCTGTTTACTCTGGTGTTTGGGATCGATCGTTAGTGCTCTGCTTCTTGCCGTTGGTGATAGGTATTGCTTACGATTTGAATGGTGTATTTTGGCTGTTCTGTCATGCAGTGCTCTGTTCCTGGCAGTTTGTGATCTTGTAATTTTTCTGTCTGAGTTTTGAGTATGGATTAGGTTCTGATCTCTTTTCCGTACGACATTGGTGCTGCATGTGTGCGTTTGTGGTGCATTTTTCTTTTTTGATTTTAACTGTTTGCTGATATTTGTTGCATGTTTGCCTTCATCCTTCGTTACTCCGTTCTAAAATTCTAGAGGTATTTTGGGTTGCATGTTTGGTTTTCTCCTAGAATTTGGAGTTTTGTTTGTTCTAAAATTGTGGAGCTATTTTTCGTTACATGTTTGGTTTGTTGCTCATTCCTTCTCCGATATCATGGAGCTTGGTGCCCTGGTCGAGAAGAATAGGGATATATAAGTATATGCTCGAAACTAATGCTGTCCAACTGAAAACTAATGCTCTTTTAGCAAAAGCTTCATTTCTTGTTCCATGTCATGGAGGATTTCGTGTTCTGTTACTTTCGATTAGGGTCTAGGGTTTCTGAGCTCGATCTGTTTATTTGGACAAAAAAAATTGTTAATGAGAGACAAGAAATCAATCGAAGTTCTATGGTACTTACGATGGATCCCCGCAGTTAGTAGTTTGTGTGCTTAATTTTTGAACTTTTATGTGTTTGTTGCAGGCTTTGCCCAACCAACAGACTGTTGATTACCCGAGCTTCAAGCTCGTCATCGTTGGCGATGGTGGAACTGGTATTTTATTACTTGCTTCCTTTATTTTAGGTTGTTAATTCACGTTGTTATTTATTTTGCCACATCTTAGAATGAACTACACTAGGAGTGAAACCCACAAACTCCATGCATCTAAGAGTAGCTAAAAAACCGCTGGACCAAGTGCCTCGGTTAATTCACATCGTTAGTGTGGCAAAAACGTTATTCCACTTGAGAGTGAGTCACAGTCTGTCAGTGGGATAATGTTGAGCCTCTGTTTGGTGCTTCAGTTTTTTCCTGCGAACCGAAGTGAAAGTTAAATGCTATACTTGGTAAGGACAGGTTTTGAAGTATGTAGAGTGAAGCAGTAACAAAATGTTGTGCATTTGGCTTATGTTTCTGGATCATTTCTGGTGTTGTAGGGAAGACGACATTTGTGAAGAGGCATCTCACCGGCGAATTTGAGAAGAAGTATGAACGTAAGTGTCTCCATTAAAATATTCTCTTTCTTAAGGTTGAATTGTGTAATACTTTTCATGATCATGGGTGCTTGCGTGATGGTTTTGTGGAGACGATAATGTGATTTCAAAATACTTGATAATTTCCTCTGATATTGAGTTCTGTCTTGCGTTTTGCATTGTTTTATCACCATACACCCATGTTACTAATGATTGGGTTTTGGGTTTTGTTTGTAATAGCAACCATTGGTGTGGAAGTTCACCCTCTGGACTTCTTCACAAACTGTGGGAAGATCCGATTTTATTGCTGGGATACCGCAGGGCAAGAAAAATTCGGTGGTCTTAGGGTATATTTCTGAAAATTGTCTTATTCTTAACCGTTGTGGAAATTATGTGAAGAGTTGTTGGTATTTATTCCTTTTGCAAGGCAGTAACTGTTTGATATAATTGCAGATCCTTACCTGAACACCGATGCTGGTACCATGTCTTCTTTTGAACATGGGGAAGTTTTTGTTCTTGATGACAAGGGAGAGGTTTGCTTACCTGTTTCTTTTTCTGCATTTTTTTATTGGTTGCTTGGCAAAAGTTAGTATTTGTTAGATTGTTAGATTAGCACCTTGGAAGTTGGCCATGATCAAACCCATATCCCCACAGCAATTTTTATGCCAGAAGCAGAGTTGGGGTACTTGATTTCTTTGCTCTTCGCCAAGAAAGCCCAATTGTTTGGGGAAGGCTTATGAAAGAGTACTAGCCATTAGTTACTTGTGTGGATTCAACCCCCTTGGTTCTGTAACCTGTTTATCGATCATATTATTTTTAGTCTGCAGAAAAAAATAGAAAAAACCCCGATAATTAGTAGAACAAGCTTAAGGTGGGACCTCTTGTGATTCCGTGCTTCTTACCATCTTCTAGGTAATCACTACTACAATAATAGATATGCGTCACACTAAGGAGATTCACAAAGATCACAGTTTTCAGTAAAAGTGTGATAAAAAGTGGTGCTTAAATTTTTTTATCACAGTTTAAGTAGAAAACTGAGATAAAAAGTGGATTTTAGCGCGAAATAAAAGATCTCGCTTTTACGGCGAGATAAAAGAAAAACAACCTCACCCTTGTGGTGTGATAAAAGATTTTAGGGCGAAAAAAATGAGATGAAAGATCTCGCTCTTGTGGCGAGATAAAAGAGAAAAGATCTCATCCTTGTGGCGTGATAAAAAAGAGAAAAGACTTCACCCTTGTGGCGTGATAAAAGATTTTAGGGCGGAAAAGAATGAGATAAAAGATCTCGCTCTTGTGCCGAGATAAAAGAGAAAAGACCTCACCCTTGTAGCGTGATAAAAAACTTTAGCGTGAAAAAAAGCGAGATAAATGATCTCACTCTTGCGGCGAGATAAAAAGCCTACCCATTTTAGGCGCGCGATCTAAATTTTCACGTGGGCGGGCTGGTACTCATTTAGGCGGGTTTTGAAAAGTTATATGATGAAAACGATGTCGTTTAAGGACTTTGAAAAGTTCTTTTTTTTTTTTTTTACAAAAGGTAAGAAGATAAGCTCTAATTACACTCACCCCTAAAGATCTTTACGTTTCATCTTCATCTTCACGCCCAAAAAAAGAGAGAGAGAGAGAGAGAGAGAGAGAGAGAGAGAGAGAGAGAGAGAGAGAGAGAGAGAGAGAAGGCAAATTCCATGACTAGGTTCCATCAGTGCCCACTTGTTTCTTAAAACGACGGGTGGGCTATTCCACTAGTGCCCGATTTTCACGTGGGCAAGTTGTGATCTTTATGGTTTATTGTAGTAGTAAAATTTAGTTATTTCGGATGTCTTTCAAGTGTTTGACACATTAGGTAAAAAAATAATTATATTATTATGACTTAGCCTTGTTTGAAAAGGATTAAAATCTAATTGGGAAGTCACCATTGAAATTGAAATTCAATATAAACACAAAATTCATGTGAAATGGTTAGTTTTAAAAAAAAATGTAAAGTTTGTCCATAATATTACAATCTACAGGTTGTGATAATTTTCATAAAGTTTGTTTATATCATGTTAATTGCATTTCCAAAAATTTAGCAAATTTTAAAGAAAAAAAAAAGTTCTCACTTTAAGAAGTAATTAAGTATAAATATTTTTGTTTTCCTATTGTAACAGAAGTTCTTGGCTAGCTTAGTGGTAAGGGCTTGGGAAATCAACCAAGGGTGCATGGGTTCGAAACTTGGCAATGACAAGAAAAGAAGGTCTAATAGATACAAAGAAAAGATCACGCGCAATGATTTTTCATCTCAGTTTATCGTGTGATTATTTTGAACTTTCAATCACAGTTATAGACCGTGATCTAAAGTGACATACAATCACACCCAAAAAGAGAAACGATCACGCCCAAGAAAAACAATCACGGCTTATAACTGTGATAAAAGAGAAACGATCACGTTTTTTAGCCGTGATTGTTTCTTTTTTTCAATCACGGTTTATAACCGTGATAAAAGAAAGTGACTTACAATCACACCCAAATCCATCACGGTAGCAAAAGCGTGATGGAAAACTTACAATCACGGCCAATAGCTGTGATCTTTATGGTTTATTGTAGTAGTGAATGCAGTATTATTAAACCTATATAACCTATAGCTATCAGTTCCATGGAGGAAATATAATATGGACTAAGTACCTTCAATATGAGTCTTGTCAAACAAACTGGCCCTAAAGTTCAAGGTATTTATGCCGTGTCATGTACCTCACCGGCTCACCCATGCTTGATTATTTTCTGCTGTCTCCTTTATTTTTTATTGGAAAATAAAGGTATGTACCACTGCAGGTTCAGAGCAATTTGAAGGTATCATAACTTGTAAAGTTATTGGAGGGTTCTATGCTCTAACAACTGTCTACTTTCCAGAATAATACTACAGCTCGCAGTTCATGCATTCACTCCGGAGTTTCCTTGGCAACAAAAGATAGATAGCTATTGGGTGCCGAGTTCACCTATTCCTTGAGCACACACTTAAGTCTCTTATTAGCTCATTAATGTATACAAAGCCTGTGCTTTCTTGGAAACTTTGTGCTTGCCTTTCCCGACAATGGGTACTTGGTGGACCATCCTTTTAGTAAGCTTTCCAGATGTTAAACTCATTTGCTTTTACCATTGTGACCATATATAACTTATATTTGGATTCCACAAATATTCACACACATTCTCTTCAACGGGCATGACAGACGTGCCTTGCACGTCGCCCCGTACCTAGTATATATATATATTGATCTTTTGCTTGGTTCATTCTTGAGTGAACAATATTACACAAGGGTGTGGTATGAGTCCAATTTCCTGATTTTACATAAATGTTGCAAGCATTTAGACTCTTAATCGTACATGTGGCATGCTACAGATTGAGTTCATGTTGTCCGATTGCGTCTCTCTAAATTCATTTGCCTAAAAAAAAATAAACAGCAAAACAACAGGCATAGGATGTTCACGTTGTCTGATTGCTTGTCTCTCTAAACTCATTTGCCGGAAGAAAAAACAACAACAAAACAACGGGCACGAAATTCTCGTCCGAGCACGACGGCGTACACCTAGTTCATTAATAAGTATACTCATTCTTTTGTATGAGACCCCCTCCCCCAACTAACTCCCATGTTTCCTTTCCTTTCCTGATATTTTTTTTTTACTTCCAATTGTAGAGAGAGAGATTGAGAGGTGGGATAGGGAGATGAGGAAACCAGGCGAGATGTGGTTTAAGATCTTCGATGTCGATTCTTCTGATGATGAGGAGGAGGAGGAGGGCGATGGCCATGGCGACAGGCGCTGTAATACCCCGACTTTTAATTATGTTCACAATTTAAGTATGTGTTGAGCTTGATATTAATTATGTGAGTTATTGGGCTTAATTTGCTAACTGAAATGAAATTAGAGCATAAGTTGGCATATGGCACACATACACTCAATAATTTTTCTTAAGCCTAGCAAAACAAATAGGGGCTTCTACGTTCTTCCCTTGTTCTTATCACAAAACGTAGAGAGAGAGAGAGAGAGACCGACTGGAAGAAGGAAGAAGAAGAAGAAAGAAAATTAGGGGAAACCTTGTTTGGCTTGAAATTGAAGATTAACTTGGTAATTCTTACATCTCCTAGCTACTTGAATTCATGTTTTGTATGTTGAATTCCATGCCCTAGTTGATTGATTTCAAGATTAATTGGATTAGAAGCTGGGTTTGATGTGAGGTTGAATGAATTCTCTCTTGAATTTGTGTAGTTTAAGAGCTTAGAACATGAACTACATGGGTTAGAAATCTGCAGGAGTGGAAACCTTGAATCTGTCCTGTTTTTGGGGATTTTTTTGAGGCAGTTCCTGAGCTCCGAAAATTATGAGATTTTTATTGAGAGTTCCTCTATGAGTCCTTTGTCTATGGTAAAAATTTCGGGATCAGATTCAAAGTATTAAATTCTGTAGAAATTCGTAACTTCACAGCGCGCAGTTTCGGAACTGTGCTGTCTGCTTAGACACGTGTTGGGGAAACGGCCATAATTTTTAGCTCGAGCGATGAAATTGCGATCCGATTTCTGATTTTGAAACTAGACTCATAGGCCTAAAAAAATGCATAAAGATTGTGTCCTAGTTGTTCTTGTGCAAAGTCAGTTTTTGCGTTAAAGTTTATGGAACTGCTGATTCTGTGATTGTTTTCTTGAGACTAGTTATCTAACTTCTTTAAATCGTTCTTAAATGTGTTTAGGACCTCATTTAGGTATATTTAAGCATGTTTAACAGTTCCTAATCATGTTTTTATTGCCTAATTGTTTTAGGAAGTTCGGGTGGTTTGTAGAGCCGAGGTGAGTGATTAATACCTAAACACATGGTTTTGAACTTGTTTTCCTTATGATCCGCACCCAAGATTGTATAATCTTGGGGGCTTTTATCGTAGTATTTGTAGCGTTTCGTCCCTATCTATCCCGTTTTATCGCATTTTGCTCGTGAGGTTTCGTTTTGTTGTTTTCAGGTAAAACAGGGAAATTCCGTGCTTTTAACGTTAAGAATTTGCCAAGGAAGAATTCCACCGACCAAGGTCACGTGGCATGGTCAAGTCAAGCCGTCGTCGGGTGGTTTTGCCCGAGCAATTGAAGCATCGGGCCGTCGTCGGGCCGTTCTGCCAAGCGAAGCAGGAAGAATACAAGACTGACGGCCATGAACCGGTACGCAGAATTTACCAACCGGTTCATGCTCGTCAGAAGTTGAAGATAGAACCTTGGTCGAGCCCATGAACCGGTACGAAGAAATTACCAACCGGTTCATGCCCTGGAATCCGAAATCTGCTTTTTGCTTTTGGGATATTTTGTTGTCTCACCTTTTGAGATATTTTGGGATTTTTGTAGAGAGAGAAGGGGACCCCTTTAAGTCTTTCTCCCTCTCTCTCTCCCTCATAACTCATCTTTGTCTCTCTCTCTTAATTCTAGTCATTTTTCCTCCTCCTCCATTAAAGCTTGTTCAAGCTTTATCTCTCCTAAGGATCTTGTAAGTTAATTATCGTATCTCATTTTCTCGTTTATTAAAGTTGTTCGTACGGTTGTGATTATCGTTAATCTCAAGTTTATTTTCGAATCCGTCGGTTAAATCTTATGTCTCGTTTTTATGCTATGTTTTATGTTTTAGCCATGTGTGAGTAGTTTCTTGGCTAAGTCTCGGGATAATCTTTCCCGAGGACTTAGGTTGTTACTTGGTTCTCGAGCCATCGGGCTTTTGAAGCATGATTTTCCGGTTAGGGTTTAATTTGCATTTTAAGTCTAAACTAGGGGTGTTAACCCCTTGGTAACAAGTTAGTCAAGCGGTCTTGACTAATGACTTACCGAGGCCTAGTGGCCTCCTTTGTGTTCGATAAATGTTAAAAACCAAGTTGGCTCGCCTCCGGAAAATCACATCTTTGTAAAACGTAGTCTTTTTAAAGCTAAATCTTCCGGGCGTGAGCGCGCGGTCGTGACTCTCGCCTGAGTTATAATCGAGAACCGGTAATGGCCTTTGTCAAGGGTTAGAAGACCCCGAGACTTGCTTTCTTAAGTTTATCAAGCTTTATTCTAAGTTTTCGTTCAAGTCTTTCCATTTCAAAGCAAAACCAAGTTAGCCGTCTTCAAGGCCGAAATCCTACCTTAAACCTACAATCCATCTCAAGTTAGAATCGAATTCTCTGTGGGAACGATCCCGGATTTCCGGATACTATGCTACCGATGACCTAGCCCTACGCTTCGGGTGTTTCAACCTCTTATTGGAAGGCGAGGTTGTGGCGTAAGCATTTTTGGCGCCGTTGCCGAGGATCTTCTTATTCTAGCTTATTTGGAGGTTACGACAAACCACTGTAAGTATCCCGTTTGTTTTTACTTTGTATTTTGTGAACTCAAGTTAGCGGATACCTCTAACCGAGCCACCAATTCGACCTGAGGTTTAACGAAGCTAAATTGAGCATCACTTTCTCTTTGTCTTTATTTGTTTGCCTCTTTTCTCTAGCCGTGGTGGTGGCATAACCCCACGAGACTGTTCGTGAACGAGGTGGCGGCATAGCCCCTCTAGTCTGGTATTCAAGTTTTGTGCAGGTTATATGCGTACCATATACCGTAGCCCTTACTCTAATCGGCTGCACCGTTCTGCTTCTCCACCAAGGGTTCGTCAAGCGTATTCTCCACCGCGTCAATTCTCTCCACCATTAAGGCACATGGCAGAACAACCACCAGTAGCCCGAACGTTGCGAGATTATTTGACTCCGGAAAGGGGACCGCATGTCTCACCAATTGCTATTCCAAATTGCACCGCCGCCAATGCTTTTGCTTTCAAGCCGGAATATCATCGGGTTATACCGGAATTTCGGGGGCGTGAGTTGGAGGATCCGTATTGTCATATTCGGGAATTCGAGACTATCGTGAGCACTTTTGTGACAACTCCGGGGCAATTGGATCAAGCGAGGTTGAAGTTATTTCCGTTTTCGCTAAAGGATAAGGCCAAGCAGTGGTTCCATTCGTTGAAGCCACAGTCATTGCGTACTTGGAGGGAAGTCCAGGATGTGTTTACTCAGAAATATTTTCCGGTCAGCCGAACCAAACTCCTTATGGATCAAATCGCGAATTTCAAACAAAAGGATGGGGAGATCTTTTACAAGTTTTGGGAACGTTACAAGGATTTGCTAGCGGCTGTCCCACACCACAACTATCCAATGTACTTGGTGATCAACTATTTTTATGTCGGATGCAATCAACAAGCCAAGCAGCTCCTTGATACCATGGGAAACGGAGATTTTCTAGGGAAGGATCCAGAGGCCGCATGGGAATTTTTGGATGCTTTGGCCGAACGAGCTCAAACGTGGGAATTCATCGACCCGGGCGATCAAGCAATGAGAAATCAAGGACCCGGAGGTTCCGGCAAGTTTTCAGTGAGTGAGCATACGATGTTTGAATCTAAGTTGGAGGAATTGTCAAGTAAGTTGGATAAAATGAAATTGGATGCAATTCAAGGAAAACCGGTAAAGGAAGTGAAGGAGGTTCGTCAAGTTGAAGAAGTATGTGTTATTTGTGAAACCGTGGGCCATTCGACGGATAATTGTCCTACCATTCCCGCCCTTCGGCTCCATTATAGTCAACTACCTCAGGAAGAAGTGTGTGCAGTAAACCAACGGTGGGATCCATATTCGAACACCTATAATCCGGGGTTGAGGTCTAATCCAGCTTTCCGCTGGACCAATCAGAATGAAGCAGGGTCTTCTACAGCTACACAAGCTCCACCCCCAGCTCCGAATCAGAATTGGCGACAATCTCAGTTTCAGGGACCACCTCGTTTTCCATCAAGCCAAGGACCGCCAGGGTTTATTCCATCAGGCCAATTCCAAGGTCAGGGTCAGAATCAGTTTCAACCGCAAGCACCACCACCTCGGCGATCATTGGAAGATACCATGAACACCTTTTGTCAAATGCAGATTACGACTAATGAGCAAACCACTCAGGCCATGAATGATATGAGGGTTCAGATGGGGAAATTGACAACAGCTATTGGTCTATTGCAACAAGAGAGAGGGAAACTTCCCACTCAACCTTTGCCGAATCCACAAGGACTACATTTGGCCGGTAGCTCTTCGGTGACTTTCCCCGAGCATGCCAAAGCCATTATCTCTCTGCGAAGTGGGAAGACGGTGGATAACGCTCAAGTCGAACCACCGGTTATACCATTATTGGTTCCCGTTCCAACACCATCAAAGCCGGCACCGCCAAGTGAGGAATTGCCTAAGCAAGCATCTAAGGAGAAAGGAAAGGAAAAGGAAAGTGCTATTCCGCCAACCTTTACCGTTCCGGCCCCTTTTCCCAATCGGTTGAGAGCACCGATCAAGCCTAACCTACAGTCGGATATCTATGAAGTACTCAAGCAAGTAACGGTCAATCTCCCTTTGCTCGATGCCATTAAGCAGATTCCGTCCTATGCTAAGTTCTTGAAAGACCTTTGTACTCACAAGCGCAAATTGCAAGTTCAAAAGAAGGTTTTCCTAACCGAGCAAGTTAGTTCACTTTTCCAATCGGTCCTTCCACCCAAATACAACGATCCGGGGTGTCCAACAATTTCCATTACCATCGGTGGGAAAGTTGTTGAGAAGGCACTTCTTGATTTGGGTGCAAGTGTTAATCTTTTACCTTATTCCGTTTATCAACAATTAGGTTTGGGTGAAATGAAGCCTACCAGGGTGACCTTGCAATTGGCGGATCGGAGTATCCGCGTTCCAAAAGGGATGGTTGAAGACGTTCTTGTCCAAGTTGATCAATTCGTTTATCCCGTTGATTTCGTGGTCCTTGATACATGTCCAGTGCCCGCAGCTCAGGCTTCCGTGCCAATTATTCTCGGGCGGCCTTTCTTGGCGACATCAGATGCTGTGATTCATTGCCGGGATGGCCGGCTCAATATGAGTTTTGGGAATATGCAGATGCAGGTCAACATGTTCAGAATTGGTACTCAGATGGGAGACGACGACGATGTGTGCGGGGTTAGTATGATCGATTCACTTGTGCAAGACCATGTCGATGAGTTTCTTTGCAAGGATGAGTTGGAGTTAGCACTAACGTCCGCCGAAGCCGATTTTCTTTACGCCCCCGAGGTTGCCTATTTATGTTCGTTGTTAGATGAGGAGGATATGTGTGGTATCAACCCATGGGTCCCTAAGTTTGAGGAGTTGCCACCTATTGAAAAGCGAGCTGTCCCGTCGTGTGACAAGCCACCAACACTTGAGCTGAAACCGCTACCGGATAAACTTAAGTATGCTTACCTTGGTGAAGATCAAACGTACCCGGTGGTGATTTCTTCCTCTTTAAGTGAGTCACAAGAATTGGAATTGCTAGCTTTGCTACGGGAGCATTCGAAGGCCATTGGGTGGTCCATCGCCGACATCAAAGGTATCGACCCTTCTCTTTGTTCTCACCGTATTTATATGGAAGAGGATTTCAAACCGTCCCGCCAACCGCAGAGGCGCTTGAATCCAATAATGAAGGATGTAGTCCGAGCGGAAGTTCTTAAGTTGTTGGATGTTGGGATTATCTACCCGATAGCGGATTCCAAATGGGTGAGCCCGATTCAAGTGGTGCCTAAGAAATCGGGGGTTACGGTGGTTCGGAACGACAAGGATGAGCTTATCCCGACGAGAGTGCATACCGGTTGGAGGGTGTGTATCGATTATCGGAAGTTAAATGCGAGCACTAGGAAGGATCATTTTCCACTCCCTTTTATTGATCAAATTCTGGAAAGGGTCGCCGGTCATGAGTTTTACTGTTTCCTCGACGGGTATTCCGGATACAACCAAATTGAAGTGGCCTTAGAGGATCAGGAAAAGACTACGTTCACGTGCCCATTTGGAACCTTTGCGTATCGTCGTATGCCGTTCGGGCTTTACAACGCCCCCGGTACTTTCTCGAGGTGCATTATGGGGTTGTTTAGTGACATGGTGGAAAAGATCATGGAAGTATTTATGGATGATTTTTCTGTTTTTGGGGATTCGTTTGGGGCTTGTTTGACCAATTTGAGACTTGTGCTAGCTCGATGTGAAGAAAAGAATCTCGTGTTGAATTGGGAAAAGTGCCATTTCATGGTGACCGAGGGCATCGTTCTTGGTCATATCGTTTCTTCGAAAGGGATTGAAGTTGATCGGGCGAAAATCGATTTGATTGGCAACCTTCCAACGCCAAAGTGTTTGAAAGATGTGCGGTCTTTTCTAGGGCATGCCGGTTTCTATAGGCGTTTCATTAAAGATTTCAGCTCAATTGCCCGGCCGTTGTGTCACTTGCTCGCGAAAGATGTGCCATTTGAGTGGTCTCCGGCTTGTGAAGCTGCTTTTGCCAAGCTTAAGGCCAGCCTCACCTCTCCACCCATAGTTCGGACGCCAAATTGGGATTTGCCTTTTGAGCTTATGTGCGACGCCAGTGACTACGCCGTCGGGGCCGTTTTGGGTCAACGCCAGGGCAAGGAGCCGTATGTGATTTATTATGCGAGTAAGACGTTGAACGAAGCTCAGATGAATTATTCCACAACCGAAAAAGAATTGTTGGCGGTAGTCTTTGCTCTCGACAAATTTCGATCTTACTTGGTGGGCGCTCCAATCACGGTCTATACCGATCATTCGGCGCTTAAGTATCTTTTTACCAAGCAGGATGCCAAGGCGAGATTGATTCGTTGGATTTTGTTATTGCAAGAGTTTGATCTTACAATAAAGGATAAGAAGGGGGTTGAAAACGTGGTGGCCGATCACTTGTCTCGTTTGGAGTTCGACGATCACACGGCTCATATTCCGATTCGGGATTCCTTTCCCGATGAACAGTTGTTTGTGGTCTCTACGGCTCCATGGTATGCGGATATTGTCAACTATTTGGTCACCGGGATGATGCCAAGCCACTGGAATGTTCAAGAGCGCCGCCGATTTTTAGCAGAAGTGAAGCGGTTCACCTTCGATGACCCGTATCTGTTCAAGTATTGTGCCGATCAATTGGTTCGACGATGTGTGCCCGATTCCGAACAACAGAATGTTATTAAGTTTTGCCATACTGAAGCTTGTGGGGGTCACTTTTCATTTCGGAAGACCGCGGCGAAGATTCTGCAGTGTGGGTTTTACTGGCCAAAGTTGTATAAGGATACGTTTGCCTTTTGCCGGGCTTGTGATCGATGTCAATTGTTAGGATGTGTAACGCAGAGGAATGAGATGCCGCTTTCGCCGATTCTGATTATTGAGGTTTTTGATTGTTGGGGTATCGATTTCATGGGGCCTTTCCCTTCGTCTTTCGGGTACCTGTACATTTTGTTGGCGGTCGATTACGTGAGTAAGTGGGTTGAAGCTATTCCTACTCGTACCAATGATGCCGCGGTTGTAGTTGAATTTTTACGGGAGTATATTTTGGCACGCTTTGGGATGCCACGAGCTATTATCAGTGATCAGGGCTCTCACTTTTGCAACCGCTCATTTGCCGCCTTGATGAGGAAGTATTCGATCGTGCACAAAGTTTCTACGGCATACCACCCTCAAACAAATGGTCAAGCAGAGCTGGCGAATCGAGAAATTAAGAATATCTTGGAGAAGACGGTTAATCCTACCCGCAAGGATTGGTCAACTCGTTTGGTCGATGCACTGTGGGCTTACCGTACTGCGTACAAGACTATCTTGGGAATGTCTCCGTATCGACTTGTCTATGGAAAAGCTTGCCATTTGCCGGTGGAGCTTGAGCACAAAGCTTATTGGGCAATCAAGAAGCTCAATTTCAACATGGCCAAGGCCGGTGCTCGCCGCAAGTTGCAATTGACAGAGGTTGAGGAATTGAGGTACAATGCTTACGATTACTCTAGTTCTTATAAATCCAAAATCAAAGCCAAGCATGATAAGAACATTGTGATTAAGAACTTTGTGCCCGGTCAGCGGGTTTTGTTGTATAATTCGCGCCTGCATCTCCATCCCGGTAAGTTGCGGTCCCGTTGGGCCGGTCCTTATGTGATTCGAACTGTTTTCCCTCACGGGGCAGTTGAAATAGAGAGTATGCAAAATGGGACTACATTTAAGGTTAACGGCCAGAGGCTTAAGCTTTTTCTTGGTAATTTTGAAGTTGGTGAACCTGACGAGGTTTTGGCCGATCCAGCTTACGCGGATGGCCCGTCAGTTTAGAGTTGTCTTGATTGAATTTGCACGGGGAGCGAAAGCGTAACCGCTGAACTTAACTGTTTGTCGGACCCGGCCCCCGGGTAGGGGGTACCCACCATTGACTTGGGTATTTGTAGCTCCGCACGCCGCTACTAAAATAAGAATCGTGTGCCCAGCTCCGGTTAGTAAGGGCAATGTTTAGTTTTGTACATATTAGTCTGTTTGTTTTGTTTCGGGAATTTTCTCACTAAGAGATTTCACCAATGCATCATTGCATCGGGCTTTTATTAGCCCTTCCTTGTGGTAGTTTGCCGTTAATGATCCTTGCTCACCAGATATGTCCCTATCGGGGGCAGTTTAGGTCTTTGGGTGAGACTTGATATTCCCGTGCTTTGGCGCTAGGCTCTGTCTGGTCTCACGTTGTTTCGACCAAGGGAACGCTGGGCTTCATTGCTTGGCGAGGTCAAGCGGTAAATTTTATTGCGGGCGTGATGTAACAAACTTTGACGGTCTAGTATAGCCACCCGAGTTTTATCTCTTTGGTGAGACTCGGGAAGAAAAGTATGACTCGTAAGATTGCGTGAAGATCGGGTGGTGTTCTTTGTTGCTTTTCTGTATATATTTTTGTTGTTGGAGCCCGGATAACACGAGCCGGGCGGTTCTAATGTCATTTGCCTGCTGGTAGGTCCTTCGTACAATTCCGCTTCTGCAGGGTTAACACGCTACCACACCAGCCTTGGTGGTTTGGGTCTACCGTTGGAGTGATTGAGGCATTCAGGAGCCCTAAGCATGGGTGCGATTATGTGTCGCGGTTGTTAGTCCGAAAAGCTTTGACTATGGCCCTGTGTGACTAGCTGGTGGTTCCGACCGAAGGAGTGAAGCCCTGGAAGCACACAACTCCGGATCGAAGTGGGCAATGGCAAAATCCTCCAACTTGGTCGAGGTATAAGGGGGTTGACATTCCCCCGTGGGTAATCTCTTCCCTTTCCCTCTCAATACTGTTGTTCTTCATGCTATGAGGGCATAGCATATCTTAAGTTGGGGGGAGGGGATATATCTGTGATATATTTTTCGTTGTTTTTCTGTTTCTGTACAAATTTTTTGCTTTTCTTTGTTTTTAGGTTGGTAATCCTTCCGTTATTACAACTTTAGTGGATTAAAGCAACTTGGCACATGCTTAGTATTTCTTAGTTGGCAAGAGTTCGGTGTACATGTTTTGTGTAGTATGTCCATTTTAACTCATTGGCATGTTGAAGTTGAGCAATTAGGTGTTAAGTGTGTTTTTGAGCAAGTTTGACCCATATCCCGGTCTTTTTCTTCTTTTGTTCGTGTTATTCATCTTATGTCATGCCTAAACATGCTTATAGCATTATTGAATCGTTTCGGAATCTATAACGTATTTAGGGGATGATACAAGGCCCTATTTCTTTGATTTGACCACAAAGAGTCCCGTTGTCCTAATTCGTATCCTAGTCCGTGTCATACCGTTTATTCAACGAACTTAGGGAACCGGAGTAAGGAGGGATGTGTGGGATGTTATTCTGATGCTTAAGGTGTTCGGAGGGTGTTTGAAAAGAGTTGGATACGCTCGGGGGTCAAAAGGATGGACTTTGAAAATTTTCAGAATTTTTGGTGCATGAACCGGTACGAAGAATTTACCAACCGGTTCATGGAGGTCAGACTTTTGGATTTCCAGTTTTTGGTCCATGAACCGGTACGAAGAATTTACCAACCGGTTCATGGAGCCCCGAAATTAAAAAAAAAAAAAAAAACGTTTCTCTCTCTCTCTCCTACCCCACTTTATAACTTCCACACCTCCTTTCTCCACCATAACCCACGACCCAAAATTAAATCCCCCTCCCCTGCCCCTTCGGTTACCTCTCCAAACTCCACCAAATCACCCAAAAACCTCCATCAATCTCTACAAGTCCATGGATTCTTGAAGATTCAAGGGGGAAATCAAAGGTTTTCAAAGATTCAAGCTTGGGTTTCTCTCTCTCCATCCGAAAATTGGTTCAACCCAAGGTATTCCGAAATTTCTCTCTTTTCCTTGAGTTCTTGGGTTAATCATTGAAGTGATCCACCAAATTGAAGGGTTTTCAAGTTGCATTGTTAGTTTTGGCATGATTTAGAACCCTAGATCCCCCAAAATCAAGTGGGATCCGAAAATTTCTCTCTCCTACCCCCAAAATCCGAAATTTTCCCACATACCCTAGCCTTAATTTCTGAAATTTCTATTGCGAGCTGTTGTGGGGTTCGATTTTCTGCTATTGTACCTTAGTGCTCTGGTTTTTGTTGGGAATTTGAACTCTGCTGTGCAGGTGGTTGAAATTGTAGTAAGGGGGTGCTCTGTTTTGCTCTGTTTTGCTCTGTTTTGCTCTGTTTGGTGGTAGTAAAAATGAGGAGAAAGGGTAAAGAACATGTGATTGGTGATGATGACGAGGATGAGGATTTCGATAGTGAGGAATAGTGTCGGTGGTGGTCGTTTTGTAAAACCCTCTACTTGGTCGGGGTGCAAGGTGGTTGACAGCCCACCTAGTTATCTTGTTTTCAGTTTTTAGTGTCGCTTTGTACATAGTTTAGGAAGTTTTTGTTGTGGCCGGCATGTGGCCTTTTGCCTTGACTTGGTAGTTAGTGTTGGTGGCGACTAAGGGTAGTTAAACCGAGCTTGGTAATGGTCGCCATCGTTTTGTTAACCGTTCTTTCTTAACCAAGGTCATTATAAGCCAAGAAAGTCCTTAGTTGACCGTACGTACGTTTTGATTCCGGTTTGATTCAATTCTTGTTTGTTGGCATGTTTAGTTTGTGGCATACTTATTTTCAGTTAATATTTGGTTTAGCTTAGCTTTCTTTCTTTGGTGCTCTCCTTATATAAGGCTTGGAATTTTTGTTCACCGAGCCTAGTTTCGAGCACCTTTTGTGGGATGTGGCTGCTTTTGTATAAAATATTTTTGGCCGTGTCGTATCCTCTTTTTGATCTTGGATACGCACGTTGGATACTTGTTGTTTGCATGCGTGGTGTCTAGTTGCTCTGCTTTTAACATGCTGCAAGTTTGTTTGGATAACAATGGTTCTTTTTGAATTCTTGTAAACTAGGTTTGCCCGAGCATGTGCCATAGTTGTTTTTCCGGAAGGCTTACGTTGCTTTTCTTTTTTGTTGGTTGTTTTGGTTGCTAGGGGCTAGCAACGCTTAAGTAGGGGGGCGTGATCCGCACCCAAGATTGTATAATCTTGGGGGCTTTTATCGTAGTATTTGTAGCGTTTCGTCCCTATCTATCCCGTTTTATCGCATTTTGCTCGTGAGGTTTCGTTTTGTTGTTTTCAGGTAAAACAGGGAAATTCCGTGCTTTTAACGTTAAGAATTTGCCAAGGAAGAATTCCACCGACCAAGGTCACGTGGCATGGTCAAGTCAAGCCGTCGTCGGGTGGTTTTGCCCGAGCAATTGAAGCATCGGGCCGTCGTCGGGCCGTTCTGCCAAGCGAAGCAGGAAGAATACAAGACTGACGGCCATGAACCGGTACGCAGAATTTACCAACCGGTTCATGCTCGTCAGAAGTTGAAGATAGAACCTTGGTCGAGCCCATGAACCGGTACGAAGAAATTACCAACCGGTTCATGCCCTGGAATCCGAAATCTGCTTTTTGCTTTTGGGATATTTTGTTGTCTCACCTTTTGAGATATTTTGGGATTTTTGTAGAGAGAGAAGGGGACCCCTTTAAGTCTTTCTCCCTCTCTCTCTCCCTCATAACTCATCTTTGTCTCTCTCTCTTAATTCTAGTCATTTTTCCTCCTCCTCCATTAAAGCTTGTTCAAGCTTTATCTCTCCTAAGGATCTTGTAAGTTAATTATCGTATCTCATTTTCTCGTTTATTAAAGTTGTTCGTACGGTTGTGATTATCGTTAATCTCAAGTTTATTTTCGAATCCGTCGGTTAAATCTTATGTCTCGTTTTTATGCTATGTTTTATGTTTTAGCCATGTGTGAGTAGTTTCTTGGCTAAGTCTCGGGATAATCTTTCCCGAGGACTTAGGTTGTTACTTGGTTCTCGAGCCATCGGGCTTTTGAAGCATGATTTTCCGGTTAGGGTTTAATTTGCATTTTAAGTCTAAACTAGGGGTGTTAACCCCTTGGTAACAAGTTAGTCAAGCGGTCTTGACTAATGACTTACCGAGGCCTAGTGGCCTCCTTTGTGTTCGATAAATGTTAAAAACCAAGTTGGCTCGCCTCCGGAAAATCACATCTTTGTAAAACGTAGTCTTTTTAAAGCTAAATCTTCCGGGCGTGAGCGCGCGGTCGTGACTCTCGCCTGAGTTATAATCGAGAACCGGTAATGGCCTTTGTCAAGGGTTAGAAGACCCCGAGACTTGCTTTCTTAAGTTTATCAAGCTTTATTCTAAGTTTTCGTTCAAGTCTTTCCATTTCAAAGCAAAACCAAGTTAGCCGTCTTCAAGGCCGAAATCCTACCTTAAACCTACAATCCATCTCAAGCTAGAATCGAATTCTCTGTGGGAACGATCCCGGATTTCCGGATACTATGCTACCGATGACCTAGCCCTACGCTTCGGGTGTTTCAACCTCTTATTGGAAGGCGAGGTTGTGGCGTAAGCACCTTATCGAGCTTATTTGAACATGTTTTATAAATTGTGTACTCCATGGATAACAATGGAAGGTGGACCTATTTGTGAAATATTTGCGAATCTATTTAATGGCATTCCCAACGTCCGGTCTTGCTAAGGGACGGCTTAATGGCTAGCAAGGGTGTTTGAGGTTGGTGTGTATTTTGGGATAATGCATAGACGTCTGGCTTATCCACTACCGGGGACGCCCGGTAGCGTTTGAATTTTGAATAGCGGAATGTGCATTATATTTGGCTTATGGATTTGAATTCTTTGATTTGAAATATTATCAAAATTATTTTGCGTTGTCCATGGAAGGCATGTGAGTTAAGTATTAATCATTCACACGAGCTTTGGCTTATGGATTTTCTTTTCCACCTTTCAGGAAGCGACACGTAGTGCGGTGACGTGTTTACTTTTGAGATGTGTTGTATATTTGGAAGTTTGTAGAAATGAAGTTATGCTTTGTAAACACTTAGCTTTGTTTATGGTTTGTTTAGCTTTTGAGTTTGTAAGTAAGCACAGCTCTGAGAGGTTTACCTTTTGCTTTGTAAAACCTATGTAAGACTTTGGTTTGCTATTAATAAAAGTCGTCTTTTGCTTCCGCTGTTATGTTTTAGCCCCTTTTGATTATCACTTGTTTAGGTGATATTTGATTTGTGATTTGGCCTTAGTGAGAAATCACTGGCATTTGTCATGATTAAGACCTCAAGGGGCGGGTCAGGGTCGTGACAGGCGCAACGGTGGACGAGGTAGAAACGCTGGTCGATTGGAGTGTACGTATAGGCGATCAGCAGTAGGACCTAGGTGAGGGAAGAGGACATGGTAAGGCTTCTTCTAGGTACGAGCCCTACCGGAGGCCGCTAGAAATAGGCGGAAGCTCCTCTGCCGGTGGTGGCCACAACAGAAGAACGACTCTCATTATTGAAGATCAGGAGGGCCATGGCCGTGGCAGGCGGCACGCGTGGCGGTGGACGAGGAAGAAACACTGGTTGAGGGGAGGGTGTAGGGCGATCAGTAGCAGGACCTGGACCTTGGTGAAGGAAGAGGACAGGCTAGGGCTTCTTCTTCTAGGTACGAGCCCTACTGGAAGTCGCCTCTAGGTTAAGGATGCGGGAGGCTAGAAATCGGCAAAAGCTCCTCGATTCGCTAGTGGTGGC
Organism: Rhododendron henanense subsp. lingbaoense; assembly: GCA_020567845.1. NCBI lineage: Eukaryota > Viridiplantae > Streptophyta > Magnoliopsida > Ericales > Ericaceae > Rhododendron > Rhododendron henanense. Next base: position 17,379,979 of record CM036317.1, on the reverse strand, counting down.
TACGGCAGAGGAAGACGAGAGATTAATCATGCTCTTACGACTCTATAGACACCTCAATCTGAACCTCGAGGGGTCTTTGTTCGCCCCGATGATGAAATAAAGGGAACGGTACCTTAGCGAGCTTGAATGGAGGATTCCTTCAACCCAAATAAAACCTCAGCCCAAAGAAACCAATAGCCCAAAAGCCCAAAAAAAGTCCAGAAGCCCTGGACTGGACCTGGAACGCCACGCGGGACACCTCTACATCGCACGGCATATTGAAAGTCACTACGCCGCACGCGATCATGAGGTTAGCCGCACGGCATTTCAGGAAAAGTACTGACTGGCTCAGAAAGCTGTCGGTCACGCCTATTTGAGCCACAGCTGCAAAATGGCTCAGCCGAAAATACACTTCTGCCCCGCCCAGAAAATACCTCCACTATTTGAAATTCAAAATCATTGGCTCTTGCCTATAAATACACCCCTCCACTCAAGAGAAAAGGGCCCTTGATCACTATTATACATTTTCTCTCTCTTCTTGCTTTCACACCCATTCCCCACTTCCAAACCTTGAGGATGTTGCTTTCAAAAGACATTCTCTAGGCATTTTGCTCCATTTTTCTCTTCACCATTAAAATTAGTCTCTTACTAACTTTAAGGTCCCAACCACCCAATATATCCATCCATTACACACTATCATACCTCTCTTCCCTCACCCGATCTCATCCAAGCTCATCCACCATCATCCAACCTCATTCAAGCTCAAGATCGAAGGTAAAACTAAGTTTCCTTGGGCTAGGCTCTGCCCTGACTCTGAGGGGACTCTTCTGTTGTCAGGTTTAACCCTTTTCGGTTAAGATCTGACTTAAAAATCATTTTTATAAAGCAAAATAGCCTCTGTATTGGGCAAGCTACGCCGCGCGGCGCTTTGATGCGTCGTACGACGTAGCGTGTTCACATGCACGACATATTAGTTAGCTGTCGCTTTCTGGTCCAAACTGTCTGGGTCATGGTTGCTCTCTACGGGGTTTGTTTCTGTCTATCATCGATGACTCAGGGACAAGACCATATCTACAAGCCATATTTTATTCCCAAAATGAGATTTTATAAATCATTCTGAATGAACAAATGCATCAAAAATGGTTTTTCATCTGTGGCTTGGAGAAATGACATTGTTCTAGGGTGATCTGACAGCTGTGAGTTTTCTGGTGCTTTAAAGGAACGCCGCGCATCGTACTCAGTATGCCGTGCGATGTCCTAAAAAAACTGTTGACAGCTTGAAGATGAAATCGAAACCACACACGGCATATCAGAAGGCCGCGCGCCATAATGTGGTATGCCGTGTGACGGGTGACAGTGACTCAGATAGTTTGTCTAGTAGCTTTTCTTATCCATACTTTTGCTGCATCATCCTTTATCATCTCTGTATAGTGAGCACCACGTGCACACCAATGTGGCATATTTATCTTGTTCCCCTTTCCCGTATGTGTTTTTGAAGTTTCTCAAATGATATCGAATCCCCTATTTAAAATGCTTAATAGAGACCGGTTTTTGCCAGGCGAGTGGTGTGCTTTTTCAACAAAACCTTCTCCGTTCGTAACGTGGCTCCCGAACCCAAGATCTTAATGTTTTCGCTAGATCAAAAGCCTTTTTCCTCTCATACAAACCTTCGGTTTCTTGGATCATCCATCTCAAAAATCCGGGTGGCGACTCTTCGATCGCGTCGGGCGTTGGGAGCCCACAGACTCCAACAACTTTCACTCCCACTGTTCACTCACAAAGCCCTCCTGTTCCTAGTCCTGATGTGCGTGTAACTTGTATGATTGGAAAAGGTTTAGGGGCGATCAAACCTCCAAAAGTGTTTACACAGTGTTTTCAAATCGGGATATGTATCGAGTATCATTTTTTCAATTTTATAGATCGTATCGGGATACGATCGTGTATCTTGAGATACGTTTGCTAGAAGAGAGAGTATTTGTATTACACTTGAATTCAAACTTTTTTTTGGCTTGGTACAAAATGGCTAGAACCCATCCCTATCTATATTGCTCCATAGAAGACTATAGTACGAAGGTATTTTCATACAAGATAAATTTTGAGGTAATTCTAGAATTACATATGTGACTAATTCTCACAAAAAACTCTAGATATTTCACAAGGATATTCTAGAGCTTCTAGAGCTATTTTAGAGTTTCTAAAAACTCTAAAATATTTCACAAGAATATTTTAGAGTTTCTAAAAACTAGATATTTATATCTTCTTCAAAGTAAAAGGGCTAGCTAAAATAGTGAGCTCTAGCGGCACAAATTGAAACAAAATCTTATAGCTCAAATCGTAAGGTCTGGAAGAGAAAGTTAGAGACCAAGTCTATCTGCCTTATCATCATCATCATCATCATCTTCTTCTTCTTCTTCTTCTTCTTATGCCTTTTGTTTTCTCTGAATTTTCTCTGTTTTTTCTCCTTTCCAATTCTGAGTCACCTCCTCCTACTCTTCTTTTTTTTCTATTGCCATTCTCGTTTTATTATGCTTTCAGAGTTGAAAAATACTAGAAGTTAGTACTTTTATGTTAAATGACTGGGGCTTACAATCCAAGGCAACAACACCAGAACCCAGATCCATCTTAGTTTAGGGGATTTCAATCCAAACATCATCTCTAAACCTCATTGCCGTCATTAAGTGGTGATCTGAGTTCATCTTTCTCTAATCCTACGTTCTATTCAATTCGAGGTTAATGTTTAATTTTAGGGGAACTCGGTGAGTTGGAATTACATTGGAGGGCAGTAGGATGCCGGTTTCCTAAGCAGACTCTTGTGGCTCGGCTGTAGAGTTGTTCCTCGATTACCAATAAATAAATAAATAAATAAATTGGCCATTACACGCAAAATCTTCATTAGTAGAACTTTAGTTTCCTTTATTTGCATATCTAAAACAATGTATGGGTGATTGGTGGCTACCATTTGTGTAGGTATGGCTAGCATTTTAAATTTTTCGTATTTGCATATATGATTGAATTTTAGAAAAGGTTGATAAATAGTATAGTTTGAATTGCCTTTCGTATGAATTGTAAAAAGTTTTTAACTTCTTTTGATCCGTAAAAAAGCAACTTATGACTCGCCGTTAATATTTAATGGAAAAGAACCAAACTTCGTGTATTTGGGTTCTGTTTGGGATGTTACGAGTGTAGCTTTTCCCTATTGTATATACGTCATGTGAGGCAGTTCGTGTGAATAGCCTCATGCATGATTTTTGTTGTCAAAGACTCAAAGCATGATATCTAGAAAATCAATAGAGAAATTCAAACCGATCCACACAGATCAAAACGGTTTTTAACAAAAAAATTATTGATGAGTCCGGTTTTAGTTTTTAAGTTGAAAAAATTGATGAGTTTCGGTTTCATACAATTTTTCCACTCAAAATCCAATCTAAACGCAAACTAAGTGTACTATTCAAATAAATGCTCTCATATAGTACATACTAGCGCATGCCTGTGCTAAAAGGCACAGCTCCAAATCGATGGTCAAAAAATTATTCTTGAATATCTCTCTAACCTCTTTAATACAAAGGCAAAAAAAAATAAACACAACATCTTCCTTCACTCATCAATATTATTCAAAAAAAAAAAAAAACTCAACATAGTGCAGTTTTTCTTTCCTGACGTAGAAGAATTGTGTGTATTTTCTTATAAAAAGGGTTGTTTCCTTTTCGCGTATGAATCCAAAAATGATTTTTTACTTTTTTTTACTGTAGGAAAATCAACCTTAAAAGAATCAATTTAAAAGCAAATATTGAATTGAATGTAAGAAAATCAACTTTAGAGAAATCTATTTAAAAGCAAATAAAAGCAAATATTGAACATTAGTGTGTATTAGAAAATAGTTCTTTGTAGCTAGCTTAAATGTATAGTTGGAGGAGTGCCATAAGCACGGGTAATTCTTTTTCGTGCTACTAAGAATAGGATCACATACTACACACTAATGTTCGAGCCATTAGCTAGCAAGTGCTGTAGGCACGGACAATTCCAACCGGGGTGCGTAGTGCCGTAGGCACGGGCAAACACTAGTCTATATAATAAGACAGGATTGGTTTTGAATCCAAAAGACAACCAACGGTCCAGATTTATACCCTACATAATTCTCCACCCTCCATTCTATAATGGCAGGCCCGTAAATACTTAATTTTTTTGACCATTTTTTTGAACACACATTCCCTGTTATTTCCAAACCCCCCTTCTTTCTCTCTCTCTCTCTCTCTGCGAATACGGCCTCCTCCCCTCACGCAGCATAGCCGTCGCCTCCCTCCCTTGCTCAACAACCAGAGGAGGACGGCGGCCTCTCCCCGCGCCCGCCGAATCGCCAATCTCCCCTCTCTCTTCTGTTTCGTTTCTTTTTTGTTTTGTCTGTGATATTTTTTAATTTTTTTGTCCTTTGCCTTACATTAGGCAATGACTAGCAAAGGGAAGCCAACACATGTGGGCAATGGAGTGCTGTTCAAAAAATTTATGGCAATGGAGTATCAAACTAAGTACAGACTGGGCTTCTCTTTTTCCCCACTTTAGCTGTATTTGTATTGTCTTTAAAATGCTGGCATTTGAGAACTGATAAGCACCTGATAATGCAATGTAGGGTGCGCTAAATCTTTAGTTTTAGTTTAATTCCGTCGTTAATTTAGTTATTTTTAATTGCTTTTGCTCGTAAGGTATTTTAGTTTCGTTTTGTAGGAAAATTGTTTAATTCAGGAACTGTAAAGCCCAAAGCTTGTCAAGATTATTCAAGGTGCAAAGATGATCAAGAACGAAATAATCAAGTCCCAAAGCTTAAGACCCGAAAGTGATCCGACGAGACGAGGCCGAAGCAAGAAGTGTATTACAATCTGCGAATGTCTATTAACATGTTAGGAATATATGTGTTGAAATTCTCTGTTTGGCATTTTAAGATTATTATTGGGAGGAATTGCGAGGATCAAGATCAAGGGCTGCACCTAAACTAAACAACTCGGTATTGGTACTACTCAACCAAGTCCATCGGTACCGACCAGCTTGTGACAGCAACCTTTATCCTATTGGACCTATTCAGTATTGGTACCTGTTAAATGGGTCCACCGGTACCGAGCATTTAAGCACCAAGCCTTAACACTCCGGTATTGATACCACTTTTTCTATTCCATCGGTACCGAGCCCCTTACGAAGACAGGAGCTTAATTGCATCTCCATCGGTACCGAGGGCTTAGGAAAGAATCTTTGGAGCATTTTGGAGCATATTCCGTGCGTGTACTTAGAGCCTATAAACAGGCGTGATATCACTTGTACAAACAAGAGAGTAGATTGTATTGCATATTTTTAGATCTAGCTTAGATTTCAAATTGCTTTTTACTTGTTCTTGAGTGTTCTTCATTTCCAACTTTGAATATTTCATTTTCTGCTTTTATTAGTTAGTTTTTGCTACTATCTTTTCATTAAAGTTGTTTACAATCACCCGATCTATCTTTTCATCTAATTTTCTTCTAGTGTTGTGTTTACAAATATGCTTAATAGATTTTTGCTTGCTCTTATCTTCATAGATATGTGTGAATAGTTTCCTAGGGTTAGGTCATGGGGTGATTAGCACCTCATGACTTGAGTAAAAATTGCATTTTTCACCAATAAAGTTTGAATCTTTGGTTCGAAAATCGCTGTGTAGTTCGGATTTATTTGTCAAATTGCTAAGGTGTTAACCTCTTTGATCATGTGTAGGTAAGAGTATCGCCTACTTACCACACATGATGCTTAGAGTTCTGTCGCTCGAGGCGTTTGCTAAATAAATTCTAGAGCTAGCTTGGTAATCGAACCATTCTATCTTCCGGGTTAAGAGCCTTAGTTGAGCATCTTAAACCGTGTATTTGGGTGAAAAATGTAGTTTTACTTGAGTCGTGGGTGTTAGTAATCCCTAGACCTAACCTGCTTTTTATCCTAGTTTATTCCCGTTTAATTTAGCCTTTTTACTTTCCACCGCAAAATAAAACAAAGTTGGCTGTCTAAAAGCCGGAAACCATTGCTTACTTCTACAAATCCAGCAAAGCCGTATAATTATTCCCTTGGGTACGATCCCGGTCTTCCGGATTATTATGCTTCAATTGGACGCTTATACCCTACGCTTGGGGTGATCTTATTGGATATATCGGTTCCGTTCATTTTGTAGAGTTCGGCGAGAACCATAATCATACCAAAAATCATGTTCATCAGACTTTAATAGATACATGATCGGCACATGTGAAAATTGCAAAAAACAAAACAAAAGAAAAACAAAACTGGGTTTCGATTCAGTGTGGTTTTGGATCCAGTTTTGGTTTTCTTCAATTTCCATGTGTGCCGATCATGTATCTACAAAAATCCAATGAACACAATTTTTGATATGTTTTAAGGTTCTCGTCGAACTCTACAAAATGAACGGAGCCTATCATTCAAGTGTGATCGAAAAGTAGCCGAAAAATTAAAAATGGACCAGAGAGGATACCGCCACCCATGGTATCCTCGATTTAAAAAAAGTTTCTCATACTCTCAGATATTGGACAGGACACCTAGCTCTAACCTATTACTCTGTTTTGGCATGTTGCCACACCCTACCATTTTACTTTAAAAACTATAGTTAAGGATAAATAATAGGAGTAGTAGTTAACTTTCTAGCACTAGTAATCCGGAAAATCACCATTTTGGTACTGGCTGAAGTTGCGAGGTTCACCATGACTGAACCCAGAAGAGTTGTTGGGATGCTTGAGCTTTGTGCTCTGTGATTTCCATTTTTTTCTTTGGAAAATACCACGATTAGCTGGATCTTTGATAGAGTTCAAGTCCTTCTCCATGAATTCTTTCAAAACGTACTTATATATGTTTGGTACTTATATATGTTTGATATTAGACTCATTTTAAAGGTACTATTAATATATTTTCAATGAAACCAAGTTTATAAAAATAGGATGCATAATGTAAAAGTTACATGTAGTTGATGAAATTCTAGCAAAAAAGTAAATAGGATATAGCTAGTATTATAATTTGTTGTTAATAGATCAAAAAGTTAATTAAAATGGTAATTTTAAGGAAAAAAGAAGGGAGAAATGGAGATGGGTCTCCATCCAAAGATGGAGAATGGGAATTGAGTCTCTTGGAGACCTCAAATGGAGATATGTTAGAGGGCATGGATTCTCCAAAATGGAGTTTTGGTGCTCAAATGGAGATCTGTGTTGGAGTTGCTCTAAAGAATCGGTTTAGAGGTCCACTATAAGTGCCTTCAAGGAGCTAAAGTCCACTGTAATCTACCCATTGAGAATGTGTTTCACTAATTAAAATAAGGCCCCATTCTACTAAGATTCTTATTTTTAGTTACTAATTTTTCGTTTTACGAGACATGTCAATCTCTCACAATACATCACCATTATAACTTATTTTTGAATTAATGGTGATGTATTGTGAAATAGTGACCTGTCCCATAAAACAGAAAATAAGTATTTCAAAAATAAGTATTTTAGCGGAACAAGGTGAGTGGGGTTCCACAATTTTGTACTCCATCCGTCCGGATTTAATAGTTCTTTTTTGAAGTTCGTGCTATTTTTTAATCGATTATATCTTCCAATTTATAATGTTTTACGTGATTTCGAAAACATTGTGTTATAGAACTAATCGAGATCTATCAAACAAGATCCATATTTGATATGAAATTTATTACGGATTCAAAGATATAACTTGTTTTTTAGCCGGTTAGAATAGAATTATGAACAATTAAATCTGGACGGAGGGAATACTAGTCTGGTTAGCCCCAAGTCCACTCATTAATTTAGTAAGACAAAAATGACCTTAAGCTACGACCCCATTCCGCTTAATTTTTAGCATTTGTTTAGAGGTTTTGTTCTTATTCAAAAAAAAATTCGCGTTCGTTAGTTTTGCGTCACACGTTTGTGAATTCTTGATAAGAAGATTCAGAAAAGTAGAAAATTTTTATGGTAAATTTCACTGACCTCACTTGAGGTTTCTGACAACATCAAGAACCTCCCCTGAGGTTTCTGAAATGACATTGGCCTCCATTGCTTTTGCTGAGAATGTACATTTTCCCCCTTCTGTTAAGTTGAGCCCTAACGTTGTTAATTTTGATGGTTAAATGACATGGATGCCCTTTCTCTTCATATACATGTCGTTAACAATGGGGAGTTATTTTGTCCTAATCCAACATTACCATTGAAGTGCAAAAACTCCCTTTAGTCTGAACTAAATACTAATCAACGAAACAATTAATTTCTTTCTTTTTTATTTGGTTTACTATTATTTTTTGAAAGAGATATCGAAACTATTTATCTTGTAAAGAGTAAAATACACAATGAAAGAGATTTTATTTTAAAAGTGCCCCGTAAAAGAGAAGAAAAATAATATGAGACTTCTACTTGAAAAGGAAACTTTCTTTCATACTCGTATAAGATAAGCAACTAGTAATATGTAGTGCTGCCAACAAGTCGATTAGCTCCGGGTTTTGGCAAAATTGAACCTGAATCCAAAATTTACAATTGAAACAGAACTCGAACTGAAAGTCAATGGGTTTGTTTTCATCTGGTCCGAGACCATACGCGGTGGGAACTAGTTCAATTTGGTTAATCCCCGAACGCGGTGGCTAACCCGCTAATTCCCGAACTTAATCTGTAACACAGACCCAAAATTGACCCCAACCTGTATTTGGTTTGAATATTATAACTATAAATCGATCCTTCTTTTTTTTTTTAATAATAAGTATAACCATAAATTCTTTTTACTTTTATTCAGCTTACCCATACCTTTTCATTTTGGTATTAGCCATGTGAGCACATTTTTTTCCCCAGCTTACAGTATTCAGGGTGTTGTGATGTGCGTATAAAGTAGATATATATACATTTATAAATATGTAAGGGTATTTGTATAAGTAAATCACATTTTGTTTTCAGGTTCACGTAGGATTTGGGTTTTGGTGTGGGTATCTTATAAAATTTGAACCAGAGCTGAAACTGACTGTGTTTTTTAGATTAAATTCTGAGTTCTAATTTTGTGTCTAATTAGTCTATCTGTAATTATTGATGTGCGCAACTTATATATTACTTAATCCTAAAAAATTAATCTGGTCCTCCAAAGGAATCAATTGTAGTTTATAATCCTGTTTTTTTTCTTGTTTTTTTTGTTTTTTATTCTTTGCATCGTATAGGTACAAGAGAATATTATTATGGATTTAAGGGGAGGTTTGGCTTAATAATACTTGTGGATTATTTTTTGGTCTTTATTTAACCATTTTGCATTTAGTTTTGCGTCAATTTTGTTGTAGATTATTGGTTTGACTAGACAAGAGGAATCTTATAAGTAAAAGATTATGATAGAACTATTTTTTTTTGAAAAAAGACAAAAATAATTCAAAAGTCTGTCTATTTTGAATTATTTTTGTCTTTATTAAAAAAATTCGTCATAACCAATAATCCACAAAAAAAAAATGATTCAAAACTAACAAATAATTTTTTTTGAATAAACATAAAAAGAATAATCCAAAAATAAATAGCAAATGCTATGAGAGGTAAATTGTACTCCTTTTTCTTCCCTTTATTGTAGGCACACGAGAAAACGAGAAGGAAACATGAATAATGAGAGATTAAGTGAGAGATGGTGAAAACCACTTCTAGTGAAGTTGGTTGCTCATCTCTCTCCCCAGTGGTGATCAGGGTTTGAGTCCCATGGGAGACGAGGCTTTGGGGGTCAGAGTTATGGATAGCCTAGAAGATCCTTTGGGTTGCATCCAAGCCTTACAGAGTTAGAGACTTCAACTTTGCTGTGGCTCAAATACAGTGATCCTTTTGTCTGTTCATTTTAAAATGTGATGATGATTTTACAAAAACTGAGCAGGAGTAGTATTGTGTCATGCGACTTATTAGGTATTCTCATATCACCTCTTAATAGTAGGATAGTATGCATTCTTGAATCATGACAAAAGGAGAATTTAGATGCATTGAAACAAAGGTGGGAAATATCAGATATCCCTGTATTGAAAGTGAAAAAGGCACCTAATTCTCCTCAAGAAATTATCTCAACATGTAAGTACATACATGCCTCATCTTGATTCTTGACGACGTGTGTTGTGAGATAAGATTAACAAAGTTTATCTGCCATTTGTTTCACGTTACAGATAAGTTTATTGGTGTATCTGCACTTTGTCTCATTTCAACAGAAAAGTTTACCCCAAGGTTGGTATCTTGGCGTGGGGGACTCACTCTTATTGGTTTTGGCGAAGAAGTGGTCTTTGCATTTGTGAGCTTCTTGTCCCTGGGAACCTGATTGTCTGAGTTTGGCTTGCTGTATAGTACTACCCCTTTAGTTTTACATCTCGTAGTAGTGGTTAGGAGCTCTTTTGGTCATTCTGAGGGAGGATTATTGTGCTTGGTCGTCCCCACAACAAGAAGGAGATCAGTGAGGAAGCTGGGTTGATTAGGAAGTTTCCCAGTTAAAAGGAGGAAGTAGTGACATGAATGCACATGTGTGGAGCAATCACAGTCTTCAAGTTGTTATAAGACTTGTACTGAAGCAAGTATTAGTGGTGAACTAAGAAGCACGTATACGGATACGATACGATACGGATACGCAGATACGTGATTTTTTCAAAAAGTAGGATACGATACGTTGGGGATACGTTGAATATAAAATTAATTTTTCCAAAAATTATTTGTATCCCCTTCATTAGGTTGTGAGGATGAAGAAACAGAACTATCAGTAACAGCAGAATCCAATCATACTGTTACAGAAAAAAATCCCCTAAAATTAGATTATACTATAAAAAAAACCCCTAAATCAGAGATGAGAGAGAGAGAGACGAGAGAGATATACATTTCCATATGCCTATATATATATATAGAGAGAGATATATATATATATACACTGTTACACAATGAGAGAGAGATGAGAGACGAGAGAGAAGAAGAAGATGAGAGAGAGACGAGAGAGTTGAGAGAGAAACACTTGCAGTCGTCATCGTTGTCGAGAGACGAGTGAGAGATATCGTCGTCTTTTTTCTGCCTTTGTTCTTCTCTGTTTTCGACTTGTCCATGTAGGGGAAATAAATATAAAGTCCTAATTGCAGTTTTGACCCATATATTTTAAGTAATAACATTTTTAGCCCGCGCGTATCCATAACGTATCCGAGCGTATCCAAAACGTATCGGGGTACCAAAAATTAAATCTAAAAACAGGATACTTTGAAAAACGTATCGGATACATATCCGGAACGTATCCGAGCGTATCCGTATCCGATACGCGTACGGTACGAGATACGGAGGCTAAAAAAGAGTATCCGAGCTTCATAGGTGGTGAAGCTAGTTATTCTTGCAGTGTTAATGAGCCTAGTAATGCCGGATGTGACACTGATGAGGTTCAGCAAAGGAAGTCGCAGTCATTACCTAAATGGTGTGAATCAGAAGGAAGTGACAATGAGGAGATGAATTCTGATAGCGTGAAGGTGAAGAGGGATGCAACTAAAAGAATTCTCATTAATAGGGCACCACCTATTTTGACCATTCATCTAAAGAGATTCAGTCAAGATCTTCGTGGTCCTTTGAGCAAATTGAATGGTCATGTGGTTTTTGGAGAGACAGTTGATCTCGGACTATACTTGGATCCCAGGTGTTCTTCTAACCCTTGCTTGGATGTATTGTTGCTAACTAGTTTCACAACTGCGTTGGTCGCTTATGGCTCTTTCTTTCATTTTTTCATTTTTCTCTTTCAGTGTCATTTTTACTTACTCAGTGAACCGCTTTCTCTCATCTTTTGTGTTCAAAATTTTATGCTTGTTTAACCGACTTTGTTGTTGCAGTCTCGGTTAGACAAATTTTGTTTAGTTCTAATATCCTCCTTGTTAATGCTTCCTATCAGTTTTAGCTGTATTTATTCAGATCCTTATCTTTTGCAAGAGAACTGTTGCACTTAAGTTTGTCCATGTATATTTTCTTCTCTCTTGCACAGAACCTATCATATGGTTGTATATATTTTTTCTTACCTGCTTGTTCTTCTTCTTGTCACATCTGCTTTAAGGCTATTATGCTAAGACTTTCAAAGAAACCCACCAAAGACATAGAAGAACCAGTGTGTTGTACCGATGTAGACTTCCTAGGAAGCAGGAAATTGTTTATTGGCTCATTTGTCTATTTATATTCTAATGATATTGAATGATGAATGTGTCCTGTTAATGATTATGAATTCTTTGCTTAAGCATTTTCCTCTTGTCTATAATTGGTGTTTTTGTAAGGTTTACGCACTTGTTACTGAAGTTACTCTGAAATTGAATTCTTAGCCAGGTGTATCCTTGCACAGTGTACCTGTGTAGAATACTGCTACTAGTGTTTTAGTTATCCCAAGGCACATTAGAAGTTTAGGATATGAAAAATATTCATTATGAGCCACAATTTCTGGAATCCGAGAACTTATGAAGCATAATATTCAGCATTCCAAATGTCAAATACTAGCAAAATCATATCTATCATCGATTAAAACAAATGTTTCAAGTTTTACAAAATGAGAGAACACGTAGCAATCTAGTTTTTTATAACTTAGGTGTCCGGGCCAACTTACATGCACCTCGACTAATCTTGGGGACCAATCCTACTGTCCTACTAACAATGTAGTCATGCACTATGTTTGATAACCTAGTAATGAGCATTATCACCCTGAAAATCATCTTCTTCATCCTTACTGGCTTTTTATTCGTCCACATCCTCTTCTCCATCATCTGACTCTCACTGTTCCTTCTATTCCCATTCTTATTCTTTTGTACAAGTCAATGTCTAGTCAATGGCCTTCGACTTGCTAGCATTGTCTTTTGCACTCGGTGTGTTGCCCTTGAAGATGGAAGAGTTGCCCTCGACTAACATGGGTGGGAATGTTGATCGTAGATAAAGACATGCTTGTGGTGCCTTTGTTGATAGATGAAAATTGTGTCCCTGTTGATTAGAATTAGGTATTTCTACAATACCTGTAATGATATAGTTCCTGTGAAAGCTAATTTTGTTTGTAAGTCCTCTTAAAGATACGGTTCAGAGTCTTCAGACTTAGATATCACACCATCGAACAGGGCAAAGAATATAGCCCACACTTCCTACCTCCTGAAGTGTAATACGTGCGACTTGCGTTGCCTTGGACTCACGTTGCCTTGGACTCAGGCGCGTGGCTTGTCAATGAGAGGCATACAATCGTGTTTTGACAAACTAAGTAAACGACATACTTAATAAAAGAGTGTCACATGCATGTATTATGTTCAACTAGTTCTACAAAATGGATTAAACAAAGAAATAAGAAAGTTGTGAGTGCTGAATATACGACACTTTGTTTTCTGGTCAAGCCTTGCTATACTTTCTCTAGGTGTCTATCATGTTTCTGAAATTTTTCCAAACTGTTTTTGAGGTCATTTCAGTCATCCCCAAAACAGAGACGTTTTGGAAATATTTCGGAAACATGATGGAAACCTAGAAGAGAAATGGAGACGTAAGGAAACATTTGGGGGAAAAAAAAAAACCAATTATACATGTGTATGGCTCATAAATCACCGATATTTTTAGTTCCATGAGTATACTTTTGCATGTTTGATTATAAATGACTTCATGGCCTAATGGATAAGGCGCTAGTTCAGAGAACTAGAGATTTTGGATTCGGTTCCCTATGAAGTTCTTGGCTGCATGCTTGTTTTCACTTGTAGGAAGGAAAAAGAAAGTTTCACTGTCCACACTTTACGTTGTAAGTTATGTTTCAAGTTTTTCTAGTAGGTGGCAACAAAGACGAAATTTCATCTGAACCGAAGTTAAGAGAGTTAACTTATCAAAGACTTCTCACTTCTTTCTAACTTAAGGAGCTCTCACTTCTTTCACCCCATGAGGGGGGACACAGGAGAGAGAGAGAGAGAGAGAGAGAGAGAGAGAGAGAGAGAGAGAGAGAGAGAGAGAGAGAGAGAGAGAGAGAGAGAGAGAGAGAGAGAGAGAGAGAGAGAGAGAGAGAGAGAGAGAGAGAGAGAGCCAAATAGGATTTTACTTTCTGTTGGCAAAAATATATCAACAGGAGAAAGAAACTAGAGTAAGGAAAGAACCTACCCGATCACGCATTTGAAGAAGACGACCAAGGTTAGTTTTTCATATCGTCTTCACCCCCTCTGTCCATCCGTCCTCCCTATTTCCTTCTCGCTTTAGCCAATCCTTGTGTAACAGCTTTTTTCTTGGGTAAGTTATAAATTACCCAAAAAAAAAAAAAAGTTAAGGTTCTATAGCCCCAATGACATAACTATCAAAGGAGTTCAGGAAGCCTAAACAGGGCAACTAAGAGCGCACAGAACCAAACAGAACAAAACAGACTACCACAACACCCTACAGTCTTCCAGCTCTATTTGGGTTTAGTAGCCTAGCAGATAAGTTCTGAGAAAGGGAGAATATCCCATTCTTATAAGTGTTGTTCAGAGAGTCCCGGCCAGGAGTTGCTATTCTACGCTAACCAAAAAAGAAGTATTTGAGAGACATGGAATCTTGCCATGTATTGGTATAGTTGTAACTTGTATGAAGTAGATCAATCTGGCACCTACTCCATCTAACATAGATCAGGAAACTCCTAGCCCATATAATAGTGACCCATGTCTTGGGCGAGTGAATGATGTTCGAACAGGCACCACAGCTACTTCTACTCTCCTCAGCTGTACCCTCTGTATGTATACATACATACCAGTATACCACCATATAAACATCACAAATTTGCAAACACCACCCCTTTCTCTCTCTCCTGTTGGGTGTGGTTTTGCTATTTTGGGCCAACACTTCAATGCTCCTATTTTAATCAACATCGCGAGTCTCTCCTGTTTAAACCTCTCTCACAGCCGCTATCTAATATGTTAGGCCTCTCCATGGACATATGGTTCTACCCGGATGTAATACTACTTTTCAGGAGGTGCTCTTCCTTCTTCATTGAAGCCTACACACAGAGTTTATGGCCTTATATGTTGCTATGCTCTTATTAGTTGTCTCAATACCTATATATGTTTATAAGTACCTTCCATGTACCTAAAAATTTCCTCGCCTATTTTGTAAACATTGCAATAGTATGGTGAGGAAAAACTATAGCGAGGAAAAAATTCCTCGCTAATTGTGTTAGAATAAGCGAGGAATTTTTTTTCCTCGCAAATTCTTTTTGCGACAGCCTTTTTGCGAGGAATTTTTTTTCCTCGCAAATACATTTTGCGAGGAAATCAGCTGTTTTGCAAGGAAACTAAATCCTCGCTACAAGCCTTTCGTGTTGTAGTGTTCTACCCGGATGTAATACTACTTTTCAGGAGGTGCTCTTCCTTCTTCGTTGAAGCGTACACGCAGAGTTTATGGCCTTATATGTTGCTATGCTCTTATTAGCTGTCTCAATGCCTATATATGTTTATAAGTACCTTCCATGTACCTAAAATTATTCCGTATCCAACTTTCATCAGCTCAATCTTTCCTCTTCATTAGTCTTATTTTACTAAGTTATAGCCATTTCGATCTGTGCTCACTGTGACTTCCTTTCTCCCGAGGCATCATTTGAAGATCTAGCATACTCCTAACCAGTATACTCATACACATATGTAGTTGGTTGCCTGGAGAACATCCGACTATTGACATGTTCTGAAAGAAGTGTAGGAATCTAGTAGTCAGTATAAAATGATATTCGAGGCATCTAGGTAGTTTCCTTACATATTTCTAGAATATCCCAATCACCTTCTGCATAATGCATACATAAAACACTCGATAACTTTGTTGAACTCACTTTCAACGTCTAAATGTGGGACCTTACTTTTATTCACCGTGCAGGCTGTTTATCTTCTATTCATTTTTTTCTTTTCCCTTTGTCTGTCTGCTTTATGAGCTTCATTCGACCTGTACCACCAAAGATTTTTGTGGTATTTATGTTTTAAAAACAGAATCTTGTAGCTTGCAAACACGGACTCTGTTACAAATATGAATACTGTAGATGGCACTCCTGCGCTAATTTATCTCTTCTTTATAATGGACCACAGGTGCTTGGGGGCAGATGAGTACAAATTCTGGCTGATCTAGGGACCATGAGGGTGGCCACTATGTTGCCTATGTGAGAGCTGCAAAGGGTAACAAGAAGGCGGATAAAGAAAGCGCATATTTTGTGCGGTATCATGCCAATGATGCTCACGTGCGAGGCTTCATCGGAATAAGTTCTTAGGTGTGAGGCCTACATCTTGTTTTACGAAAAACTTTGACCAATTCTTTTTACCTTCCATTCATTATGACCTCCAAATTTAATTTGGGGATCGAATTGACACCCTGTAGGGGAGAGAGAGAGAGAGAGAGAGAGAGAGAGAGAGAGAGAGAGAGAGAGAGAGAGAGAGAGAGAGAGAGAGAGAGAGAGAGAGAGAGAGAGAATACAACAATTACGAAAGAATTGATACCATTTTTGCCGCCTTCCTTTCTTTAAGTTTTTGTAAAAAGCATAACACAAGCAGGGCGAAGATTTTGTATGTTTCGCTTAATAAGCCAGCTGGATTGTTTTTTGTTTTTATTCAAATTTTTTTTGGGTTTGTTAATTTTTCGTCGATTTTTTTGGAAAATATTGATTCGTCTCAGCGAGAAGAAGTGGAAAAGTTAAAAATCATTATTGAAACTAAAAAAAATTGTAAATAAAGACGAAATTGTTGGATTATTGGCCCGTTTTCGTTTTCATTCACAAAAATTTGAGTTCCGATTATAATTTTTGTAATTTCTGATTTCTCTCGTCAAGATGAATCAATAATTCCAAAAATATTGACGAAAAATTAACAAACTGTAATTTTTTTTTTAAACAAAGACAAATAATCCAGTGGGCTTATCAAGCCAAACCACCCTCCCTACCCGTTAGCCGGTTTGGGTCTCACGGGAAGCGTACTAAAGGGTAAAGCCACTGCACTTGGAGATTAAGGTTGCCAATCAATTTTGAACTAAAACAAAGTGGGACACAAACGTGTTCTAAGATGGATCGATCCACATAGAAATCTGTGGCGTGAAACATTTGTACATCAAGTTTTTTAGTGTGAGTGTCGGTACCATGGCTTGAATACTTGGCATGGAAAATGACACCACAAGAGTGCGACCACAAGAAAAATCAAAGCTTTGGTTGTGATTTTGTAAGTGAAGTTAATCATATCACCACCTTACCGCACCCTTATTTAATGTGATTTCTCTAAAGATCCGGATCCTCTCTAGTCGTTCTCTAAAGATCCGGATCCTCTCTAGTCGTACGGAACGACTGGAGCGGACAATCCATATCTACACTGCACGTTTGGATAATCAACGGTTAGGACTTGTTGATCAATTTTTACCCGTAAGATTTAATTTTACCGATAAAAATTAGACGGCAAATCTGAACCATTGATTGCAGTAAATGAGCAGTCCACAATTGGATTGTCCGCTCCAATCATTCGATACGACTGGCAGAATGACCGGAGAGGATCCATTTCCTTTCCCCAAGGTTTGTTTGCTCCTAGTTTGTGACTTTCAGTTGTCCTGTTTTCTGTGTTTGGCTAAGCAAAACAAGGAAACACTTTCAAATTATGGCCAGGTGACAACAGGTGAGTTATCTGGTGATCTACTTCTAGAATCGAGCTATATGCATGGACGGATGTAGTCAATTTCTGGTTTCCCACATCATGATAATTAAATGTTTCCCATTTCAAAAAAATTATTTGCCTCATTTTAATTAGTTTCAAAGCCCCTGGGCTGGCTTAGAGGATAGGCGAGAGAAGCATGCGTTTCGGACCCCAAAAAAAGGTTAAAAATGAGGGCCTAAAAAATTCTAGGATCCATATATATATATATAGGCCCCAAAAAAATTGCTCTAAGTCTCCTTTGCACAAAAATAGGCCCAATTAAAATTTAGGAGCCACAAAATAGGCCCAACGGTAGAATACACTGATTATCAACTCCCATAGGCTATAACCCATTAGAATACGTCTAGTTTGATAGAATGAAATAGACAATGGAATGGAATTGACAATGCATGGAATGGAATTGAGAAGATTAATTTTCAAAGAATGGATTTTGAGATATTGTAATGATTGCATTTTTTTGGGATAACTATATGCTTATATTTTGTAATGGTTTTTTTTATGAAACTCTTTGTAGACCAACTTTTGTATGGAAAATATAGGGAGGCCTCATTCAAGAAGTTCGCTTCCGGCCTCCAAAACTTATGAGCCGGCCCTACCTTGGACATTAACTCTTGTTTGGAAATTAAAGAAAATTGGAGGAATTAATTAAAGAAAATTGGAGGAATTAAGTTGGAGTTGCAGATTGGCAAGTGGAGTGGAGTGCAGTTGGCCACTCTTAGATACTCACATGCACATGAGCAGAGTTCGATCCCCGTAAATCCCATCCCCCTTTCCCAAATCTCTTAGGATAGTGTAGATTATGACTAACGAATGACAAAAAAAAAGTTGGAGTTGCAGATTGGGAAAAACCTAAAATAAGGGATACTGGATGTGATGGGATTTCAGTTTTCAATTTCAAATATTATAACTGAACAAACAATCCCAACCGCTGTTTCTAATTAATTTGCATCTCTCTGTGTGAGTGATGTAGGAATATTAGAGACAAGTATTTATCTAGAAGCATTGTGATTTGAAAAAAGAACATTATTTGCACGGGATAATAGTTTAGAGATATGATAGAGCAATTTTGTTGAACTAGTGCTAGCTCGTGCCTACGGCACTACGCATCCCGGTTGGAAAGGGATGGCAGTTGTGTGATTTAGGTGAAAACCATGGGCACTTAACCGGGAAGTGAGAGGATGCACTACAACCTTTGGATCAAATGAATCTAAGCCGTTCCAACAACTTGTCCCCACACCCTTCTGTTTTATAATAGAGATTTAAATTTTAAAAAATAGTTATGGCTTATCTCTGATATGTATATCTGCATTAGGTCACACATATGAAATAATTTTTTTTGTGAGGACCAATGAATTACAACCACCTGACTGAAAGACCCTTCACTTCTTTCTTTTTTCTTTTTATAACAAAAGTGAGAAGTTGTATTGATGTAAAATTAACGGAACTTACAATACGGAATTCATTACAATATAGTTGTCAAAAATTTGACTGAGGTATTTCAATAGTTTTACCATTGAGCCAATGCGTTTCCGGATTTTTCAACAACCAAACATTGGAAACCATAACATTAATTTTACATCCAATCAAACGGAGCCATTTACTTACCATGTGTAGCTTATACCTCATTGGTCTGGGGTCTTATTTTGGGTAATATTGATTACAGAAAGTCTATTGACACAGACTTTTCATACACATATCATATACAGATCATTATGTGGGGCCCACTATGGGTCCCACACGAATGATCCGAGCCGCTCATTAAATGTAAAATGTTTTTTCAAGGGTCCCCTCAAAAAATCAGCTCAATCCGATACATATAGGCTCTCGATTCAATCATTTAACTTTTCATTAACCAGAAATCTGAATGAAAAGTTAGATGATTGGATCGAGCCTTTATATGTATCAGATTGAGTTGATTTTTCGCGTGGACACTCAAAAAAATGTTTTACATTTAATGAATGACTCGGATTATTTGTGTGAGACTCGTAGTGGACCCCACATTGAAATTTGTGCACAGAAATCTGTGTGGATAGCACGGCTCTATTGATTATACGGGCTCTAGCGGCCGGCTGATGAGTTCATGCATGCCCAATGCTGACCCTGATGATTGCTTACGTGCATTATTATTGTAGGGTAACTTGCCAAGTTCTTGATTTGTAATCAATCCCTAAATTTTCTTGACTAGTATCTATATAGTCAAAATTTCAAATTGGCCCTCAAATCGATGTAAAATACACCTACAGTCTATCAGAATTCTTACTTCCGGGACCTATACAAAATGTTACCAAACTACTTCCCAAAAAAAAAAAATGTTTTACCAAACTACTTGAGAGACCATTGGTATTCTCCCATTTTTAACTTGATACTCCGCAATTTCATTGCTTGTTTGTTTCCTAAAACAGGCATCCCTAAGATTGACTTGTACAGTTCTATAAGTGCTAATTTAGATGTTACAACAAGAAAGGTAGTAACTGTAAATAGCAAATGCTACATAAGGGCTAAATGGTCAAAATAAAATTCAAATCTCTTTTTTTTAATTAAAGTTTCAAACACTAGTCTATGACAAACTCTGATCTTCACTCATTAAGACAAACACATCCTTAATTTATATACAACACCTAATTTTTAAATCATAAAATCATATCGATCAGATTAAGGTGGTGTTCCAGTAAAAGTTCTTTTTTTTCAAATTTTATAATGAAAATGAAAAATAATTTTTTAATTTTTTTTGCACCGTATAAAAGATCTCAATGAGATCTATCAAACAAGATCCATATTGGTAGGAAAATTATTTGCGTAAACACATGATTTTTGAGCTTGAAATTACATTCGTTTGAAAAAAAAGAACTTTTAAAGAAAGTGGAACACCACCTAATTCCAAGTCCTTGAGAGTTGACCAAATCCTAGGATTAAATAACAATGCCTGCAATTTTTGACAGAAAATTCAAAGCGAGGAATATGAGTTAGGACCTGGTTTTTCTATAGTCCAAACACAATTGGAGGAAACAATCGCATCTTGATGGTCAATCTTGACAATGGCCAACGGTCTAGATTTGTTAATGACTCTTACCAATAAAGTTCAGTGTTAATAGTCTTTTAACAAATTTAAATCATTGAACTTTTGGATGATTAGTCTCTGCCGTCCAAATTAAAACTGCAGAGAAAATATTTTCTAAGGATTATCCAGTAATTAAAGAAATCCATCTAGATATTGGGCCGTTAACCGGGCACACGTATCTGCCGGCGGCAAAACGCTGCCACATTTGCAAGCTCAACAACATATCCCTACAAAATATCTTCCCCCAACTCTTTCTCTCTCTCCAAAGAAAAGTTCCCACACAACTCAAAACTTTCTCCTAATCTCCACTTTAAATTGCGGTGTCGAAAAATGTAACAGTATTGATATAGATAGTATTGACCGACATATAGGTAGATAACGGTATCGGAGGTCTGAAATCCCGCTCCATAACTCTGTATACGATACGTAGTGGCTTTTATTTAAAACCCTACCGCCATTGCCATGCAACCGTGCGTAGATGACGTGGCCGATGAACTCGACACCCTAAGCTTCGAGTCCACCGTCACCACCTCCAGTGGCGACTCCGAGACGGCCAATTGGGCCGCCCCTGCCAGCCTGGCACTATCATCCACCAAGCCCCACATGAAATCCGGCGACCCGTGTTGGGACGCCATACGCCGCGCCCGATCCGCCGACCCAAGCCTCGGCGGACTGAGGGTAATCCGCCAGCTCGGGAGCGGGGACATCGGGAACGTGTACCTGGTGGAGCTAAAGCACGCGGGAGGGTGCGTTTTCGCGGCGAAAGTGATGGATAAGAAAGAGCTAGAGGGAAGGGACAAAGAGAGGAGATCGAGGACAGAGAGGGGAATACTGGAATTGTTGGACCATCCGTTTTTGCCCACGCTTTACGCCACACTGGACTCACCCAGGTGGTGTTGCTTGTTGACTGAGTTTTGTCCTGGCGGCGACCTCCACATTCTCCGGGAACGACAGCCAGAGAAAAGGTTTGATGCCGCCGCCGTCCGGTAAGGCCTCTCTCTCTCTAGAACAGTGCCATCATATGTGTACTCTAATTGAATTTTTGTAGTAATTGTTATTATGAACGGAAGGAGTAATAATGCATGTATACGTGAAGAAATGTGTTCTAGGAACATTGCTTGATGAGGATCGGAGCAAGGTTTTAAATACGCCCGTTCATAGTGTATTGGCTTACGTGACGATTTTTGGGTCTTTCGATGCCGTTACACTTACACCCCGTAGACTGATAGATGGTAAATTGCAAGGGTATCGGCCAGGTTTTTTTTTCATTCACGGTTGGTAATTCCTTCGTTTTGATTCACGATAGATACTTAACCGTTAAAGGGTGTTTTTACCATCCAGTCTAGTTGAATTTGGGCTTTTATGGGTCCATCTTGGGTCGAAAAGAAAGATCGGAACAATTCATTTTGTAGAGCTCTCAAGCATATTATCAACGTAACAAAATTAGTTTGATCGAACATCAAATTCTTCGAGAATAGAACAGATTTGTGCTGAAAGTTTAAGTTTGCAAAAAATATATGTATATATATATATATCGTTTGTTTTTTGTTTTGTTGCACAAATTTGTTTTGTTCATGAAGTTATCGATATTTAGTCAAGTTGATTTCTCATGTGAATAATGTATTTGATGAGTTCTACAAAATGAACGGTTCCGATTATATATAGTAGTGGGCTCATGCTGATCTCACAAAGCCCAAACTCGACCGGACGGATGGTAAGGAAACCAAACAGGACCTTGGCCTCCAATTGGCAATCCTCTGTTCAGTTTTTTGAATTGATAGTATTTTCACTAATTTATGGGTATTTCCCACTCGATTTATTTCATGCCAGAAAATTGAGGTGATTTAGATTGGCTTTGGTTTTTTCATTTAGCTGTACTAGCAAATGTATTTGCGTTTGTGCTATGCACGTAATTTATTAATTTAATTACTGATCACAATCTTACATAGTTGACCTCACTGGTTCAATGCCTTTTCTCTACGCAAGCCTGCAATAACTTTTAAAAAACAATAACTTTTAAAAAACTCTTATACTATGAATAGTCTTAATTAGGATGTAATTTTTTTGCTCGTCAAAAAAGATAATATTAAATGAGTTTACAACGATTAAAAGGACCAACAATATGACGACATCACAACAGAGAAAATTATACTATCTAACCATGCAAAATTTGACAAAACACCAAACAAATACTCGGTGACCAAGTTAGGGTGTGTTCTACTAACTAAAGTATGTGCTGCTTTTAAATGTGATGTATTAATTGTGAGAGAATGACCTGTCACGTAAACCAAAAAATAAAAACTCAAATGTAGAAAGATACTCAAATATGAGCCTTTTCAGATTTCAAATTCAAATATTAGGACCCAATTAATTAATAAAAACTAATGCCCTTGTTTTCTACTATTTCAGAATTCTGGAAATTTCAAATTTGATGGGGAGTCCTAAACAGAATGTTCAAATTTAGTTGACGTAGAAAATTAGATATATAGATGACCGTGGTTGGAAGTTTGAATTTAATAAGAGAGCCCTAGCAGATTTGGTTATTGTAGATTTCGCTACACTATAATACAATTCCACTTGTAAATCTTTTGTGCAAAAATCAATGTCAAGAAAAGGCCGAACATTTTTATTTATTATTTTGATTTAATTAAGTGATTAATAAATCACCGGAAATAGTACAATCGTACACATCCTAAATTTGGGTTGTATTTAGAACGGTGCTACTGGTACAGATATAAAATCTGTACCAGTGTGTACAAACCACTTTTTTGTCCCGTTTTGAGTCTCAAAAAAATGATCGGAACCGCTCATGTTGTTTAAAATACTTTGTTTATGGCTCCTATGAAAAATAAGCTCAATCCGATATCGCTTAAGGCACCTACAAAACGTTCAACTTTGTTCCAGAATTCAAGCCTGAATTCTAGAGCAAAGTTTGGATGTTTAGTAAACGCTTTTACCGATACCGGATTGAGCTTATTTTTTTGCAAGGACTATAAGCAAAATATTTTAAACAAAATGAGCGGCTCCGATCATTTTTCTAGACCCAAAAATGGATTTGTACCCACTGGTACAGATATAAAATCTGTACCATTAGACTTTCTTTTGTATTTATGCATCCCGTGAACTATATAAAAATGCATTATATCTGTACACAAATTCAACATTTGTACATGAATAAATAACATCGATCTTGAGTTCACGACATTTATTTAAAAATTTGTAACATTTTTCGTAAAGTTACAACATATTTATGCGAGTTTTTTTCATAATACAAATAATTTTAATGAAAAATATCATAAATGTTTCTTTGTATTCCCTTCGTGTTTAAATAAGTGTCCGACACGCAAATCTAGACTTTACAAAAGATGCATTTTACATTAGAAAATTTAAATTTTTTTCCACAATCTAAAAGAACTCATTGCTATCTATTGATTTGTAAAAAAAAATTTAATTTTTTAACATAACAAATGCATCTTTTTAAAGGCCTTGGTTTGCGCACCGAATACTTATTTAGGACAAAGGAAGTATTTAGTTTTTTTTTTTGTGTGTGTATTTTCGGGACCAATGTGTTTTTTGTACTAGTTTGTTTATGTCGAGTGGGCACCATGTGGTGGTACCCGTTGGCGATTCCAACAGTCCGAAACACCCAAACGTGTTTTGGATGGTCCAAATTTATTTCCTCTCTCTCCTCTCACCCCACCACTCTCTCTTCTTTTTTCTCTTTAAAATCTGGACCGTCCTACGTTTGGACAGCTGGGATCGCTGACGAGGTACAACGTGTGTGGTATCCGCCCTGCACACAAAAATTTCTCATGAATAATACTTACGATTGTCTTTCCAACCAAAAGAAAGAGCCGATTCAAGACGTCTGTTTAAATTTCTCACAGATCAGTACTAACAAACGTATAATTGGTTAGTATTAATTTGCAGGTTCTATGCATCAGAAGTGGTGGTTGCCCTGGAATACCTCCACATGCTGGGGATAGTCTACCGCGATCTCAAGCCCGAAAACATACTTGTAAGAGCAGATGGTCACATCATGTTGACCGATTTCGACCTCTGCCTAAGTTCAACATCAATGGTCCAGATTGTCTCTGATCATCAGCACAAGCAAATCCCGCGCTTGTCAAGCGATCGTGGTTCGATCGATCCTTCCTCTGCCAATTCAGATTGCATGCCGCCCAGTTGCATCGCCCCTGCCGTCTCGTGGTTCCGTCCGAAACGCAAGCGCCGCCGGAGCCGGCCGGGTCCTCGTGGGAGCCAGCAGCTTGCCATAGTGGCGGAGCCGATGGACGCCCGGTCGATGTCGTTCGTCGGGACCTACGAGTATTTAGCACCGGAGATCATACTCGGGGAGGGGCATGGTAGCGCAGTGGATTGGTGGACCTTGGGGATATTCATTTTTGAATTCTTTTATGGCGTGACGCCGTTTAAGGGTACGGACCACGAGCATACCCTAGCAAACATTGTGGCTCGAGCGCTCGAATTCCCTAAGAAGCCACCCTTGGCCGAACCGGCCAAGGACTTGATCACGCGGCTGTTGATTAAGGACCCCAAGAAACGGATGGGATCCACAATGGGAGCCACGGCGATCAAGCGCCACCCGTACTTCGATGGGGTCAATTGGGCACTTTTGAGAGGTGTGACACCGCCGTTCCTTCCACGGCTGATGGCTTATCAAAAATCTGTTGCCGGAGATGATTTTCCCGATGCTTCAATTGAGTACTACTAGCTATATAGTTGCAGCTAAGTTTACATGGCCAAGATGTAATAAAATGTGTGACACTTTAATAATTCATGCATACATTTGAGAGGTCAAGTATTTTTTTTTCCCAATGTAATAGGTACTGAAATAAAAGTTATGTAGTGTTGGAAATAATTTTAATGTAATGTCAAAATTATTAACTATTAACTAATCACTGAGAAATTGATTTCCATTTATTTTCAATTTTTCATAGAGTTGTGTTTTTTCATTTGACACCCTTTCGCTGTTGCGCCCTTATAAGAACATGTGACCCTTCCCTTGGTGCCTATTAGGCTATTATGAATAGTCACCAATTGATTTATAAATATTGTGTCCCTTATTCATTCTTGGGGATTCGAAAACTTGTATTTACATATTTTCATCGAGTCAAAGCCTTTTCATTTGAGAGAGTACAAACACATGGTTTACCAGGCCCATCAATTGTTGTGTTGCTTCTGTGAGAGCATTCGATCAAGTAGTGCTAGAAGACAAATTTCCATGCCAACCATAAGCGTTGTAGCGGGGACGAATCCGTCTTAAGTACAGAGTGCAAGACTCGCATGGATCACCGATTTGGTTTTAACAATTTTTAGGTTCTGAGTTCTAATTTTATCGCGTTACAATATTATTGATTATACATCTTTTAACATATAGTTATTGAGTATATCACCCATTAGCATCATTCTGCAGCTGCCTAATAATCCAGTTTGTCGATCAGGAAATAAAAATAAGGAAACTACTCCAATTAAAGCTAGATTTGGCTGGTAATTAATCTGCCCAACGGTTTGGTTCTCTGAATGCATGCTGGCCTGGGCTGATTCAGTTCTCAGCTTCCAAAGGAGTTACATGCAATCACAAATAATTAAGGGCCCAATAATTAATACTGCTATTAGCATCGTTTTGCGATGGATTCGTCGTTGATCGATCAGATGGATAAACTTCATTTCCATCGTCTCCACCAAGGATTGAGCCAATGGGGGTCTAGTTGCAGTGGCCGCCACGACAAGAATTTTAGAAAATGCAATTATTATATGTAAAAAATAAAAAAATAAAATCCCAACTTATATAGACACGTCACCGCTAGATTTTTTTCATTATTTTTTGCTATATATTAGTCCTTAATCCTCTAAAAAAAATTCACAAAAAGGAGACCCAAAAAAATATTCCAAAACTAGATTCTATCATCGATGCTTTTAACGACATGAAAGAGCGTCAGACACAATTCAAGATACCTCACTTTAGTAGAGAGATTAAATTAAAGTTCGACTTTTTTCATAATCTATATGCAAATGACAAACATCATTTACTATAGTTTTTTTATTATGTTATTTTAATTTTTTTCTAGAGTCGATAACATTCATATTGTAATGCATCTTTTTATTTATTTAGTATACATTTTGCGAGTAAGCTTCTAATGCGGACCTCCGCATCCAAGCAAAGTGCGGACCTCCCCTTTTCCGATCGAATTTCGATGATCTGAGCCGCTCAATGTGTTCAGAACGTGATTTTAAGGGTACTAGCGAGAAATCAACAAAAAAAAAGATAGGGAAGGGCTTCATCCGAGCAGTTTTTGTTTATTTTTTATTGAACGGTTCAAATAAAAACTGCTCAAATCAAGCCCTTCCCGGTCATTTTTTTGCCGATTTTTTGTGAATACCCTTAAAATCACGTTCTGAACACATTGAACGGCTCGGATCATAAAAATTCAATAGGGAAAGGGGAGAAATGGGGTGGTCCGCACTTTGGTTAGATGCGGAGGTCCGCATTAGAAGCTTACTCTACATTTTGCCACTGCTAGGATAAAATCCTGACTTCAATTTCCAGTAAAAATAGTAATGTTATTATGGGCTAGATACAGTACTTACAGGCTTACAGCCCATTACGCAGAGCTAGCCCAGCATATATTCCAATTGTTTCTTATGGAAACTTACAGACCCAAAGCACAGTACGGCTAGAATTCGAGAGGGTATTAGTTGTGGGTTTTAATATTCGGAAAAATTACAGCCAATGATGTGTTCTGATAATTAATACCTGTCAATGATATTTTCAGCATTAACAAATGTTCTCAGTATGTTCTTTGCGGGTATTAATTATCAAAACACGTCATGAGTCGTCATTTTCCCTAATATGATTAATTTACTCGAAAGTGAGAGGTACCAACCAAGGACTAGGTATATATCGACAAATCATACGGAATGTATGATTCATCATTGATAGTTCATCCTAGCTATAAAGAATTGTTATTTACCAAATTATCATGTGCAAGGAAGGAATGATACAACATTAATAATCGAACTACGTGCCATGTCCAAAGGAAGCTAGGAATGGTACGCAACAATTACACGACTTGGTCCATCCCATTGCTAGCTCAATGCTGACTTTCCTCAAGAGACTTGGTTTTGACATCAAAGATATGGGCACTTCAGGCTTGCTTTGAGATTATTATTTTTTTATCGAACAGCCAAGCAATTTCCATTGCAAAAGTCCGAAGGCAAAAGATTACATCACGATAGACAGGAATGAAACCAAAAACTACTAAATCTAAAACTAACGAACACCCTGCCGAAGCAAAACCAACAATAGGTTATGAGAGTCCCGTCCTAGAATACGTGTCAATGGTTTGAGCTGGGGTTTCTTTTAGTTCCTCTACTTTGAGATCATTGATGGCACAATTTTTGCAATCTTGAGAAAAAAGTTTCCCAAAGCAAGTACCAACATTTTCAAGAACAAATTCCTTTCTTTAAAAAAGAAAAAAAGAGCAAAATTGCACCAAGAATCAATTCTTTAATGAAAGTAGTAGATGTCATGTACAGAAAGCAAAACCATTTCATCGATCCAAGTATTTTCCTCATGCATACGTGATCAGTAAGGCAAATTTTCCAAAAACCCTTTAATTCAAATACCTTTTGATTTCGTGACCGAAAGCAACTTATTCAACGAAAACATAGGAGAAAACTATATATGGTACACCTAGGGTGTACTTTTTTGGTGTATGTTACTCGTAATTTTGGTGTATTTTACACATGTTTTTGTTTAGTTATGAGAGGGGTGTACCCAGTGGCGGACCCAGGAATTTCATATACTGGGGGCACCTATTATTCACAATTTAAAAAAATATTTCTCTGTATGTATATCACTAAATTATCGTTTAACCATTAAATATTGATCACTCATTCTATTCCGCAACTGATTTTTCACAATATTCATTGCTAAAAATACCATTTCAACTGTCGCGGTGACAACCGTAAGATTAATGCCAAAGTCAAGAGCAAGTAAACTAAAAGATATAGTAATTTAGTAATTTAATTTTCATAAATTGTGGATTGGGAGGAAAACAAAAGGAGATAGAACAAAAATGAAGAAATAAAGGAAAGAGATAGAACAAAAATAAAAAAATAAGGAAGAGAGGTAGAACGAAAATGAAGAAATAAATGAAAGAGTTAGAACAACAATGAAAAAGTAAAGAAAAAAATAAGGAATAGAAGGTCCTGAAAATTGAACTCAAGCCTGGAACTTTTCACAATTTATGATGACCATTGCACCATGTTAATGATTTGTAATGGTAGAGGAGACTTTTTTGTATTTATATCTAACTTTTGTTTACTATTCTTGATCCAAACCGATCATTCTTTAAATTGCAATTTTTACAGTATTAGTACAAAGTAATATTATTTTTTTTGCATACCCGTAAGTACATAGTTGTACCACATTATTCTTTTTTTTTAAATGTGTTCAAATAAGTCAAGTAAAAATTTAATGCCCACACGCATCACGTACCTTTTCAATTAGTGAAAAACATTACAAATTTTGTAAGAATTTAAACCAAAAGAGAGAGAGAGAGAGAGAGAGCAATTAAATACTACATGGGAAAAAAGTGAGCAGGGGGAATCGAACCCCCGCTTCACTGTATTTATATGTCACCGAGTCACCACTCTGCCAAGGCAGAGATCTATGTTTACTTCTAGAGATATATCATATTTAACCTATCTATATTTATTTATTTTTTTTTGGAATTTTCGAAAGCCCTGGGGGCACGTGACCCCATGTGCCCCAACGTGGGTCCGCCCCTGGGTGTACCGTTAGACCCCGATATACAAGTGGGAGGGAAAATCGCATGCGTATTGGCCAATTTCGTTATGTATCAGTCCATTTCCAATTCACTTACCGATTCTGTGGCAATTCACGACCGTACGTTACGGGTGATTTTGGCACTTAATATTTAATCATTCTCGAAGATAATTTTTAAAAATTCACGACCGCGACAACCAATTCCCGTTACGTATCTTTCGATACTCCTGATACCATTACACCTCAACCGTTACGAATTATGTGTCCCCCAAGCTGTTATTTAAAACCATTACCATATTTTTGGTGTGAGGTAAGCGCACATTCTTCTGGTTACCAGAATTTTCGTTAACGAAGTTTTTTGATGTGTGTACCATAGTCAAACCGTAAATAGGGCAGACTGCAGCTATAAGGGAAAATGTGCTGTCTGATTACTTATTTGCTTATCTTCATCAAAATCAGACGACCGTTTGCTGTCTTAGACTTGGTATATAGGGCAGACAGCACCTATGAGTGAAAGTGTTGTATTGCCAAAATTAGTTAGTTTTGGCTCTCCACTAATAGTCTAATAAGCACAGTTTTCTGTCTAGGTATGGAGACTTAGGATTTGACTTAGGTAGTATAAGGTGAGATCGATATTCGATAGTTAACAATATCTGATTAACTTGAATTTTTACCGAGTAAGTTCTACTTGACGAGATTTGTAACTTGGACGACAGAGATGAAATTTTCATTTTGAAGACCATTAATTAGGAATAAATCCATTTTGGGAACCCAAAAGCCTGATGTGCCCTAAGGCACAAACAAACCCTGAACTCCCATTTAACCGAGGCTGAGACCACTTTATCAATCTTCTCCAGGAAAATTGCTGAAAGGGAAAACATCGTTATGCTGTTCAAATTTGAGAAATATATAAAGATGGAAACATCTGATATACTACTAGATTTGGTACAAATTAAAGTTGATATGATGATGTTGTTGTTCATTCGTTTTAAAAGTGCATGGGCAAATCCAATTCGTATCACCGTGACCAAAGTATCAGAGTGAAAAGAGAAGTACCATGCACAAGGAATTAAGGAAGGAAGGAAAGAATCACAGAACTAAAAGGGTCGACCGAGAAATTTAAATAGCCGATCATGGCATGGCATGTATTGCACAACAACATCTAAACCAGTAAGGAGAGATCGAATAATATAATCCAAATACTTTTCCATATATCCCCACACACACACACATCAATGGCTTCCCCAAGCAATATTAATACTAGTTCCCCAACCGAGAAGTACCCGTGCCCGACGGAGTTTAATGTCCTGGACTTTGTCCCCAAGTTGTTGTCTGAAAGAGACTACAAGAAGTGGAAGAAATTGATGGAGGACTTCATTGAGAAGCGAGGTTTGATTGGTTTCATCGATGGCACAGAGGTGGAGGAAATTGCCAACCAAGATTACTACAAGGCCTGGAAGAGATCAGACAATCTTGTACAGGGATGGATACTGGCAACCCTCACCGAAGATATCCGCCTACACTTGTTGCGCTTGGAAACCGCTAAAAAATTGTGGACGCGGTTGGAGATAATGTTCGATCCGACTTCATCTCTATGGCAATATGGTAATTAATGACTTTTTTATTTATTTAAAAAAAGAAGTTCTAATTAGATTTGAGTTTTTCGAGTATTAGGCTTGGGCGTAAGTTTGTTAAACATTATTCATGCATGTTAGGTGTAAAACATTACACTACTTGTTAGTTCGATACATGTAGGCGGAGGTGCATCGAATCGTTTCGGACATTATTCTGCTCAAAATTTTGTTCAAAGATTATATATGTTCTTAGCATTGTATAACATTACTCATGTTAGTTTGATACATGCGAGCCAACGAGCATCGAATAATTTGGGACACTATCGTGCTCAAAATTGTGTCACAAAGTTACACGTCTTACCATAGAAAATAACTTATCATTGCATTTTTTGAAACAAATTCTTCAATTGAGTTATTGTACTATACCTATCAAAGAACTCAGAGTCTGTTCCGCTAACTTGTGGTTTTTTTTTTTGGCTTTTTAGTTGATATATGTGAGGAGAATGATCTTTCTCGAAAAACCTAAAAAGTAAAAAAAGCTCCAAAAGTCCAAAAATGCTCTTGGTGGAACTCAATTTATTTTAATTAATATATTGTAAGATTTTATTTTTTTAAGAAAAAAGAAAGTTTGCTTCGTATTCTAACTAAGATTTGTCTGAAAAAACAAAAAAAAAAAACCGTGTTAGCTCGCTCAATTTATTTTAACTGTGAGTTGTTTTTAATCAAATGTTAGAACATATCACTTGTACGTTAATGTTGTGTTTGTTAAATCTATAATTTCCAACAAAATAATTTAGTAATTTGATTTTGTAATATTGTTGAATGGGAGAAAAACCAAAAGTCCCAAAAAAAAAGAAAAAAAAGAAAGAGGGGCTGCTAGGAATCAAACTCAGCTCAAGTGGAACTTAAGACAGTATCTACCGACCACAACATCAAGCAAATGGTTTGGACTATTTAAGGGAACATTTTAAAAAATTTGTTTTGGTTGCCCAGACCGCAGAGTTTATATCTGTGTATTTATATCCTATGTTGGATTGCACGAGGACACGGACATAGGGTACAAGATTTTATAAACAATGAAGATACGGACATGGCGGAGGACAAGAGAATATATAATATTTAATTATGACACGTGTATAAATAATATGCATATATTGGTCAAACTATGACATAATTAAATAATTGCTTGTAAATATACACTGTTATTTATTTACTACATATACATAACCCTTACGGCTAAAGGTGTTTATCTAGCTATTCTAGCAATACTAACTATCATCGATCAAAAAAATATATAGTATATGATAGACTTTGAACAAGACAACTTAGGAAGGAGCAAACCCTTACGGCTTGTTTGACAAGCGGATAAGACTTTGGGAATAAGGAAGAATGATGGATGTATAAGAACTAGATATGTTATAAGGGGAAATTATATAGTCAAGAAGGAGCGATTAACTAATTAATAAGGAATAAGGAGTTTGTTTGGTATATAGTTGAAATGGATCGATAAACTTTGGGATATAAAGAAATCACGTGAGAGTTCATTTAATTGCCCCTAATGCGAATAAAAAAGGATTTGGAGAGATTTGAGGGGCAAGCCAGTAATTATGCCCACCTGAATAAGTTTATCCTAGGATGTGGGGTGGGTTTCGTTAGGGTCCTCGGCTTATCATCTGTATAAGCAAACTGGGTGCAAATGGGGATATATAAGAGTTGGTCCGGATTTGTTTACACTACTACAATAATAGATAAATGGCACACAAAGGAGTTTCATAAAGATCACGGTTTTAGTAAAAGCGTGTAAAGAATTGTAGTCTAAATTTTTAATCTTAGTTTAAGTCAAAAGCTGAGATAAAAAGTAGCACTTAATATATTTTATCTCAGTTCTTTAAAAACTGTGATTGTAGATAAAAGACGTCGCACTTGCGGCGTGATAAAAAATTGACACGCGAAAAAGAGCGAGATAAAAGACCACGCTTTTGCGGCATGATAAATCGACTTTATTTCTTATAAAGCTTTGAAATTTATTTTGGTAAGTAACAACAGTATGGTAGTAATAAGGAGAAGCTTGAAATTTATTTTGAAATTTTATTGTTAAGAAGAAGCGATTAACTAATTAATAAGGAGATTGTTTGGTATATAGTTGAAATGGATCGATAAACTTTGGGATAAAGAAATCACATGAAAGTTCATTTAATTGCCCCTAATGAGAATGCACAAAGGATTTGGAGAGGTTTGAGGGGCAAGCGGGTAATTATGCCCACCTGAATAAGTTTATCCTGGGATGTGGGGTGGGTTAATTTCGCTAGGATCTCCGGCTTATCATCTGTATAAGCAAACTGGGTGCAAATGGGGATATATAAGAGTTGGTCCAGATTTGCTTATATTACTACAATAATAAATAAAGGACACATCAAGGGGCTTCACAAAGATTACGGTTTTAGTAAAAGTGCGTAAAGAATTGTAGGCTAAATTTTTAATCTCAGTTAAGTCAAAAGCTGAGATAAAAAGTAGCGCTTAATATATTTTACATCAGTTCTTTAAAAACTGTTATCGTAGATAAAAGACCTCGCTCTTGCGGCGTGATAAAAAACTGACACGTGAAAAAAGAGCGAGATAAAAGACCACGCTCTTGCGGCATGATAAATCAAGCTAGCCAGGCAAGTTTAACTTGCCTATATAACTGCAGGCTTTCATTTATAGTACTAGTTAATTTTGTTTATTGAAAAATACTCCAGTTAGATTAATGCAAGCTAGCTAGGCAAGCTAAACAATTAGTAATACTATATACAATCACAATTCATATCTCTCTGATCGATCTGTCCCAGAAATTAATCTAACAGATCATGATTGACACATGCATGCATGCAGACGAAGAAAAAGAGAATAGGGTAACCCATTATCTGCCCCTAAACAAAGCTGTAGTGAAGGGGGATTGGGACAAAGCAACGGGAATCATACAACAGGATCCAGCTGCTGTTAGGGCTGCCATCACCTCGTTCTCCGAAACAGCACTTCATGTCGCCATCAAGACTGGGGGTGGGGGGAGAACCCATTTTGTGAGGATGCTTTTGGAGAAGATGACGCCGCATGATGTTGAACATCTAGTTGACTCCTATGGCCAGACAGCCCTTCACTGGGCTGCAATATGTGGCAACATTGAGGAAGCCGAAATGTTAGTCAACAAAAGCTCGACTACTCTTCCAAATGTTTTGGACAAATTTGGACGTACACCTCTCCATTGTGCTGCTCAATTTGGGCGTAGAGAGATGGTTCGTTATTTACACGGAATCACTGGAGAAGACATTCTACTGGCGGAACAAACTGGTGCTCCATATCTGTTTTATCTTACATCGAGTGAACTGTATGGTGAGTATTACTACTCTCTCAGTCAGGATTTAATAGTCCTTTTTGGGAGTTCATGTCATTTTTCAATCGATTATATCTTATAATTTATTATGTTTTATGTAATTTTGAAAACATTGTCTTATAGAACTAGTTGAGGTCTATCAAACAAGATCCATATTTGATATAAAATTCATTATTAATTTAAAGATATAACTCATTTTTTATCCGATTAATATTGAACTAGGGCCTATTAAATCCAGATGGAGGGAATAGTAGTTTAATTGTTATGATCATTAAGGATGCATGAGTTTTGACTCAAATTAGTTTTTTCAAAACAAAGTTCCTATATAAAGTGTATGTTTGATTCAATGGAATCAAAGTTGGAATGAAATGGTCATTCTAATGACATACTTATTCTCATATTTAGTTCACCATTAAATGATAATAGAATGTTCATTCCAAATGAAATCACTATTTACCTTAGTAAAAGAATTTTCATTCCATTAAAAAAACAAAGGAATTGTCATTAATTCCATTTCTTTGTCATGCCATAATTACTAGTCTCACTCCATGATTCACTATTGTCACACCAAAAATTACTATTGTCACACCATTCTATTGCAGATGCGAATGACTAATCCTAAGCACAACCAAGCTTGGAAATGGGAATGGATATTCCAATCTCATTTTCTAATTCCATTACATTGTCAATTCTATTCCATCGAACCAAACATACCCTAAGTATTTTTAGTGACCTTTTGTTTTGCATGTTTTGGTCGAATTTATTGAGTTTAATAACTCTTCGCAACGAAAATAATTAGAAGGGTATAAAAACATTAACCAAAATCAGCAAAAGTTTAGATAAGATCACACTAAAGACAATTAAATAGATATTTCAATTTTTTTTGTTATAGTGCTTTTTTTTTACTTTTTACTTTTTGTATATTTTGGATTCATCTTGTCTCCAATGAACAAATTTAACGCACATTCAAAAAAAAAAAATCAGGAAAGAAAATCAAATATACTGACAATAATTTAGCCAAGGTTTTCCCTATTGTTTACCTATATTTCGGGAGGTTTTCCTTGTTTTCGCAGTGAATCTTTACCGTCCATTTCTCTTTAATGGACATTTTCCTGGAAAGTTTTTCTGGATTCTATCGTTTTTGATATTTTCGACTTGCTCGTGCTACTTTTTTTTTTGTTTTCGGATAGGTTTCTGGTTATTTACTTGCTAGAGAGAGACATTCTACATGCGGGTGAGAAAAAAGTCATTGTTCCACTTCGGTATATATGCTGGTTTTTTTTTTGGCTAAGCTTTGTATATGGTGAGCATTTAGTATTATTAAATAGAGAAAATTAAAGTTTTATTTTAAATGCAGCCCCTATAGAGTTCATGGCATCATTATGAGTATTTTTTTGATCTGAAATTGCATCAAAGTCTCCTCATATCCCACTGTCCAAAAAAAAAAAAAGACTCTCCTTAATTATATCCGTTTATTACCGCACATTTATTACTCTCTATTTATTACCTTACCTCTTTCGGAATGAGATAAATTTCAAGAATTATGATAAATTTTTTGTGTGATAAGTTTGTTATTTTTAATTTTCGATTTCGTCATATTATACAAATATATCAGGGGAAAAATTATCTTTTTTACTTTTGTTTGCGGTTATGGTACATTTATTGTAAGGGGCATTTGTAAAATTATTTGATAAATTTTTTATTTTTGATTTTGCGTTCATGGTTGATTGTGTCCATTCATTTGCATGTTTGTTAAAATTTTACTCCATCCGTCCCTTTTTAAATGTCATGTTTCGTAACTCCATTTTTTATTTTTGATTTTGCGGTTATGGGTTTTCTTGTTTGGGCTTATTGTGTTATTTGGGCTTCTAGGCCTTTAGGTGTTGTGCTTTAGTTGAATATTTGGGTTTTCGACCCTCAGGTGTTTTGGGCTTGCCCAATTTGGATGTATTTCCAACTTTTGGTTGGAGTCCCCTTTCCCTTCCCCTAATTAATAAATTGCTACTTTTGCCGATCAAAAAAAAAAAAGACATCATCATCATACCTTTCACATCAACTTTTTCCTACTTACCCATCATCATTATACTTTTACTCACTAACTCTTCAAAATGGAATCTACTTTTAGGGACAAAATAGACAATTCACCAACTTTTACCCACTAACTTTACAAAATGGACACTTATTAAGGGATAGCCCAAAATGAAATACTGGACTGTAATAAAGGGACGGAGGGAGTAGTAAATTTGTAGTGAAATTTGATAAATTTCTAATATTGAAACGAAAAACTTACCATAAACATACACAATAAAGCAGTTCAAGCACAATAAGTTTACCACAATTCAAATAAAAAAAACAAAACAGTTGGTTTCTTTGATAAACATTGGTATCCGCATATATACAAGAAATTTCGGGATCTGCACGTGATAAATTTCCAAATTTGCACGTATACACCAAATTTATCATATTCCACAAAATTTTCTATTAAGAAAAGACAATTGACATCTTAGTTGGACTTGACTCAATTATCAATTCATCTACTTGGCATGCATGTCAAATTAGGCATATTGGTTGAAGGAATTTTTCTTGTGGTGAGTATTCTATATGGAGTGCTAAGTTTTCCAGTGCAATTGTAAGTATTCAAGATGTAGAACCATACAAAAAAAATTTGATGTGCTATAGATTGACTCTAGTTGGAGATGCTCTTTCTTACTTTCTATGATATTAGCGGATCACGGGACCCTGTAGTGAGCAAAGTTACTACAAAGTTGCAGCCATCTATCTCAGCATCCGGATTTTAAACTCTTCCGGACTATTTAAAATACTTTTAGACAACTGAAATTGTTCACGGCCATTCAAATGCCTAACTGTTATCTACCATCAATGCTTCTACAGACATTGCTTTAACTTTGCTTGAGCAAAAACCTGAGCTGGCACACGTGGAAATGAAACCCAGAACTCCTTTGGAAGAACTTCTCAGAACAGGGTCGTTCCCGAGTGGAAATTCCTTCAACTTCTGGCAAAATTTAATTTATTTGGGTTAGTCTCTCCCTCCCTATCTCTCGGGTTTCTACTCCAAGTTTAATCTTAAGGGGACCAATGAAATTCATATCGATGGGGTATCGACGGGCATGTGGGGCGCACTTCGAGTCATGCACGGATGATTCAAACCTTTCAATAATTGAAATAAAGCCTTGAGTGGGCCAGTGAAAAATCAACTCAATTCGATGTGTGTAAATGCTCAATTCAATCTTCCATTTTTTATTCAGATTTTAGAATCTTGTAATCGCAGGCCCACTCGGTTTTTTTTTTAATTATTGAACGGCTTAGATCATCCGTGCGGGACCCAGAGTGAGCCCTGCGTGCCCGTCAGTACCCCATCGGTATGGGTTTGGTCGGTGGAAGTAGCATGGCTCTTTCCATAAAGGGTGTTTTCACCGACCAAAAACTTGTGGACGACAACTTTAATTTGAATTTTGTCCTTATTCAAATTTTTTTCGCGTTTGTTAGTTTTACGCTAAATTTTTATATAATATTGGTTCGTCTCAACGAGAGAAATCGAAAAGTAAAGCTTTTACAGTCTAAGTATTTTTATTTTCCTAATCTAACAGTAGTTGTGGGCTAGCTTGGTGCAAAGTGCTTTGGTATTGAACCAAGGCAATGCTATAAGTGTTAACTTGCCACACGTTTGTCCAATAGATTCCATGTGGTGCACACGTGGTATATACCTTTGCTGGGCCAGTTCCTGAACAATATGATCTAGCCCTTGGCAGGGAACAAGTATTGGAGTTTGAGAAAGTACTTAGTATTTAGGTGTTTTCCCTACTCTTACAATTATTTTCCTAATGACTAAACGAAGCTTCAGAAACCAATCCAGATATGTTTCTCTATGATCACCGTTTCCGCATACGCCACACAGCCACCACATATTTTCCCAACCTTCAAGTGCTAAACATTTAAATAAAATTTTATTTTAGGGTGAGTAACATTAATTTAGGTTAGTTGAGAGTACAGCTTAACTCTAATTTCAAGATTATAGTGGATGATTTTAATTTTGTCTTATTCCCCCGGGTTCGGCTCCAGTCCAGTATATTAATATCCATTTTGGTCCATTGAATGGCTGGGATCAACCTTATTGCATCCAAAGCTCCACAGCATGCCATGTCATGTTCTCTAAAAGAAACGGAGAATGGTTAACGGAAAGTCCAGCCAAAGTAACTCTGCAAAATCCAAATCAAACTCCACCCCAGTTCAGATTGAAAAAAGAAGAAGACAAAACCCCACTCCAGCTAAACTAATATTTAATAAAAAAAAATCAATCTTTTTGTTACCATAAAACTTCAATTGTCAACGAGAAAGTTTGTCCACTTCAAGAACCAGTGCAAAGATCTTATTTTTCTGATCATTTTATTCTAAACAGTCATAATTAATTTTTGTCTCTAGAGCTTTCATAATAAAGTATCTGCTTTACAGGGTCCCAAATATAAGAGTCCTAGAGACAAAAATTAATTATGATTTTTTGAGATAAAATGATCAGAAAAATAAGATCTTCGCACCGGTTCAAACGGATTGAAAATTAGAGCACTTAATTTTTTCACTATATTTTTAATATATGAACAGTCTAAAAAATTTAACATCATTAAGCTAACTCTTTAATTATTTTTATGTCTGCATCATATGTAGGAGTTCCAATCAAATCAGAAAGCATTGCAAACCGCCATAATGGAGGAGGAAGAAGAAGAAGAGACATTGAGAGTCCTGCCAATTGCTGCATCTCTGGTTTGGCCATGACAATACCTACTTTTTTTCTTTTTCTACAGCCAAGAAAATAGTAACAATTAATTAGTGTCAAATAATCAGAAAGAGATTAAACGGAGAAATCGGGTAAAAAATTGCGTAATTGTTATAAAGATGATATCTTCCACCTTACAACCACAATAGTTGTTTAAAGAGCTAACAGGCAACAAAGACGATCTGTCATATAATAAATTTACGAGTGTTAACTGTAAATACGGATTAATAAGTAACAAATTCAGAGTGCGTGCGCATGCAAAAATCATGTGAAATATATAGTAGGTGGGCAAGATCTTTCTTTGATGTAGGGCCGGCTCATAAGTTTTGAAGGCCGGATGTAAACTTCTTGAATGAGGCCTCCCTATATTTTCCATACAAAAGTTGGTCTACAAAGAGTTTCATAAAAAAAAAACATTACAAAAGATTTACCATTACAAAATATAAGCATATAGTTATCCCAAAAAAATGCAACCATTACAATATCTCAAAATCCATCCGTTGAAAATTAATCTTCTCAATTTCATTCCATTGTCTATTTCATTCTATCGAATCAGACGTATTCTAATGGGTTATGGCCTATGGGAGTTGATAATCAGTGTATTCCACCGTTGGGCCTATTTTGTGGCTCCTAAATTTTAATTGGGCCTATTTTTGTGTAAAGGAGACTTAGAGCAATTTTTTGCGGCCATATGTATATATTTATATATGTAGGGGTCCTAGAATTTTTTGGGCCCTCATTTTTAACCTTTTTTTGAGGCCCGAAGCGCATGCTTCTCTCGCCTATCCTCTAAGCCGGCCCAGCTTTGATGGGAGGAAAGGTGGGATCAATTACTCGATCATATCAAATAACTCAAGAAAAAATTAGGAGTTTCACAAAAAAAAGAGCAACAATTATATATAGAACCTCAAAAAAGAATACCTTTATTTACCATGCGTTTGAGCTATTTTGTTTTGTTTTTTATTTATTTATGGGAGATACTTGATCAATATAAATGGTTGATTTCGTAAATGTGTGGAAAGGTTGTTGGTTGTGCAAACTTTAAAACACAAGTTACATTTATAAGACGTACGTACATGTTGAATTCAGTTAGAAGTGAACATGTATGTAATCCATTGATCGAGTACTTTTTTTTTAAAATTATTCTTGTTGTGCAGTGAGGCAAAGATTGCACTTCATGTTTTGGGAAGTCGCCGAAAAACTTGGTAAGGATTGATAAAGTGAATATACATATATACCATTTAACATCAATGATACTGTAGGGTAAAGAAAGACTAGTATTCATTCAACCCCAAGGAGTTTGGCCTGGGTGGTGGTCTTCGACTTAGAGCATCTCCATTGTAATAAGCTAATGGGTGTAGATAAGCAAATTTAACAACAATACTCCAAA
Organism: Rhododendron henanense subsp. lingbaoense; assembly: GCA_020567845.1. Taxonomy (NCBI): domain Eukaryota; kingdom Viridiplantae; phylum Streptophyta; class Magnoliopsida; order Ericales; family Ericaceae; genus Rhododendron; species Rhododendron henanense. The sequence continues at coordinate 17,339,375 of CM036317.1, read as the reverse complement.
AACACCCCACATTGTAATAAGCAAATTAAGTTACAAGTTTTTTAGCAAATAATCAAATTCCACTCATTCAATAACCAAATTTAACAACTTTTACCAATAATCAAAACTCAATAACTCAAAAAACACTCCACATTGGAATCGTCTCATCAAGACGAATAATTTGGTGTGGTCGGGTGCGTGATTGGAACTCGTTTGCGATTGGACAAATGTGCATTGTGTATTGTGGGGTTTTTTTTGGTTAGGGATGCGAAAATATATAATGTGAAGGTAAAGGTTGTTAAGTTTGATTATAGACTAAATGAATAATCAAATGCTGACGTGGCACATTTTTGTTATTGGTTTTGATTATTACCATTGCGGATGCTCTTAGAGATTTAATCCTTTTGAACTAAGATATGATCAAGTTCAAAACCTTCCAAGTGCTTTCAACTTCTTGGGGTTTAGATCATGGACGATGGGATTGGTTCTAGAAAATTAGTCGTGATGCACGTAAGCTGGCACGACACCCGAGTAATCATGAAGACGAGACTAGCATTCATTAATTAATTAATTCAAAGTATGTTATTGCATTCTCAAAAAGTTGATGATTTTACAGTGCCACACATCAAATGCATCCGAGAAAAGAAACTGAAACATCGTCATGCACTTGAGCTACTCAAAGTCTTCTGCAAGGAAATCGCAATATTAAAATTGTCAAAAGTGCGACGCATATTTAGGCCAGTGATGCAAGATGCAATACGTATAGGGATACCTGAAATTGTTGAACAGATTGTTTTGTCATTCCCTGAGGCAATTAGTTTTTGGCATGTGGACAGTCAACTAGCGATATTCCAAGAAGCAATTTTGTGGCGTCGTGAACGTGTGTTCAACCTCATATATCAAATGGATCAACGTGCTGAATTAAAAAGAATAATAATTTTGACGGACATATCATTGAACCATGGTCTGCATTTGGCTGCACTTCTTGGAGCTGAGCAACAAATCAATCTCAAAGCCAGTGTCCCTGTTTCAGTTCTACAGATGCAGCGAGAATTGCAATGGTTTAAGGTTAGTTTTCCCTTCCCTACCACTTGTATTGGAAATTTAAAGAAAAAACAATCTAATTGAGAAATGTTTTTCTATGACTATGACTAGACTTTTATACTGTTTTATAGCCGTACCACTTGGGTTGGACGCTCGTGATTGTTTTCATATTTTCTTTAAGTGTTTATATATGTCAATGAAAATCTGATGAGTACATCATATCCTACCTACCATGTATGTGGTTAACTAAATCTGTGATAAAAGAACAGTTAGCAAATAGTTTTCCAAGTCCATCCAAGTTTTTTCTAAAATTTGAATTTTCCATTATTGAACTTTGTCTTTGTGAAGAAAAGGGAAATGATGTACTATTAATTATTGTATGTACGTAAACTATAACCCTAACATGCCTTTATATAGACTACAGGACTTAGTGACTAAAAAACCAACCAATTAAGACACATGAATAATAAAGAAACCTAAACCAACTACAAAATATATATTCATAACAAGGAAACATAAATATTAACCTAGCTTAAACATGAAACATTATATTGAAACCTAGAAAACATAGTAACATAATATTTCTTAATAATGTAATAGTATTTCCTAATATTATGTTAACAATCTTAATCGGAGATAACAGAGAAAGATGAAATAGTTTTTTCAAACGATGAAATAATTTTTTACTAATTTTCAATCAATAACAGATCGAGAAGATTTGTATAATGTCGACACCCAAACGAAGAAAATAGAAGCATCCCCAATAAATTACTCAAAGGCCTAGTTAGCAAGCTGTGAACAAAATACCCCCACTCATAGACCAAAAAACTAGAAATTAAAACAAAATACCCTCACTCAATTTAACCCCATTGCTCCAACACCAAAACCTACAACAAACTTGGTGAGAATATGCATATGGTAAATAAATCATCAAAGCAAAACTGCAAGACAGAAAAGACATGTGGGCCAACGGGCTTGAAGCCCAATGGCACTTCCTCACCTCTTTCACATGAAATGTGAGGGTTCGATTCTTTTCAGAAACGCGAGTGCTTAGTGTGGTGGTTGATACCAATTGGGTTTGCCCCACCCATATGCCACTTAGTGGTACTCCTTCTTCATCTCCTTATAAAAAGAAAAAAAAAGAAAAAGAAACGACATGTGGAACCATCTGCACATTTTACTTTCTCCAACAAAAACCCTTACAAAGTCTCCCCTAATTCTGCCCAACCTGCTTGTTTGAAATTGCCTCAATTGCCAACCAACCTTTAATTTTCTTAGTGCTGATTAAAATAAAAAAATAAAAAAAAAAATAAAAACCTTTAATTTTGTTAGTGCACGGGTTAGTTGGAGCCTGGAGGTTATCAAAAATACAAACCGCCAGCATATTGGTGTGTTGGAAAAAAAATCTCATTCCCCCCACTGGTGAAATTGAACAATGATATTTAACCACTTTGAACACCCAAAGGCCAATGTATTAGTAACACTTAAATGCCTACATCATTTAGGTTGTAGCATTAGCTCCCCCATTTGGTCAGGCATACCTCAAGAGCTGAGATGAGTTATCTGTCGCAGTAAAACAATCTAGCAAGAACATATATATTAGTTTGTTTTATATATAACTGTTACTATGGCCATATATATTGTACAATTTTAACCACCACCAATTCATTTTTTTTTTTGTTGGTATCAGGACATCCTCTAGAAAGTAACATGCAAACCTTTGATCATTGATCTTTTGAAAATTAAGTAGAAACACTGGTTTCTCAATCCTAATCAACTGATTGATACAGGAAGTGGAAAACCTTACACCTCCTGCTTACAGAGAAGTAAGGAACGCAGATGGAATGACACCTGCAGAAATATTTTCTAAGACCCACCAAGATTTGATAAAGGAGGCTGAGCATTGGATGAAAGATACAGCCACATCATGCACCATTGTTGCTGCTCTTATTGCCGCTATGGCTTTTGCAGCAGCTATTACAGTGCCAGGTGGAAACAACAATGACAATGGCCATCCCTTACTTTCAAAACAAAAAGCGTTCGTAATTTTTGGCATATCTGACGCACTTGCCCTATTCTCATCCATAACTTCTGTATTGATGTTCTTACTTATCCTGACTTCTCGATACGCAGAGGAAGATTTCCTGCATACCTTACCCAGTAGGTTAGTTATCGGTCTCATAACCCTATTTGTCTCCATTTTATCCACGATGGTAGCCTCTGGTGCTATACTCTATCTCGTATTCGGAGACAATAAGGCATGGATTCTTATCCCTGTTGTCGCATTGGCCAGTATTCCTGCAACCTTGTTCGGAGCTTTGCAATTTCCTCTTCTGGTAGAGATGATCCAATCCACATATGGTCGAGGCATTTTCGACAAGAAGAGTGATCGTGCTCCTATCGGGTAACATCAAGATTTGGTAGTATTTCAACCATATTTGAGTATTTGCTATGTGTTCAATGGTATTTCACCAGACATATGAATTCCTTTTGTGTTTTGTGTACCTCATTGAGTACGAATCTTTCTTTGCTCAGTATCTGCTTGATTTAAGTGTGTATCTTAATTTCACTTCCTATATACAAACTGGGATATATAGCAATGTTGATCACACCTATGATTGGGAGGTCATAAAACTAATCTTCGCCGAGTAATGATTTAAGATATTTTTCTTCTACTTACTGAAGCTCCATAGGCCGAGCTCCCTTTTGGTTGGCACGTTCATGACCAAATAACACCTTTCCATGTATCCCTATTTTATCGAGTTGTAATTTTTTTCTTTTGATTAGAAGCGTCTGTTTAGGATGTGGAAAGGAATCATTATACTATATTGTTTTTGAGTGCAGTAGATGTTAGTCGAGTTTTTATTGGGCCGGGTTCGTGAAAGAGTTGGAAAACAGGGTATTTTGCCAAAGCCAAACAATATTCTTAGTGGGCCGATTTCTATTTTGCTCGCATGCATTTCTGGGGCCTTAATTGCATTGACCCATTAGGTCATGTAAAAAGAAGTCGAGCACGGCAATTTTACAAGGCTCTCGTTCTTACAGCAGGGGATACATTTTGCGAGGGCTTTTGTTTTTGGTGGCCGCTCGAAGACCGACCAAAGTTCGATTAAATAATTGGTGGTAAAAGTCCTTCGAGAGGCTGGCTTTACTGGTTCTCTACTTAAACATCTATGCCGCAGCCTTCGTGAGCATTCGTCTGTTAGTTCGGAATCCTATTGAGGGATTGGTTTCGTGAATCTTGAAGAGCATTAAAGATCCATGGTGTTCTGGTGTTTGTAACGCTCCGATTTTCGGACAGGTTAATTAAATCACTTTTAATTGATTTAATAATCCATAAAACTAATTTAAGAAGTGAAATTTTATTAAATAGAGTTTAGCAGCGGAAATCTCAAATACAAAATTCAAAACTACTTAACTGTCTTACAACCCAACGAAATAAAACAGAGTTTGACAAATGTGATGACACTTTTGGAAATTCAAATAACAATATTTTAAATTAATGGAGCTTTTAAGAGTAAGGCATTCAAGGCTCAACAAACTCCCCTTCCTCAGCTGGGAGATCCTCACCCCGGTACTGATCATCTTGTAGAGGATTCTGTTCTTCGGTCTCCTGATTACCTGGCATGAAACGCCAACCCAACGACACTATAATGAGTTTTGAAACTCAGTAGATAAATCTTACCCATTAACCCTTACTCTACAAGCAATCACTTTTAATATAAAAGGAGGTAATAATCGAAGAGCACAAAACTTATTTCATTATATAACCATCAACTTAAGTAAATTCCAGAATCTCAACTTCTATAATCATTCCAACACCACGGTATTCACCACGTTCCAAACTCAGAATTTCACTAGACATACTTTATAGGTCCTACTAGGCTACTCTCGCAATTCTAGGTCCATCAGGCTGCCCTCAAGGTCCTGCTAGGCTACCCTCAATACCTGAGGTCCTGCCAGGCTACCCCTAAGGTCCTGCTTGGTCACCCCCAACAATTCTAGGTCCATCAGGCTGCCCTCAAGGTCCTGCTAGGCTACCCTCAATACTTGAGGTCCTGCTTAGCCACTCTCACAATTCTAAGTCCATCAGGCTGCCCTCAAAGTCCTGCTAGGCTACCCCCAATACTTGAGGTCCTGCCAGGCTACCCCTGAGGTCCTGCTTGGCCACCTTAGCTACACCAAGTCTTTCAGGCTGCCCTCAAGGTCCTACCAGGCTACCCCCGATCACACGAGGTCCTGTCAGGCTACCCCCAAGGTCCTGCTAAGCCCATAACCTTTTATCTGTTTCCTTTTTCCACTAACCAGAACAACGTCCACATAATTTCTCTAAGTCCACAAGTCATCAAATATCCCTAATGTCCTTTCTATGTTCTCGGTTTAATCAACAAAGCAATAAATTCATATGATAAGTAAATAGATCATGATATCACCACACACACAGGATAACTGAACCACTGTACACCTATCTCCAGCTAAATTAAGTACAAACTAACTTCACAACAATCTTGATACGTTTTCATAATAGAGTAATTGCAAGTGGATCGAAAATAATAAAAGTTCATAAGAGTCAATGAAACATAAAATTATTGATAGTTCAAAAGACAGAGAATTTCACAAAAAGTATTCGAATTTGTCCTTGTTACTTTTGGATTTCTTTATGATTTTGCACCTAGGTTCATTTTAGTAATTTAGGTTCAACAGTTAAAAGAAAAATGGCGTCATAGACTTTTTACCCTTCTAGAAGTTATAATAGCCTATAGGTATGGATTGCCTAACATTTTTGTCAGCAAAAATAAAATACAATCCATTAATCATCATTCTAAAATAATCATTACTTTACTATAGTAAGACTCAGTGAATGTTTACTTAAACATATTAAAATTTACATGTAGCACGAATAGTTAGTATACAATCATTCTAAACATTTTCAGGTCACAACAGTAGAAAAAGAAACAAGTCAAAACATAGTCTAGGGCCAAATCCGAAACTAAATACTTACAGGGGTCAAAATGTTATTTTATCAAAATATTCCAAATCCTACTTCGTGGGTTACTGTTCACATCCAAGGAAAACTGAGGAAGATGGCCGGTCTCGATCACGTGATGTCAATATCGATTTCTTTCATTTCGAAGCATAAAATCAATACGTAATCACATAATATACTTAGGAGACAGTAGGAAAGCGATTATTCTACTACAACAACTGTATAGTCTGGTACCAATATAATAGAAAACGGCAATTAGCTATGTGGGAACACTCAAACAATTTAATCATCACAAATCAATAACTAAAATTTAAACATCTACAGCAGTTTCAATAGTAGTAGTGATGTTTATACCTGCAAGCTCGGTTCGTGCCAATTAATTAATTATCAAAACAGAAGATCAATTTTCATTCGCAGGAATTCAAGTTACGTACAGTAGTAAGGTTGTGACTCGTGGATGCGAGGTGTTCGACTCGTTTGAACAAAATGTGTGATTTTCAATTTCATTTTGCACGGGATTGATCCAAGTCACAATTTTACGACAAAACTATTTTAATATACTTAGAGTTAAGAGGTAATGAAATATCTACCTTGGTCCTTGGAGTTCTAGCTAGAATAAAACAAATGGAGGTGCGTGGTGACGACTACGGTAGCGGCAATGGTGGAACCCGGTGGTCCTTCTCCTTTTTCTTCCTTCTTCTTCTTTCTTTTGCTTTTTTTTTCTTCTTCTTCTGTCTCTCTCGGCAAAAAAAAGAAAAAAAGTAAAGGGAAGGAGTTATTAATGCTCTCTCTCTCTCCTCTCTCTCTCCTCTCTCTCTCTCTCTCGGAAATAAAAAGGATGGGGATTGGAAAAAGGGTTTGGTTTTTGCACAAAAAGTGGGGAGGAGATAGAGGGGTGATGGAGAGGTGGTGGAGTGACGTGGGAGTTGGTTTTTGTAGAGAAATTGGAGGGAGCTAGGGAACTAATATTGAGGAGTAGTGGAGGAAGGTGAGATGAGGATAAGGATGGAGGTGGTAGAGTGTGAGAGGGAAATGGAGGTTTAGTTCCAATAGGATTCTAGTTAGGGTTTAGATAGGAAGAGTAAGGGATGAATGTATATCTCTAAAGTATAATATATTTCGAATACAATTTTCTAAGCAATATCAATTATACACATAATAATGTATTTTAATTAATTAATCTAGCTAATTATTGAATTAGAATTTAACATTTTAAATTTGTATAAAAAAAATAGGGCAAAAATTCAGGTCGTTACAGTGTTAATCTTCCAACTTCAAGAGGGTAAGTTCATCAACAATCAATCTTTGATTTGCATCCTTTCGTGGAGTTCGAAAGGGTTTCTGGAAGGCCTGAGGATTCAGGATTCGGCGATCATGCAGTGGGTACGATGAACGTGGATTCGGCAGGTAGATCTTAGGACTCGTGGTGAGGATACACGGTCAGTGTTAAGATTGCTTGTAATCGTACATTTGTTTTAGTGCATGATTCCTTCCCGTGGTTTTTACCCGATTTTGGGGTTTTCCATGTAAGATTGGTGTTCTGTTCTTTGTTTGATTTCGTGGTGTGTTTGAAGTCATCTAGTAAGGCGAAATAAGTACTCCTAGCATCACTTTAGAAATTTCATTTGGTATCAAAGCGGGTCGCTATATTTTGGAATTGTACGAATTCTTAGTGGATCCTTAAGGTGCAATGGAGTTAAATACGAATCGGCCCCCTATTCTAGATCGTACTAATTTTGATCATTGGAAGGCAAAGATGGAGGCCTATTTAAAGGCCATTGACGAAGATGTTTGGAATGCATGTGAAGTGAGGTATACGCCACCAACTGTAACTGTTGAGGGAACTTTGGCACCTAAGGCTAGTGCAAAATTTACACAAGAAGAGAAGGCAGAGCGTGCAGCAAATAGCAGGGCACTAAATGTATTGTTTACCCATGTCGACACAAAGGAGTTCCATCGTATATCTACATGCAAAACAACAAAGGATGCGTGGGATATTCTCGTCACTACCCACGAAGGAACTGATACAGTAAAGCAAGGGAAGTTGCAACGGGTCACTACCAAGTTTGAAATGCTGCGTATGAAGGAAGATGAGACATTTGACGAGTTCTACGCCAAACTCAATCACATCGTCAACACCAGTTATACCTTGGGTGAGCCTATTACTCCATTTCGTGTTGTCAAGAAAATTTTGCGATCTCTTCCTGAACGATTTAAAACTAAAGTAGATATTTTGGAGAGTAAGAGAAAATTACCTAGAATGTCTGTGGAAGAAATAGTAGGGCAATTTCAAAACTATGAGCTTACACATTTTGATCAAGACTTATTTCCTACTAAAAGTACGTACTAATAAAGGATCAGAAAAACAAATTGCTTTTTCGAGTAAGAATACTACTAAAGGTTTTGAAAAACAAACTATTTTTTCTAGTAAAAACAATGAATTTAATGAGTCGGACAGCGATGAAAATTACGATACGGAGGCTATGGCATTATTTACCAAGAACTTCAAACGATTTTTTAAGAAAAATAATAACGATAGTGACAACAATGATAAGAAAGGTAAAGGAAAATTTGAGACCTCTAGTAACAAAGATCGGAAAGGAGTAAAGGGACCACCCTCGGGGCCGAAGTGCTATGAGTGCCCTGGGTATGGACATCTTGCTCAGGATTGCGCAAATAAAAAGGCTAAGCAGAAAATATTCAGTGTGACAACTTGGGATGACGACACTAATAGTGAGAAGTCGAATAGTGATAGAGATGAGGAAAACAATGAAAAAAACTTCTTGGCCTTCACAGCAAATCATCATGAAAGTGATATGACCCAGCAAAAGTTGGGGAATGGAGGAACCCATGATAGTGACAATGAAGAGGAGGAAGTGAAGTTTGATGAGTTGCAGGAGGCTTATAACAATTTATATGAAGAAAGCCGGAAACTCATGATCACCAAACAAAATGATAAGCTAGCCAGCAAGAATGAGGCAGCCGTGGCTGATCTGTCAAAAGCACTATCCTCAGCAAGGGAGCTGTCGGAAAATCTAGAAAGTGTCACTCAAGAGAGGAATCAACTCAAACTGGAAGTAATGCAACTTCGAGAGAAAGTCAGCAAGTTTGAAGAGCTGAACGGGATAGACAAAGGTAAAATAAAAAAATTGACTACTGACTTGACTAAAGCTAATGCTATTTTTGAGCGCATGAATGCAGGTTCTAAGCATTTAGATGATATTCTTGATGTACAAAGATCAGTCAGTGACCGATCTGGACTTGGGTTCAATGCCACATGCTCAAATCAAGAAAATGTCAGAAAGATATCTGAAGAAAAGCATAAGGAGACAGCTTTAAAAAATCCAGAAAGTTCAATTTTTGGAAATCGACACAAAGAGATAAAATCAAAAGCTAGTTACAATACTGTTAAGCCTCAAGTTTTTATTAAGATGCCTGCTTATATTCAAAGAACTACTGTTGGGAGATTTATCCCTGTGTGCCATTATTGCGGTGTTAAAGGACATATTCGTCCTCATTGTTTTCAATTGTATGGCTATCCTACACGTCATTATGTGAGTAGTAGCAAGAAAAGTATGCATCAGAATGGTGGCAATCATACGGAACAAACTCATAATTTTGTTAAACAGAATAAACCCAATGAGAAAGATCATGTTAAAACTTACAGTTTTAAGACTAAGCCTGTATGGGTTAGGAGTGCTGATTTGCATTGCATGGTCATTCACACTGCACTAAAAACACAGAACACTAATGTGTGGTATCTTGATAGTGGATGCTCTCGTCACATGTCAGGAGACAAATCTCTTTTTACAAAGTTTGAAAATTACAATGGAGGTTCTGTTACATTTGGTGATGGCAGTAAGTCCAAAGTTGTCGGAAAAGGGATCATTCAGGCCCCTGGAGTTGGTACTCTGGAAAATGTTCTTTTTGTAGAAGGACTCAAAGCTAACTTGATTAGTATAAGTCAAATGTGTGATTCCCTTCATGAAGTTAGATTCTTGAAGAATGATTGTTATATCTTAGATGTGAACGGGGCTAATGTAATGCATGGTACTAGAACTTTTGACAATTGCTATGGTATTATACCCTCAGATAATGTGACTTGTCACTCCACTAAATTAGATGAGATAGATCTTTGGCATCAACGGTTAGGCCATATCAATTACAAGGACCTATCTATATTAACTAAAAAGGAGTTAATTCGCGGAGTACCTAGACTGAGTCGTCCGTCTCATCATATTTGTGGTCCGTGTCAGATTGGAAAGCAAACTAGAGCTGTTCATAAAAAGACTAACACGTTGGCCACCACTAGACCTCTAGAATTGCTTCATATGGACTTAATGGGTCCCTCAAGGGTAGCTAGTATTGCTGGAAAGAAATACATTTTCGTTATAGTGGATGATTTCACACGGTTTACATGGGTTAATTTTTTACGTGAAAAATCTGAAACCATTACATTCTTTAAGTCATTTGTCAAAAGTGTACAAAACGAAAAGAGCATGAAAATTGGTATGATAGTTCGCATTCGCTTAGATCATGGCAAAGAATTTGAAAATAGTGAATATGCAAAGTTCTGTGAGGATCTAGGGATTAGTCATGAGTTTTCTGCCCCTAAGACCCCTCAACAAAATGGGGTGGTTGAACGTAAGAATAGAGTGATTCAGGAGATGGCACGAGTCATGCTTCATTCTCGTAAGATTGCACTCAGGTTTTGGGCTGAGGCTGTGAATGCTTACGCCACAACCTCGCCTTCAGAAATAAGGTTGATAGAAACCCGAAGCGTAGGGCTAGGTCATTGCACGCATAATATCCGGAAGTCCGGGATCGTACCCATAGAGAATCGAATATAGCTTAATTGGATTGTAGGTATTAAACGATGGGATTTCGGCGTTTAAGACGGCCAACTTGGTTTTGCTTTAACGGTGAAAATGCTAGTAAAATGACTAGAAATGTTCTTAATGAACTTAAAGAGGCAAGTCTAGGGATCTTCTAACCCTTGACAAAGGCCATTACCGATTCTCAAATATAACTCAAGCGAGAGTCACGACCGCGTGCTCACGCCCGGAAGATTTAGCTTTAATGACTAAGTTTATCAAAAGATGTGATTAACCGGAACTAAACCAACTTATTTTTGCTAATGTATCTAACACGTAGGAGGCCACGAGCCCTCGATATGTCGCTTGCCAAGACCGCTTGACTAAACTTCATATCAAGGAGTTAACACCCCTCGCTTAGACCAAAATGGCTAGGTTAATCCAATTCCGAAAACCATGATTTTAAGCCCGAAGGTTTGAGAACCAAATAACCACCTAAGTCATTGGGAAAGATTAGCCCAAGACTTAGCCAAAAGACTACTCAACCATACTTAAAGAACCAAGCATGCTAGAAAAATGAGACATAAGATTTAACCGACAAAAACGAAAATAAACTTGATATTAGGGAGAATCTAGTTCGTAGCTACAACATTAATAAACGAGAAAGACTTACAAGTGTTCTTGAAAGATTTAACTAAGAAAGCTTGGAAGACATTAATGGAGAAAGACTAACCTAAACTAACTAACTCCTTACTTACAAATGAGAGAGAGAGAAGAGTATTTATACAACTCAACTTCTCTCCTAACAAATATCCTAAAAACATACCAAAAGTAGCAACTATTCCATAAATGGAAAGTCCAAAAAGCAACAAAAATCTGGCCGGAAGCTCCCCGTATCGATGCGGTTTATGCAAAGTATCGATACCCCGCTGCTATCCTGAAAAGGCCAAATCCCCCGTAACGTCTCCGTATCGATACGGAAAAAGGCCGTATCGATACGGGAGAACCTGGAAGCCCACGAAGGAAATTGGTATCGATACAGATTTTGGCTGTATCAATACCAGGAGCTTATCTCCAGATCTTCAAGCCAGCTTCAGCAGGCAGCTCCCAGCAACTTCCAGCTCCTCAGCATCTTATTTTCATTAAATAAATTAAAGTAAAGAAAAGGTAAAAGAAAGGTTTAAAATGTCATCTTTACTTAACTTTAGAGAATGAAAATAAGAAAGTACCCCCCATTTGGAAACAATGGCATTACCAGAATTTTAAGATTCCAATTAAATCAAAATGTCAACCCCCCACTTTTAGTGTAAAATGGAAAACTGCACATTTTTCTCAAGAGAAAAAGGCTCGAAACATGACCTTGCTCTTCAAATAAAACCTTGCAACTTTGTAGTTACTATTAGAAAAATTCAAGGATCAATTACCGCCATTTTTTATCTCGAAAATCGATACTTTTTCAGAAAGTCATTTTTCCATATTTAGACAGATTTTAAGGGGCCGACAGGGTCTTCGGGTACTTGGAAGCACTTGGACCATCCATGGCGTCAAACTACGCCTTATTTGCACGTTTTACCTGAAATACACAAAAACCTACCTTACGTGCAATATCACTATAAAAGCTAAATAAACATAAGTAAAAACAGCATAAGCCGGGACTAGTCGCACTAAATATCTACAATGTTGGGTGCTCATCAGTGAACACTGCGTGCTATATTATCAATAGGGTATATCTTCGTCCAGGAACCAAGAATACCCCTTATGAACTATGGAAAGGGAAGAAGCCAAATGTTAAGTACTTTAGAACCTTTGGTAGTAAGTGCTACATAATGAAAGATAGGCAGAAATTGGGTGAGTTTGACTCTCGTAGTGATGAAGGCATTTTTCTTGGGTATTCTCCAAATAGTCGTGCTTTTCGTGTTTTTAATCTTCGCACATCCTCTGTTATGGAATCTATTAATGTTGTTATTGATGACATGACTCTGGATGAGCCAGAGGTTACTAATTACAAGTGTTTTGAGCCTTTTTGTGTTCAAGAACAAACAGATGAAGCGAACTGTCGAGATGATGGAGGTATTGAAGATGGAGTTGAAAACGATGAAGAGGAAATCAAAACAGAGGAACAGGATGATTCAATAGAGACGGGTGATACCCTGAAACCCTCAGCACGGGTCAAATTAAATCATCCAGAAACACAAGTGATTGGTAAGGTATCAGATCCTATGAAAACTCGCAGGAAGATTCGAGATGAGGTAACCTATTTATGTTATGTCTCTTTAATTGAACCTAAAAATATCAAGGAAGCTTTGCTTGATGATTGTTGGATTAGCGCTATGCATGAGGAGCTACGTCAATTCGAACGTAATGATGTGTGGGCTTTGGTTCCCAAACCTAAAGATACAAACGTTATTGGAACAAAATGGATCTTTAAAAATAAAACCAATGCGGAAGGTGTAGTTATCAGAAATAAAGCTAGGCTTGTAGCTCAAGGATATACTCAGGTAGAGGGAATAGATTTTGATGAAACGTTCGCCCCAGTAGCTCGTCTAGAATCCATGCGACTTATGCTAGCTGTTGCTTGTCACATGAAGTTTAAACTATTTCAGATGGATGTGAAAAGTGCATTTTTGAACGGCATTATTAAAGTAGAAGTGTATGTGTCACAACCTAAGGGTTTTGAAGATCCCCATAAGCTAGACCATGTGTATCACCTAAAAAAGGCCTATATGGACTAAAGCAGGCTCCTCGAGCTTGGTATGAACACCTGACTCAGTTTCTTATTCAAAATGGTTTTTCCAGAGGAAACATTGATAAAACGCTTTGTTACCCAAATAATGCAACCTAGAGGGGGGGTGAATAGGATTGCTAGAAAAAAAATACCAATAAAATTATCTCTAACAATATATGCGAACAATAAGTATGCAATCAAATAGAGTGAGAGTTAGAGAGATAGAACCGGTTTATAGTGGTTCGGTCCGGATTTGTGCACGGTCCGTCCCTACTCCACTTCTCCTCAAGCAATTACTTGAAGGTTCCACTAATCTTCAAAAGATTACAACTTGTAAGTCTTGCGGGTGCTTACACAAACCGTATGCCTCTAGCTTTCCCGATGAGCTAGCACAACCGCAAGAGTTTTCTCCGAAAATCTCTTAAAAACAAACACCCAAAATCCTACTAGATTTTGGTCTTCTAAGATTACAAGTGATCTCTCTCAATCACTCTCTTAGGTTTACAAGTTGTGAAGAATGATGGAAGATGTAAGCTCACAACAACAATGGAGTTTCTCACAAAAAATATATGACAGTGAAAGAGAAATGAGAGTGCTGATCAGATTTGGGAGAGAAGAGAGAGCTGCTTTTTGCTTGGAAAGTGTAAGAGCTTTTGTTGAGATTAATCAATAATCAATCTCAATGCTTTAAGACCCTTGTCCTGCTCCTTAGCCGTTGTAATCCAAATCCTGCCGTTGGAGTTTAATTTGAGCCGTTGGATTTAGATCTGGGTCTGCACGACTGGGCGAAAATTGCATTGGCCGGTCGTCCGGGAGGTCGACCGATCGGTCGTCCGGTTGGTCGTCCGGTGCTTTTCGGTTGACATGCCTCTCTGGCCTGTCAGCCGGTTCGTCAACCTGTGGCTCAAAACTTCATCTAAACAATTTTGTTAAAGCACATATTGAGCTCACTAAGTCTTTGTAAGATTTAATCATTGAATCCAAAAGACTTTATGCAATATTTCAAGGCAAAGATAAATTAGTCCAAAAAGGATTTTGCGATAAAAGATTTTCTTTTGCCAATCAATAAAAACTTCCACAAAATAATCATCAAAATAATAAATAGTAATGCATATAATTTTTCCAACAAATTGTCATGCATATATTTGTGGGCACACGCCCCGAAAACTCCGTTTTTAAGCATAAAAATTCCGGGTGCGCCCTTATCTCGCGGAAAGCGCGGCGAAGTGCTTCGCAGATCAGAGAGTCGCCACTCGGGTTTTGCGGTTTGTACCCAAGAAACCGTTCTTTTGAAAATGTTTTGGATCGCATTTGTTTGACTTTAAAAAAGGCTTTTGTAGACTGGACCGTCGTCACCTTCGATCTTGAGGTTCGGGAGCCAGATTACGAGAGGGGAAGGGTTTTATGGCACCCCTCTCGCCCAGTCCGAAGACCGGTCTCTACTCAGGCGTTTTATAAAACATTTGCTTTTCTCTCTTTATTTGATCATTCTTTTAACCAGTTAGGGCGGGGGAACAGTTAATAGGGATTAAAACTGTAAACACATTTGCAGTTTATGTTCAAGGATATGACAAAATGTTTATGGATGTTTGATGTTGACCTAAACAAGTATAATAGATTGAGAACAAGCTTTTGTGGACGTTTTAAACAGACTAGAACACACTGGCAGTGACATGTTGCACACAGGATCAAGCCTGCATGCACTGGCCAGGCCACTGCATGCCATCATGACCTGCGTGCGCCACCCCACGACTGGCGTGCGCCGGTAGGCCTAAGACCACAGCTTCTGCTCTCAACCCTCTGGGCTCTGGAAAGGACCAGTGCACACCCAGGACAAACCACACAGTTTATAGAAGTTAATGAGCTATTACAAACAGATTAAAAGGGTGTAAAGCCACCAAATAGACAGAAAACCCCTTAAACAGTGAGGGGAGGATGATCAAAGGCCTGGATGTAAGATCCATGCAAGGGCCAAGCCACTGGAATATAGACAACTAGCGCACGCCACTAAGGAAGGGCCGCACGCCAGTTCTTTCTTGTTTCCGATGCTTTGGCTTTGCACATTCTGGGCTCTGGAACAGGACCAGAGGGACCCAGAAGGCCAAACTAAGCAATAAATATAGATAGGAAAGAAAGCAGTTCTAAATACAGAAAGCTATAAACTAGTTTTAGCATGCAACAGGGTGATCAAAGCTTAAATAATGCAAGAAAACAATGATCCATGATCCCCACGCCAGTGTTGCACATACTACCATGACTGGCGTACGGTACATCACTACTGGCGTGCGCCACTTATCATTGTATACGGTTCTTGAAACCTTGCCAGCATTAGGGCCAGGACTGATATAGATTACCAGCCTTGACCCTGCCAGCCCCCCTCAGGGGTCAGAACAGAAAGCAGGAGCAAGAGGTATTATACCTTTGCTAGTGAGTTTGAATGTGAGTTGGATCTTTGAGTTTGAGAGAGGTTGATGGAGGATGGATGTAGAGATGGTTATGGACTGTGGAAGGTGTGTTCTTCACTTGCTCTTTCTATGAGGAAGAAAGGAAGCAAAGAACAATGAAGGAGAAGAAGACAAAGGATGGCTTGACTTTAAAGAGTTACCCCTTTCTTAATGGTGCTAACCCTTTGCAAATGAATGCAAAGGGGGTATTTATGGAGGAGGGAGAGGCTGATCAGCCTGCCCTTAGGGGCTGTTTGGATGGCCAAAACATTGGAGGAAGCTCCCATGCATTAAATGCATGGGACTTGGCTTGATGGAAGAGAAAGGAACAGTTCTGGCCGGAGTAATGATCAGGGGGCTGCCAGTTGACGTCAGGCGGCTACAGAAGCTCCCGCCCAGCTGGCTGAAAAGGTTGATTTGACTGGTGCTGACTGGCGTGCGCCACTTGTTGAGTGGCGTGCGCCAGAGAGTGGTAGTGACTGACACGTGGTAGTGGTTCCTGCGCACGCTAGTCCACCACCAGCGTACTCCAGCAGGGTTTTGCTGAGGCCATTTGGTTCTGGCTTGAGGGTTCGACAAGGGTTTGAACTGGGTTTGGACAAGGTTCGGGACACTCAAAGCTCAAACTCATTCACAAACTCGGTATGTTCTCGACCTTAATCATCATTGGGGAATCAAAGACCGTAAGTAAACTAATCCGGACAGTCCAGAATAGGGTGTCTACAGTAGCCCCCCTTTGACGGCACTTAGAGCACCATTGCTTTGGCGTAAGTAACGTCAAAGGTTTCTAGACACCCATCTAGGCCGTCCAGAGCAGGAAATACGAGTCAATGAGAACATGAAATTTAAATAACCTGACATTGGCTTTTGATTACGCGGCCGGGGCGGTTGACTCAGCTGGGGAGTAATAAGCCGTGAATCGGCTCCGTTGAGAAAGATACGGTCCTTCGGGTGGATCGTCGTTGACTTGAAGTTGGACGGATAGATCGTCGTTGATTTGAGATGGACAGAACAGGCCGTCACTTGTTGGGGGACTCTCCTGGGGAAGAATCCGTTTGAAAGCAACTCAGGGTTACTTGTTCGACTTTGAAATTAGACGGATAGATCGTCGTTGATTTGAAATTGGACGGATAGATCGTCGTTGATTTGAAATTGGACGGATAGATCGTCGTTGATTTGAAATTGGACGGATAGATCGTCGTTGATTTGGATTTGGACGGATAGATCGTTGTTGACTTGAAATTGGACGGATAGATCGTCGTTGATTCGAAATTGGACGAACTCTGCTTGGGGAGTAACCATCCGAAGTGATGACATCAATTTGACGACCATGGGCCTTCATTTTAATCACAGGATGCAAACTGGGCCCCAGGCCCAAGAACTACTGGCGTGCGCCAGTGGAGTTGTGTCATACGCCACTTAAGCTGAAGTAACCAAGCCCAGATCCGGCCCAGACCCGGCCCGATGTTACTTCACGTCGTATAAACTTCTGTACCAGACACGAAACCGCCATTCTTCGATTTTCGAACATCCCCAAACTTCCCAAACTCTCCCAAATCTCAAACTCCCTCATCTTACCCCAAAATCCGTAATTCACGATCACCAATGGCAGAAACCGGCGGCGGTAATGGCGAGCAAGGTGGTGGCGGAGAGGTGGTTCGGCCGAGCCACGAAGTCGAGGCTTTGGGGACTCCGATCGACGATCAAACGACTGGAGAGGGTACACAGGGCATCGGTGCAGAGGTTCCAGGCGGCAGCGACGGCAATGGAGGCCATGCAGTGGAGGCAGGTAGTGGCGAAGAGCGGCGTGCGCCAGTGGAGAAGGGGCGTACGCCGGTTGCCTCGGTTACAGGGGGTCCACAGGTTGATCGGCTGGACCCCAGCAGTGGCATAGAGGGTTTCGTGGTGTCCGGCGGTGGTTCGGTTGGGGCCGGCGGTAGCAGCAGGGGTGTTGGTGGAGATGAGGTTCGACCGGGGTCACCGCCGAGGGACTCGGACAGAGGGAAGGGTCCGGCTGTCGAGGAGGTGAGGGATGTGCCGAGGGCGGACCACGTTGAGCGGATCGAGTTTAAGGCGCCCGCGGGCTCGTCTAGCCACGAGCCGACCCTGAGCCGTGACTTAGCGGAGTTCGTGGGCGAGTCTGTGCTTGCTCGGCTTGTGAGAGAGAGCCCTGCAGTGGTTGAGGCAGTCTTGGCGGCCAGAGAGGAGAGGCTGAGGGAGATAGCCCTGTCTGACGAGGCCGAGAGGCTGAGGAGAGAGGCTGAGGCGGCGGAGAGAGAGCAGGCGGAGTTGGTGCGAGAGGCTGAGGAGGCCGAGAGGGAGCAGGAGGAGGGTCCTGGGGCGTACGAGGTGGCGGTTGACCTAGCGGAGACCAGACGGTCGGCCACTCGTGCCCCGTTTGTGGCTGAGACGTACGTCCCTCCAGAGCCGCACGTGTTTGTGGCGTCTGGTAGAGAGAGCTACGTCCCTCTACAGAGGGACTACGACGAGGAGCTGGTGCTGAGGGACCGTGAGCGGCACTTGTCCAGGGGCTGGACTGAGGTATACTCTTTAAAACTCCCCTTTAGTCTTCATTTCGTACTTGCGATGCATGATACTCGAACCTTTTGTACTTGATTGACTGTGTAGAGTTAGTGATATCTCGACTTGCAGTAGACTAGGTTGGCTGTAGAGAGCTTGACTGCACAATTCGACCATAGAATGCCTGTAGATAAACGATATTGACTTGCGGTATCCCTTGTAATGTAACTCGACTGATAGGTTGCCCTGGAGTCTTGACTTGACTCTGTAGGATGCTCGAATGACTTGAATCGACCGATAGGGTGCCTTGAAAAGATAAATGAATGAACAACATGCTTTCGTTGCCTTGATAACTTGAATCGACCGATAGGATGCCCGGTAGCTTGATAAGTGACTAAATAAATGCTTGAAGCTTGAATCGACTTTTGAAACGATAATTGACTGAATGAATGCCTTGAAAACTTGAATCGACTGAACGAATGTTTAGATGCTCTAGATCCTTGATTCGACTATCTCCTGAATTTGAACTGCTGTACTGACGCTATTTCCGTTGCCTTGGTTATTGTGATGCGCAGAGAGGAGTGGTTAGCCAGCGGGGGCACGGTGGTCCGGCACACTCGCTCGAGTTGTACTTGAGTTTACCTGCGGGGGCACGAGAGCTGGTGGACGCGGCGGGGTTTGGCGTGTTCATCCCCACGCTGACAGCGGTGAGGAGTGACCACGCGGTGCTGTCTGCCCTGGCGGAGAGGTGGTGGGACACGTCGAACTCCTTCCACTTCCCGATTGGGGAGATGACGGTGACTCCGACGGACTTTGCGGCCATCACGGGCCTGAGGGTAGGAGGGGACCCGATCCCGTTCGACTCGGGGATCCACAGGGACAGGGAGGCGCTGCAGTGGTTCTTAGGGATGGTGCCGGCGGGGAGCTCAGAGATGGTCTCATACGACCAGTTTGTGAGGCGCGTGGAGCAGAGGGTCCCAGAGTTGGAGTTGGCAGGAGGGGAGGTCTCTGAGTTAGAGTCGGCGCAGCTGGCCCGGGTTTACTTGCTGTACTTGTTCGGGGCTACTCTGTACCCGAATAAGAGGTCCACGGTACACTTGTCTTACTTGCCGGCCCTTTTTGACTTGCGGTCGGCTTCTCGGTTCGACTGGGGAGGCGCGGCCTTGGGCACGTGCTACTGCTTTTTTTGGTGAGTTCTCCAGAGGGAGCAGGGCAGCTGCCGGGTACTGGAGAGTGTGGGAGGTAAGGAACCAATACTGTCTTTCAATTCCATTCCATACTTGCACTTTATCTTGCATATACTGTATTTCTGCTGTCTTGATCGTTTGATTGTTTGATAACCTTGCAGTTGTGGGCTTACGAGGTGCTGAGGATGTACCCTCCGGAGAACAGGACTCTGGATCCGAGGGTGCTTCCTCGAGCGATGGTCTGGGGACCGCTTCACGTCGGGAAGAGGAGGTCGACGAAGACGCTGGCAGACTTCCGGCTGTATATTGACCACTTGACAGCCTTTCAGGTAAGGCTAGCTTTCCCTTTCGATAGTTCGTGCCTTTGAAATACTTCAATGCTGTTGCTGATATCCTTCGATTGCTTTGCAGGTGGAGTGGGACCCGTGGAGGCCCGCAGGGCCTGAGCCTGAGTACCTTGCCCGGAGCAGAGTGGTGACAGCGAGCCGGGTGCTGCTGGAGTCGGCTTTCGGGTGGCGGTGGTACTTGGGCGACCGGGTGACGCGGCAGTCACTCGACTCGTCCGAGTTCCTTGTCCCTGGGCCACTTCCGCTCCGTGCTTCACACACTGGGAGGTACACTCTGAGAGAGCTGAGGAGGTTCACTGTTCCTGCTGCTGCGGCTCCCTTTTTGAGACGAGAGCGAGACTATGCCGTCTACCAGAGGCGATACTTGGCTGGGGCGCTTGGAGTGCTGGAGCACAGGGCAGTGCGGGACGAGGCTCTGGTTGCTGGTGAGGAGAGACGGGGCCGGAGGAGGAGGCCTGAGGAGAGGAGTGAGTACGCGGAGTCGACGGGGCTTACTCAGCTTTCTTGGACGTTGTCTGTACGTGACCCTCAGGGGGAGGTTGCGGAGGTTCACTTTGAGCCTGCCCGGACAGAGCCAGCAGAGGTCACAGGACCGGTATGATGTACTTTCAGCTTTCGTTTATTCCCTGTTTCCCATATCATGCTTGTCTCGTATTTGAACTGCCTTTGACTTCCAATACTTGTGATTCAGGTGCCGCTTGAGTGGGCGAGGGAGTCCATGCGCTTGATGCTTGCCATGGAGAAGAAGTTTCATCAGATAGCCAGTGGTACTCCCTTGCAGTTGCACTACCCGCCGGCAGCTCCAGCGCCTACTGCGCAGCCTCAAGTATAACCCAGAATTCTGAATTCGATACTTATCTGCTGTGCATGTCTGTTACAATGCATGTTAGAAGTACCTGCTCTTGATTCCTGTTTCAGCATTTACATATATACTATGCACAACATTGATATTGAATTGAATTGACAATGCAGGGACACGCTAGGGCGGCTTCTAGGCGGCGGCCAGCGGAGCCAGCCCCTCAGAAGGGGAAGAGGAAGGCTCCTGCGACAGTCCAGCGTCCGGCGAGGACTACACGGCGCGAGGCCAGAGGGGTGGTGATAGCCCCTGACAGAGGGTCACCACCGCCTCAGAGAGTGCTGCGGAAGAGGGGTGCTCAGAAGCAGCCAGCGGAGGGGCCCGCGAGGAAGAAGAGGAGAGAGGACGAGGACGAGGAGTCCGTCTCCCTCAGCAGCGGCTCTGACTCTGCCAGCGACCCCAGGTATAGGACCACTCAGAGAGACTTAGCTGCAGCTGAGGAGAGCGAGGACGGGAGCGGCGACACCGACGAGCTCTTAGACGAGTGAGGGCTGTTACTGAGCCTCGGCTACTTTACTGTCTTTCTGCCTTTTGACTGTTGATTTTGATTTTGGGGCCTGCGTGCCTTCCGACTCACGGGCGACTGTTGCCCAATACATACTTTAGCTTGCTTTTGCTCGGGCCGTTGTGCCGCTTGATACATTTCCACCTTTTACTTTTAGAGATGCATGCTTCGGGTAGTATAATAATTGCTTTTTCAGTTTATTCGACTTCCATAGCAGTAGCATTGGCGATAGAAGTAAATAAAACAAACACTAACACCTGACATGCATTGACAAACGTCCTGAATCGATCAACAAACACTAGGATATGTGTAGAACTGACCCAGCTCAAATGAAAAGGAAGGAAAGCCCCAGGATACGTCGTGTATCCTTAAGACACGCGGAGGATACGGGAGTTTGGTATTAGTGGATTAAAACGCCCAATCCTCCTCTGAAAGGGAAACTGACACTTTTGTGAGGCCACAGAGATGTACCAAGGCCTGTACGAGTGGAAAGACTCGAGAAAGACGGCTCCAAGTGGAAAATAAACCGCAAAGTGCTCAAAAATGTCATAAAATAGACATAAGACACCAAAGATGACTCGATATAGTCCCGGACTGAAACCGACACCCCCGTATAGTCACATAAGGCCTACATGACATGTACGGTATGAGAAAACTTGGCACGAGACCGTCGGTACGAATTTTGAGTCTCCGTATCCTAAATTTTGGAGGATACGGGCCACCGGAGGTCCGAATTCTTCGTTAAGCGCGATGTTTCCGAGCCGCCGCCTTCCTACAGTCCCAAATACCATTTATGACTTCCACGAATCGACGAATTTGCTAAACAAACCCCGGAATCAAAATTTGGAAGCTTGACGACAGCTGCTGCTGCTGCTGGTATCTGGTGTAGACATCACTGGCGTGCGCCAGTGGATTTGCTTCGTACGCCAGTACTGTTAGATTACCTGCGCACGCTGGTCAAGTTGTGGCGTGCGCCACACAAGTACGACACAGTGCCATTCTCCTGACCAACTGTCCTTCCCTTGGCTGCCTTTTGTCTCTACCATCCCACGTTCAAAACAGGGGTTCTGGCTCCTCAGAGGGGCAGTGTCCTCATTGTAAGGAGGGTTTGGATGCTAGTCCTTGGCAATTGCATCCTCGGATGAAAGAAAGATGCGCACTCATCTATAAAGACGCATGCCATGCGCTTGCAGAACCACAGCATTTCATTGCACTCCCCCTATTCAGCATTTCCTCTGTGATTCTTTCCAATGGCAAATCCCATTCCCACCTTAATCCGGCCTTGGTTAACGGAAATGTTCGGCGTCGACTGGTTGAATTTCCAATACCACGGTCTTGCCTCGTTCCGGTACTTGCGGCATGTGCCAGTCCGCCCGGCTCTCTTGAGGGCCGCGCTCCGGTTCTGGGATCCGGACGTCCACGTCTTCCGCTTTGGTGATGACGAAATTTGTCCTACGGTCGAGGAGTTCCAGGCCTATCTCCGGACGTACTCTTCTCCGACGCTTGTCGTTCCGCCCTACCAAGTTAGCATGCCCAGGCTGCTGACTACGGCACTTGCCATCCCCGGAGGTCTGGCCCGTTCCATGTTAGAGGGTGGCCAGGTCCACATCTTGCAGCTGATCGAGCGATATAGTCCCGAGGGTGATCTGGGGGACATGGCTTGGCAGGCGCGGCGCCGCTTTGCTCTGGTAATCTGCCTTCTTGCCGGCTACCTACTCATTCCTGCTGACGGGCGGGTCAGCCCTTTGCTAGTGAGTGTTGCTCTCCAAATGGGGGAGGGGGATCGGCAAAATGTGATCCCGCTGGTTCTAGCTGAGACACTCATAGGTTTGGACTTGGTGTATTCCGGGGTGTCACGCACCTTCAGCGGCAGTCCGCTGCTCCTTCAGGTAGACTCACTCAGCTCACCTTTTTCTGGTTTTTCGCACTTTCTCATTTTACCTCGACTCTCAGTTTAGGCTATTTGCTGGGCTACTCACTTGTCTTTTCGCTCAGGCTTTATCTGGCTTCTTACTTGTCTTTTCGCTCATGCAGCTGTGGCTATGTGACAAGCTGAACTTGTTGCATCCTCCGGAGGATGGCTGGGAACTTTTTCCGAAGAGGATTCACCAGCGGGAAATGAGGTACCCCGAGATGAATGAGATGGAGTGGTTTGCTTTCATGCAGGAGATACAGCCGGATGAAAATTGCTTGGAGGTGTCCATGGCTGGGACTGGAGGGGATGACGGTTTTCTCGGATGGTTTTGACAGGGTTGTGATTGCAGGGTTGACGCAGTTCACTTTCTACATTCCAGGCCGTGTCCTTCGTCAGCTGGGTATCCCTCAGGGGAATGTTCGTATCACTGCCGGGGACTTCCGAGTCCCCAATTTCAATGCTCAGACGCTTCATGGGTATAACAGGCGCTGGGCGGACAGGGCCCTGCAGGCGGAGTCTCCGGATTTTACTTCAAGACTGATGAACGTTTATCGACAGTGGCTAAGAGCAGATGTGGAAGCAAGGGAAAACATTGATTGACTCCGGACCACTTTGCTGTTTTTAGAATAAACTGTGAGCCGTTAGGCTTCTCAAGCATCTGTTCTGTTTTTTTATGTTTAGTTGTTTTAAGGCTTTTATGCTCAGCTTGTGTATCAGAAGTAGTAATTATAAATAAAGTTGAAAGACGGAGGGTTTCCCCCTTCTGACTTCTTAATGAAATGTTGGCTCGTTCCTTGACTTTGCTTGGATCTTGACATGGCAACGGAATGTCGAACGCTGGATTGCTTTGATAGAATGTGACCGGGTCTCATGGTGAGACTGCCTACGTATCCCTTTTCAAGGAATCAGGTCAGAACGTAGTTCAGGCCAAGGTTCACTCGTGTATTTTACCTCTCCTTTTACGCTCTAACTTTTGCCTAGCGCCGCCTTAACAGGTTTTCGGCCTAGCGAGCTTTCGACTTTTGCCTATTTATTTTTGCCTAGACCCCCTTCACAGGTTTTTTGGTCTAGCAGGCTGCTCTAACTTTTGCTTGGAACCGCCCACCCTTGTGGTTTTCGGTCCAACGAGCATCTCTCAGGGGTAGAAGCGTTTGAGTTGATCCAGGTTGACCAAAGTGTTGAATTCGTTGCCGTCGAGATCGATGAGTTGAGCAGCACCCCCGGATAGGATGGTCTTGATAATGAAGGGTCCGGATCGCTTTGGTCGAAACTTTCCGCGGGCGTCGAAGACTGGAGCCCGTATCTCCTTTGTGACCATGTCTCCTTCGACCAAGCCCCTGGACTTCACCTTCTTGTCAAATGCCCGTGCAATTCGACGCTGGTAACCTTGAACGTGATACGCGCGGAGTCTCCTTTCATCAAATAACATCAGTTCAACAAATCTCCCGCTGAGCCATTCAGATTCTTCGAGACCGCTTTCGACCATGATCCTCAGAGAGGGAACCTCCAATTCGATAGGAAGTACTGCTTCCATTCCGTAAACCAGGGAGAAAGGAGTTGCACCGGTTGACGTTCGAATTGACGTCCTATACCCCCATAGCGCTAGAGGCAGCTGCTCGTGCCAATCCCTTGCGGACTCAATAGTCTTCTTGATGATCACTTCAATGTTCTTGTTTGCTGCCTCGACCGCTCCATTTGTTTGTGGACGGTATGTTGTTGACCGGTGGATGTCGATGCCGAATTCTTCGAAGAGATCCAGGACCCTCCCCTTGAAATGACTCCCATTGTCGGAGACGAACGCCTGAGGAACTCCATAACGGTAGATGATGTTCTTTCGAATGAATTGGGCCACTTGAACCGTTGTCAGAATTTTGTAAGATTCAGCCTCGACCCACTTAGTGAAGTAATCTATTGCCACTAGTATGAATCTGTGACCATTGGAAGCAGGAGGCGAGATCATTCCGATGACGTCAATTCCCCACACCGAGAAAGGCCATGGTGAGGTCATGCCATGTAGTTTAGAGGGTGGAACATGCTGCAGGTTGGCATGGATTTGACATTTGAAACAGCGCCGCACGTAGTCGATGCATTGAGATTCCATTGTTGACCAGTAGTAGCCTTGCCTGAGGATCTTCCGTGCAAGCATGACTCCACTCATGTGGGGACCGCAGACTCCTTCGTGAATCTCTTCCATTATCCTTGTTGCTTCGGCCCCGTTGACACACAGCTTGTGCATTCCGCAGTGAGATCTCCGATACAGTTTACCTCCACAAATGATGTACTGAGCAGCCAGCCTTTGCAGAGCAACCCGGTCCTTCCTTGAAGCTTCAGCAGGGAACTCCCCTCGTTCGACAAAATTCCAGATATCGTGGTACCAGGGTAGGCCATCATCGACATCATCAATGGCGTTGACGTATTCATAAGCGGGCAAGTCCCTCTGTTCAATCACAATTGGTCGCATCCGGACCCCTACTGGAAGTTCGATCATTGAAGCCAAAGTCGCCAAAGCATCGGCGAACTGATTCTTCAAGCGTGGAATGTGGGTGAAGGTCACCTTATTGAAGCGAGGAATCAGTTCTTCCAAATCTTGGTGATAAGGCTTCAGCTTTTCCTCACGGACTTTCCAGTCTCCATTAGCTTGAGAGATCACCAGGTTCGAATCCCCGATTATCTCAAGCTTCTCGACTCCCAATGCAATAGCAGCTTCCATTCCGACAATGCAGGCTTCATACTCAGCTTGATTGTTGGTGACGTCGAAGTTCAATTTGAAAGCGAGCGGGATATGAGCCCCAGCGGGCGTAATGAGCAATACCCCAACTCCGAAACCTCTTTGATTAGCAGCCCCATCAAAATAGAGCGTCCACACTTCTTCGACAATTGTTAACACATCCTCGTCCGGGAAATTGAAGTCTACGTCTTCAGGTCCGTCAATCGGGTGGTCGGCCAGGAATTCTGCCACAGCACGGCCTTTCACTGATTTCCTTGTGACATGTTGGAGATCGAACTCAGCCAGCAGAAGCAACCAACGTGCTAGCTTATGGGTGAGCGCCGGCTTCTCGAACAGATACTTGATAGGATCCATCCGAGAAATCAGCTTCACCGAATAGGCTAGCATGTAGTGTCTAAGCTTTTTGGTAGCCCAAACTAGCGCCCAACATGTCTTTTCCAGAGGGGTGTAACGTTCCTCACTCCCCACCATTTTCTTGCTCAGATAGTAAATGGCTTTCTCGACTCCGTTTTCTCCCTCCTGTGCCAGCAAACATCCCATAGACGTTGGTGTGACGGATAAATACAGGATCAAAGGTCGACCCGGTGTAGGCGGCATTAAGACTGGTGGATTCTTCAGATACGTCTTAATGGATTCGAAAGCAGCTTGGCACTTCTCTGTCCATTCGAAACGAACATCCTTTTTGAGCAAACGGAACAGTGGTTCGCAAGTCAGTGTGAGCTTGGCTATGAATCGGCTAATGAACTGAACCTTTCCCAAGAAGCTTCGTACCCCCTTTTCTGACCGCGGTGGTTCCATCTCGAGAATTGCTGTAATCTTAGAGGGATCGACCTCGATTCCCCTTGCGGTGATCAGGAACCCCAACATTTTGCCTGCTGTGACCCCAAATGTACACTTTTGTGGATTAAGACGCACGTTGTATTTGCGGAGCGTCTCGAGAAACTGCCTGAGCGCTGGAATGAAGTCTTCCTTTTCCTTTGCCTTGACAATCATGTCGTCGACGTAGACCTCAACCGTTTTGTGGATCAGATCGTGTAGCAAAGTGGTCTGGGCCCGCTGGAAAGTGCAACCGGCGTTCTTCAACCCAAACGGCATCATCACATAGCAATAAGTACCCCACTCGGTGACGAAAGTTGTCTTCTCTTGATCCTCGGGTGCCACAAAGATCTGGTTGTATCCTGAGAATCCGTCGACAAAAGAGAGCAAGGCATGCCCCGCCGTGTTGTCCACGAGCACATCAATGTGAGGCAAGGGAAAACTATCTTTGGGGCTTGCCTTGTTCAAGTCCCTAAAGTCGATGCAGACTCGGATTCTCCCATCTTTCTTAGGAACTGGCACGATGTTAGCCACCCATTTCGGATATTCAGCAACCCTCAGGAATCCGGCGTCAATCTGCTTGGTGACTTCCTCTTTGATCTTTTCCACCCAATCTGGTCTCATTCGACGGAGCTTCTGCTTGACTGGAACAGCCCCTGGAGCTAACGGAATTCGGTGCTGCACGATTTCAGGATCGATACCGGGCATGTCGTTGTGAGACCATGCGAAAACCTCGAAGTATTCTTTGAGCAGATCAATCAGCGCAGTGCGATCCTCGGGGGACAGAGTTGAACCAATTTGCATCATTCGGGGGTTATCCTCGTCTTTCAAATTTATAGAAATTACTTCTTCTTTTAGAGGCTGAGCATGCCTTTCGTCTTCCTTTTCGATGAGGGAACGCAACTCAGCGGGAATGCTCCCATCGAAGTCTGTTCCTTCATCGTCGGGGTCGACACAGTTTATATATAATTCAGCAAAATAATCAGAAGCAGGGTCATTCATTTCATAAAACCCAGACGGGTTACCAAGTACAGTTGAATCGAATTCAAAGTAGAAGCTATGACGTGGAGGGCCAAGAGGCACAAACTCCGACTCTGAGCTAGACCTAGACCGGACAGACTCCGTGTCAGACTCAGGCATGCATGTCAAGCGTGGAGTGAAAAAGCAATTATTTAGGCTACCCTTAGCCTCCACGATGAGAGAGGTGGGATCTTCGATGACGTCCTGCGAGTCGGGCCCAAGCATCAGCACTTCGGCCTCTTCTTCTTCACCAACCAAACCTACTTGAGAGAACAGCATCTCCAAGCTTTCTTGATCAACAGCCATGACCCAGTCTGTATCTTCCTTGGTCTGGACCAGCTGCTTCTTGAACTCTTCTTCTTCCAGCTTGTCCTTGGCTACCTCCTCTTCATCATCGGACCAGGTGTCCGCAGCAAAGATCTCGAAACCCGGCAGCCAAGTCCCAGTCTCCGGATCCCAAAATGGCTCTGGTTGACCCCCATACACAATGCTCCCACCTTCTCGGATAAAGTAGCTATCGGGGTTACCGTAGAGGGTTCGAAGTTTTCCCGCATCTTTCCCCCTTTTAGCCTTCTTGGCCAGAGGTGCGTACCCAAAGCCAGCTCGGCTTTCGGAAGAGGGAAAGATGGGGAACTCAGCGACCCCTTGCTGGTTGACCCCGAGTCCAAGGCCGGGCATGTGGCCCATCTTCCTCATGATATCGATCGCGGCGGAGCTGACGTAGAAGTCCTTGTCTACAGCGACGGTAAGAACGGAGCCTGCAGTGTCAAACGAGAAGCCTCCAAAGTCTGAGTCTTCGTCCCCATGTGCAATCCCTAGAACGGGCTCGTCCTCCTTGAGTGGGCGGATCCCAGAGTCTCCGCAGATGGTAAGAGTTCCTGTTGGCAGTGCTAGCATGACTTTTTGGTGCAGGGTGGAGGGAACCGCCATGATGTCGGATCTGTGCAACCATGGCCTTCCTAGCAACAGATTGAAAGTGGCTGGGATGTCAACCACATGAAATTCTACCTCCATTTCGAATCCCTCGGCATTGAGCTTGAGCATGATGGTGCCTTCCACCACACGGCGGGTGCTGTCATACGCCTTGACCGCCAGATTAGACGGTGTGAAATCCTTCTTTGCAAGCCCTAGACAGTTTATGGGGGTTAGATGCAAGTAATCCTACCCTGTGGGTTCCTGTCTTAGTTTTGAAAGGTTCTATTGCTTTGTACGCATGGCGAGGCTGGTTTTGGCCTAGAGGGGTTCCTCAGACTAGAGATGTTTCATACCTCCCATCGCAATGCGTGCAGCAGAGCAATGGTCAAACGGTAATACGTCTCATCATCGTCCAAGGTTGTTGGGCATTCGAGGACCCCGGGCTCCAATAAACTGTGCCGGTTACCCAAAACACCTCAACGGGGCTGATAGAACACCGATGCAAATGAACGCGTGTCGAAAGAGTGATCGAGAGAGAGAGAAATGCAAACGTTTTGTCTTGAAAAACACCTTTTGAAGCTTGGCCCACTTCATTAATCGATACTTGGAGAAAACTACACAAGTGAACAATAGCAAAAGTCCCACTGCGAAATGGTCGGATGCGGAATCCTGTTACGTTACCACCCCGTTCTTCAGTAGCGCAGAGCGTACTGTTTTGCCAGACTTTTGAAAAATTGTTCATTCATGTATTAATTTCCAAATGTTGATTAATGTCATGTTCCCCAGCAGAGTCGCCACTGTGGGCACACGCCCCGAAAACTCCGTTTTTAAGCATAAAAATTCCGGGTGCGCCCTTATCTCGCAGAAAGCGCGGCGAAGTGCTTCGCAGATCAGAGAGTCGCCACTCGGGTTTTGCGGTTTGTACCCAAGAAACCGTTCTTTTGAAAATATTTTGGATCGCATTTGTTTGACTTTAAAAAAGGCTTTTGTAGACTGGACCGTCGTCACCTTCGATCTTGAGGTTCGGGAGCCAGATTACGAGAGGGGAAGGGTTTTATGGCACCCCTCTCGCCCAGTCCGAAGACCGGTCTCTACTCAGGCGTTTTATAAAACATTTGCTTTTCTCTCTTTATTTGATCATTCTTTTAACCAGTTAGGGCGGGGGAACAGTTAATAGGGATTAAAACTGTAAACACATTTGCAGTTTATGTTCAAGGATGTGACAAAATGTTTATGGATGTTTGATGTTGACCTAAACAAGTATAATAGATTGAGAACAAGCTTTTGTGGACGTTTTAAACAGACTAGAACACACTGGCAGTGACATGTTGCACACAGGATCAAGCCTGCATGCACTGGCCAGGCCACTGCATGCCATCATGACCTGCGTGCGCCACCCCACGACTGGCGTGCGCCGGTAGGCCTAAGACCACAGCTTCTGCTCTCAACCCTCTGGGCTCTGGAAAGGACCAGTGCACACCCAGGACAAACCACACAGTTTATAGAAGTTAATGAGCTATTACAAACAGATTAAAAGGGTGTAAAGCCACCAAATAGACAGAAAACCCCTTAAATAGTGAGGGGAGGATGATCAAAGGCCTGGATGTAAGATCCATGCAAGGGCCAAGCCACTGGAATATAGACAACTAGCGCACGCCACTAAGGAAGGGCCGCACGCCAGTTCTTTCTTGTTTCCGATGCTTTGGCTTTGCACATTCTGGGCTCTGGAACAGGACCAGAGGGACCCAGAAGGCCAAACTAAGCAATAAATATAGATAGGAAAGAAAGCAGTTCTAAATACAGAAAGCTATAAACTAGTTTTAGCATGCAACAGGGTGATCAAAGCTTAAATAATGCAAGAAAACAATGATCCATGATCCCCACGCCAGTGTTGCACATACTACCATGACTGGCGTACGGTACATCACTACTGGCGTGCGCCACTTATCATTGTATACGGTTCTTGAAACCTTGCCAGCATTAGGGCCAGGACTGATATAGATTACCAGCCTTGACCCTGCCAGCCCCCCTCAGGGGTCAGAACAGAAAGCAGGAGCAAGAGGTATTATACCTTTGCTAGTGAGTTTGAATGTGAGTTGGATCTTTGAGTTTGAGAGAGGTTGATGGAGGATGGATGTAGAGATGGTTATGGACTGTGGAAGGTGTGTTCTTCACTTGCTCTTTCTATGAGGAAGAAAGGAAGCAAAGAACAATGAAGGAGAAGAAGACAAAGGATGGCTTGACTTTAAAGAGTTACCCCTTTCTTAATGGTGCTAACCCTTTGCAAATGAATGCAAAGGGGGTATTTATGGAGGAGGGAGAGGCTGATCAGCCTGCCCTTAGGGGCTGTTTGGATGGCCAAAACATTGGAGGAAGCTCCCATGCATTAAATGCATGGGACTTGGCTTGATGGAAGAGAAAGGAACAGTTCTGGCCGGAGTAATGATCAGGGGGCTGCCAGCTGACGTCAGGCGGCTACAGAAGCTCCCGCCCAGCTGGCTGAAAAGGTTGATTTGACTGGTGCTGACTGGCGTGCGCCACTTGTTGAGTGGCGTGCGCCAGAGAGTGGTAGTGACTGACACGTGGCAGTGGTTCCTGCGCACGCTAGTCCACCACCAGCGTACTCCAGCAGGGTTTTGCTGAGGCCATTTGGTTCTGGCTTGAGGGTTCGACAAGGGTTTGAACTGGGTTTGGACAAGGTTCGGGACACTCAAAGCTCAAACTCATTCACAAACTCGGTATGTTCTCGACCTTAATCATCATTGGGGAATCAAAGACCGTAAGTAAACTAATCCGGACAGTCCAGAATAGGGTGTCTACAATATTTTTCAACACGCTTTTTGTGAAACATGAGAATAAACACATTTTGGTTGCTCAAATCTATGTCGATGATATAATTTTTGGTTCGACATCACCATCTCTCGTCAAATATTGTTCCAACACCATGCAAAGTGAGTTTGAGATGAGTATGATGGGAGAATTGTCTTATTTTCTCGGTCTTCAAGTTAAACAGTTTGATACCGGCATGTTTATATCTCAATATAAGTATGCAAAAGGGCTTGTTAGCAAGTTTGGTCTTGAATCTGCTAAGCATGCTCGTACTCCTATGAGCACTACTGTGAAGCTTGCACGAGATAGTGAGGGCATAGATGTTGATCAGACCACTTATCGTAGTATGATAGGTAGCTTACTGTACCTTACTGCTAGTCGTCCAGATATTGCATTTAGTGTTGGGGTTTGTGCCCGGTATCAGGCGTCTCCTAAAGAGTCTCATCTCTCAATTGTTAAACGTATCATAAAATATGTGAGTGGAACTCTTAACTATGGAATATGGTTTACCCATGACACTACTGCTAACTTGGCCGGTTACACTGATGCCGATTGGGCGGGTTGTGCAGATGATAGGAAGAGTACTTCTGGTGGATGTTTCTACATAGGAAACAATCTAGTTTCTTGGCTTAGTAAAAAACAGAATTCAATTTCCCTATCTACAGCCGAGGCTGAATATATCGCAGCGGGTAGTGGATGTACTCAATTGTTGTGGATGAAACAAATGCTTGCTGATTATGGTATTACGCAAGGTATTATCACTCTTTTCTGCGACAATACTAGCTCTATAAATATCTCTAAAAATCCTGTTCAGCACTCTCGTACTAAACATATAGACATTCGTCACCATTTCATTCGAGAGCTTGTCGAGGATAGGGTAATTCTCTTAGAATATCTGGATACTGAACATCAGAAGGCCGACATCTTTACTAAACCTCTTGATCACATTCGTTTCGATTATCTTCGTAAATCTGTGGGGGTATGCTCTATCGATTGAGTTGTGTTTTATCTTTTTCATTAATTCTTTTCTCTTCTCTTTTTTCCTTGTTCGTTTCTTACTGTTAAGTTTATTTTTTTTAGTTTGCTACATAAGCTTATATCATATATATTTTTAAAAAAAAAAATTAGCGTCTTTTTCTGTTGAGGTCAGTTTTTGTGAGCTTTAAGTTGTTGGCTGACATGGTGCAATAGTAGCTTGTTATTGTTTTTCATGACTGTGCTCATTAGGAATTTCTGTGTGCATGATTTTTGAGTACAAATCTTGATATACTTCGTATTGTCTGGAAGTAGCATGAGTCTTGTCTAAATGACCTCCACTTGCTCGTTCACGTCAGAAATAGCTGCTCCCTAATTCTTGCACGTCATTTATCATGTAGCTACATTGTGTCTTGTTTTCTTCACTCGAGATTGACCTTTCAGCATTTTGGATACTCTGTGGGAGTTGAATATATAAAATAAAATAAAAAAAATTCTCATCAGAAGTAGCAGGAGGAGGAACGGAAGTATATAAAAAAAAGGAGATTAGGTTTTGTATATGGTGAATTTTATTTCTTATGGCCTTTCGGGCTTTTCACTTAGTAACCGGGCCTCTTGCCTCAATAAGCAGTGAGTGTTCGCGTCAAACGGTGAAGAGTTCCAAAAGTGTCTTGTGTGGTTTGCTTGGGTTCGTAGCCTTTTTGACTCGAGTAAGTAAGTCTGTTGGGGTGTTCTCTACATCTAGTGCCCTAAGACCGTCTGGTTTGGGTGTCACTGGCCTAAAGCTCGTTACAAGGGTCAATTAGAAAGCTTAAGGGACCACGGCATTGCACGGCCACATGTTGGAGTTTGGTTGAGGGGGACTTTGTAGTACATTGATTATCGAAATGTCTTGGTTTGACTTCTTGAGGGGGAGACCACTTGACCATCTTACATACATGAGAGACCAAGGTAAGCTCTTAGGTCGAGCTGCATATCTCTGACGTGATGCACACACACACTTTTGTCATTTGGGTCTTGATTCATAATACTCATCCTGCACTTGATGTATACATGCTGTGGTCCTCAAAAAATTCACGTCACCATTTTATCCTAGTGTGTGTTTTCATGATTTTCAATAACCCCCTACTGTTAATCTGGGTATTGCCACCGAAATGTGCTCTCAAAGATTGGACTTTATTGAATTTTTTTTATTTGTTTGCCCCCGAGTGTATTTTTAAAAGAAAGAAAGAAAAGAAGTATTTTGTCCTAAATATCTAATTATATGGAGTATCTTTTTGTTTCGTTGTTCCTATTCGTTTACTTTTCGTTCAACCGCCTCAGTATACTTGCTCCATCATAATCTCGAGCATCTTTTGTTTGGGTGCATTCTTTTTTATGCTCGAGCAACTAATTACCCGCTTGAGCAATTTTTGGTCGAGTCTATATACACTTATAGTGGGTGAACAGCTCTATCTTTGGCAAGCCACTCAAATCCTCCAAACGAGTTTCAGCCTCCTTGCAATCCATCAACTCAAAATCCCCCTCAGTAACTTATGTTTCTTAGCTTACATTTTAGCCTCTTATTACTTATGCTGCATTTGGGATTCGTATGGTTTGTTTTTCTATAATCTGATATGGCTATTTTTGTTGCACTAGCACCTGTTAGTAACTCTGGCTAGCATGGTTTGTAAGGTTGACTTCTGGACTTTGCTATTCCTCATGGTTTATGGATAATATCGATTTATTTTGGGATACTTTCATGGAGGTATGGCTGCTGCATTTCTCTCTTTTGGGCTTTGTCTTTGACATATGGATGAAGTTGGTTTTGTGTTGCTCTACTGGTATGTGTTTCTGGTTTCTGGGCATCTATTATAATTATTTCCAGCTTGAAGTCTTTGCTTAAATCACTATGTGCATGTGATTATTGCAGCTGGACATATCTTGATGGTAATTGGTAAGGCTAAGGGTGTTATTCCTTGACATTCTCACTAGTACATAGCAAGTTCCTTTGTCCTTCCTTGACAAAAAGGGGGAGATGTTTCTAACATTCTAATAGCATGTGAGATGTTTTTGATGGTGCAGCGATACAGATTTCCAGCTCACAGTTTTCCTAGGGGATAAGTGTTATATTTGTTGAGTGTGTTTTGTCATGGAAGTGCCAAAGGGGGAGATTGCAGCTCCATAGGCCGAGCTCCCTTTTGGTTGGCACGTTCATGACCAAATAACACCTTTCCATGTATCCCTATTTTATCGAGTTGTAATTTTTTTCTTTTGATTAGAAGCGTCTGTTTAGGATGTGGAAAGGAATCATTATATTATATTGTTTTTGAGTGCGGTAGATGTTAGTCGAGTTTTTATTGGGCCGGGTTCGTGAAAGAGTTGGAAAACAGGGTATTTTGCCAAAGTCAAACAATATTCTTAGTGGGCCGATTTCTATTTTGCTCGCATGCATTTATGGGGCCTTAATTGCATTGACCCATTAGGTCATGTAAAAAGAAGTCGAGCACGGCAATTTTATAAGGCTCTCGTTCTTACAGCAGGGGATACATTTTGCGAGGGCTTTTGTTTTTGGTGGCCGCTCGAAGACCGACCAAAGTTCGATTAAATAATTGGTGGTAAAAGTCCTTCGAGAGGCTGGCATTTCTGGTTCTCTACTTCAACATCTATGCCGCAGCCTTCGTGAGCATTCGTCTGTTAGTTCGGAATCCTATTGAGGGATTGGTTTCGTGAATCTTGAAGAGCATTAAAGATCCATGGTGTTCTGGTGTTAATCTTCCAACTTCAAGAGGGTAAGTTCATCAACAATCAATCTTTGATTTGCATCCTTTCGTGGAGTTCGAAAGGGTTTCTGGAAGGCCTGAGGATTCAGGATTCGGCGATCATGCAGTGGGTACGATGAACGTGGATTCGGCAGGTAGATCTTAGGACTCGTGGTGAGGATACACGGTCAGTGTTAAGATTGCTTGTAATCGTACATTTGTTTTAGTGCATGATTCCTTCCCGTGCTTTTTACCCGATTTTGGGGTTTTCCACATAAGATTGGTGTTCTGTTCTTTGTTTGATTTCGTGGTGTGTTTGAAGTCATCTAGTAAGGCGAAATAAGTACTCCTAGCATCACTTTAGAAATTTCACTTACGGTGCTTTTATTGCATCGGTTGTCGGGCTTGTAGTACACTATGGGCTCATGGTATTCGATCCACTTTCTACATTGTGTTTTATTTTTCACATTACACATTCTTAAATGTGTAATGTGACAACCCATCTCAATGCATTTTTTTCTTATTGGATAGATTTCGGTTTTTGATTTTATGGCTAATGAAATTTTCTCCGCCCTTCAACAAAGGAAAAAGGTGGTAAAGGAGATGATATAAAAATGTTGTCGGGTTCGGAGTGCCCCCATGAATTTGGTTACCCAATATCATTTCCTGCGACCGCTCTGATACCACTTGTCGGACCACTTTTCCACCAAATATTGGTGTGGTGGAAAAGCAGTCTGACAAGTGGTATCAAAGCCAGGAAGTCATGGGTTTGAGTCGCGGGAGCGTCATCGTGAGTGAGGGATTGTTGGGCTCGGAGTGCCCCCATGGATTTGGTTACACAATGTCATTCTCTGCGACCGCTCTAAAAATAGACTTGCGGGTGCGATGTCGAATGTTATAAAAGACTTAATTGAAACCCTTCCTACCACCAATTGGTTTTAGGAGAGATGGTGGAAAAGCGGTCCGACAAATGTGGTTATGGTAACAATATCTGCTACGAAAATAAAGAAGTATACGTCGAACACTTAAACTGATGTTAAGAATAAGTACCCCACTGTAGTACTGTACAGATATTCTTCATTATCATGCATTGAGCAACATTAAGATCGAGTATACTAATAACAAGATTGATTTCTTGTAAAAAGAAAACAAAAGGGATGGGGCTACTTGGTTGTCCATGGATTTGCTAGAATCTAATTAGCATCCAAAAATTAAGGGATATGTACTTCAAGTATTGATTCTTTATAATATATATCTTGATCTTGATTCCTAACATTTTCTTCTTGGGTGCATAGTTAAGCAATGATACTTCTTTCTTTCTTTTTTCACTTAGAAAGATGTTTTTTTTATTTTTCCTTTCCCTTTATCTTCTTCAATTTTTACTTCAAGTTTACAAAAAAAATCATTTTGTTCACATAAAAAAGAAAGGATATACCTCACAGTATAGTAGTATACCAGCAAATTAATTAATGATTCCTTGTGTGATATGGAACAACACTAGATACAAAAGAATCAAGGAATTAAGAAAAGTAAAGATAAGATAAGTAAGAATTGGTTCTATATTTGGTGGAGAATGTGGAATAAAAATTCAAAAGTACTTGTGATTCTTAAACCAATTGTTGCCTGATGATCAAAGCTTGAGAGTTAGAGGTTTGCTCCCTCCTCGATTTTAGGTAGTAAATTGCTTACATGCTATCGATCTACTCTTGTGAAATAAATTGATATCGGGTCTCGTCTCGTTTTTAAATGGGCTCTGCATTAGTAGACGGTCTTAGTTACTTTCCATAATATCATTAAGGTGCTCTGTGCCCGTAAGCTATCTAGGACACCTTAAATTATTTTATAAAATAAAAAAAGTAATGTGTTTCTTTCTTTTCGTACTTGTATAAATGGCCTTCATAGTTCATTCTTAATCCAACAATATAGACACAAGAAAGCACAAGAAGAGTTGAGTTGAGAGAGAGGGAGAGAAATGTTGAGGCAACAAGGCGGCACTAGGCAATTAGCGGCAGAAGCAGCCCCGCCATGTGTTCTTAGGGTGGAAAGGAGGCTCGTCAGTTATGAGAAGAGGTTGGAAACCATAGAGGAAGAGGGTGATCAGATAATTGGTCACCTTAACAGCTGCTGCAAAAACAAACCACCAACCTTTGAATCCTCTAATTCCAAGGTTAATACTAATTACACCAAACAAACTAGTCCTTTGCTGGCTGGGTGATCATAAGTCCTTTCTTTTTTCCTTTTTCCCTTTTGTCTTTTTTCTTGTACTTTTCTTTCCTTTCTATTGCAAACATGTAACTGTGTCTGCAGTAGTCCTTGTAGATGGCAAATGTCATGGATCTTCAGCTATGTATACATGTAATTTCTCCTTGATGAAGTTACGAATCTTGATCCATGTATAGTTTTGTGATTTCTACTTCTCATGGGTTCACAGTTTTGTACCTTTGGTGTCAACGATATCGCAATTTTATTCGCCCATTTTAATGATCATTTCGCACTTTATACAGGTCCGTATTTGTTAGGATTATCTTCTTGCAAATCTTTTTCGATACAGAAGGACAGAAAACAAAAGCAAGAAATTAAATTGGTTACGTAACGAGCGGAAACAC
This sequence comes from Rhododendron henanense subsp. lingbaoense, assembly GCA_020567845.1. NCBI lineage: Eukaryota > Viridiplantae > Streptophyta > Magnoliopsida > Ericales > Ericaceae > Rhododendron > Rhododendron henanense. The sequence continues at coordinate 17,301,422 of CM036317.1, read as the reverse complement.
CTGTATCGATAATAAACTAAAGCATATATTCCAATGGAAAATTCCCTTGTGATAAAACAAAAAAGTTCTTCACAGTTTTGAGGATAAGAAACAAGAAACATGTACAGTGTTTAGTGGTTCAGGCATAGATTGAATCAATCCACCATTTAGAACACCAGAGAGAGAGAGAGAGGACTTTGCGCCGACAGCCCCCCACGACGACCAGCCGTTTTTTTCCCGACTCGCTCCACCGCCGCTCAATCTTCAGGGGAGAGGTAGATTTGATCGACCCAAACCCTTTCCCGCGCGTGTCCCTTGTACAGTTTTGGTGCAAGTAACAATCCATATTTGGACATTAGAATGCAAGTTATGCAGTTCCCGTGAAAAAAGAGTCATGAACCAGGTCAGACATAGCGGCCACATAGGAATAGATTGCGTTCATATACCAAAACAATGCGGCCATGCACTCAAAAATTGCGGCCGCTTACAAAAACATCGCGGCCAGAGTATGCCGAAAAGTATGTTGAATTCCGTGAAGAGTATGATGGAATTTTTTTTGCAATTATTGACGAAGTCGAGAGCGATAATCGGAGAAAAGAAGATGCAATTATTGGGTGTAGTTGTAATTATGGGGAAAGGAGGATTGATAGGAGTTGCTATGAGGATTTACAGGAATCTAAACGCCAATTAAGGTGGTCGGCGATGGAAGGTTGCCGGAAAAGTACATCGGTGACAGTGGGTTATTGTCAGGCAGAAAAACTGCGTAGCGAGGAGTTCCGGCTGATGGTGGAGGATTTTATTGCTAGGCACTAAGTCTCTGAGGAAAGAAGAGTTTTCAGCCGTTGTTAGCTACTAAGCTCAGGCAATCCTCTGTTTTCACTCTGTTTTTTTTATTTTTTTTGTATCTGGTTTTCTTTTTGTTATAATTTTCTTTTCTCCTTTTTGGAATTGGGAATTTGGTGGTTTTAACGACTACTAATATTGTGTAGTACAAGAAAATGCTTGGATAATGCTATGGAAGTGGAAGATAAATTTGTTTGATGGCTTCACGAGCGAGTTAACATAAGAGCAATACTAAGACGAGTTCGGAACCCTTGGTACCTTCCTTGGTTATGAGATTTTTTATTTTTTTTGCATCAAAAGATGTGTCCGAATTTGTACACGTAGTTCGCTTGACATTCTCATTTATAATTGTAAAATGTGGGATCCGCTAGTATTAAAGTGTAACCGTCTTGTTTTTAACAAATCACCAATGAAGATAATCTTCATGGATGTGTATGCAATTTCTTAACAATAAGAAATATTTATTACCGATAATAGTTTAAAACACATCCCAACCGTTGTTTGTCGAAACGAACAGATGAGATTGTGCTCTACCGTGAATAAGTTTCTCTCAATGGCCATTTGTCATTGGAATTTCCAAAAACATTTAGCACCACTTTTGAAATTGTTACCCAACAAAGCAGTTCCATGTATTGGACAAGTGAGTCAAATCCATGTGCACAGCATTGATGCTTCACAAAAGAATCTTGATCTTTAAGCACAAAGTATGAGAAAATTTAATCAACATATAGTGCTATAGTTGCACCAAAATTTCCTGTAATTGAGAAAAAAAAAAAAAAAAACATGTGCACTTGCATTTGTTTAGGGGAGGGAATTTCCGACGCGACATGAAGTTAGCTGGTTTGGGTCGATTATTTCTGACACGAAACACGAATATGACACAACACGATAACACGAAAAGTTAAACAGGTGGGGTTAGGGTTGAGAGAATTCTGACACGAACACGATATGACATGACACGACACAAAAATTTATGAAAGGACACGATAACACAACATGAAGTTAGCAGGTTATGGTCGGCTATTTCTGACACGAAACACGAATATGACACGATACGATAACACAAAAAACTAAACAGAACGGGTTAGGGTTGAAAGAATTCTAATACAAACACGAAATGACACGACACGATGCCCACCCCTACAATTGTTGTTAACTTTTTGCACGAAAAATAGGGAGGAAGCGTTATTTCTGCTTTAATTTTCCACTTTTCATGTGTCGGACTCATCGCCAAAATTCCTTCCGGAAAATTAGAAACAAAAATTTTGCGTTCCTTGAAAACATGTCGCTAATCAAGTTTAGAAAACTGAAAACACGTGTATCCTACTTCTAAACTTTGCTATTTTTCCTGTGCGGACCCAGGAATTTGACATAGCGGGGGCACTAATTTTTTTTGTAACTGTAATATACGAGTTACAGTTAAACACATTTACTCCAAAATAATTTTAGCATTCATGATAAATTAACAATTTTAAAGTATATATGTATTTTAATAATTAGCTACTTGGGCAAACTTGTACACCTTAAACTAAATGCATTAAAACAACATTATCACATGTTCATCATCTATTTTTCTATTACTAACTCTACTATTACAGTTTTGGGGACAAAAAATATACAAATGTAATGTCGGGGTAGACTCGAACCCACGAATAGTATAAAAAATAAGGTACGCACTACTATTTTCTACTGCCTTTTGAAAAAAAAAACACACATTTTCTACTGCCTTTTGGAAAAAAATGAAGCAATTTTGTTAATTCGTGTCATTTCAGTGCAAATAATTGAGTGGCCCACATGATTGATAAGGAATTGCAGAACACCATCATGGCAGGTAATACTCACATTTTGGGAAAAAAGGCAAAAAAAACCACACCACCTCTTGTTTATAAAGAGAGCACTTTACCACTACACCAATAGACATATACTTACATGCATTCAACAAAAATAATATATATACAAAATCGTAAAAAAAAAATAAAAATTTAAAGGGCGTGGGGACACGTGACCCCACGTGCCCTATGGTGGGTCCACCCCTGGTGCTAAGGGAATACTATCCACATAGATCAACTTCATCAATAAGCTGTGGTCGAGCTGTGGAGACAAGCAAATCATTGCGTTCTCGACCAACCTCAAGGACCTTGTAGGCCCGGCTCAACTGCACCTTGACCGAAACGAATGCCCACATAAGCATATCCAATTTGCACTCCTCATGGCTTCAAAACTCTAGCTGCAAAAAAACTACTCTATTTTTTTTCTGAACTTTGCTGAGGTTGGGGAGCAGCTGTTGAAGAGCGAGGTCCCTGGGACTGCACTATAAGGCCTGGTGAAGTTTCTCATCGAGGAAAAATGAAGAAATGGAAGCAAGAAAAGTTGAAGACGCTAGCAAACAGAGCAAGAAGAAGAAGAGAAGTCCCCCAAATTAGCAGGGCGATTGGGCCGAACTAACTTTTTCCACTTGGGAATGATCACACAAGCCCTGAAAACTTAACAAAGGCAAGATTCAAGAAATAGTATATGGTCCGGCTAAGAGCGGTAAATTGAGAAAATAAAATCCTCAGCTCAACCTTGCCAATATGGCAATTTATCAACACCTGAATCCATTAACCGTTCTGGCAAAAAGTAAAATAAAAGCAGACTTCCAAGACAAGATGAATCAGCACTCAATAACAAAGACAAACTGGAAGATCTCAATACCAGGTTTGTTCAACAGGACTTTAGTATATGAAGCCCTTAAAAAGGTGCAAGCTTCATAGAATTAAGTAGAAACCAAACTCAGAGAGTTTGCAAGAGGGAAAAAAAGATCCTCAAATCACCTTAGAACCAACATCACTATGTGGATCTAAAGGATTCTAAGTTCCTACATATACAATACTCGGGTATATCCCACAATCTTCCGTCAACATAAGCTCCGGCAGCTGTGCCTGCATCATTGAAGAAGTTTGCAGCCATCTTAGATATACCGACAACTAAGATCATGTCCACAATGCATCAAAATTTGGTGACAAAATATAAAACCTCAAGCATCTTATAAATGTAAACATTTCATACGAGGAACTGCAAATGGTTTACCAGTTCACCGTACAAGTATTGTCTAGAACCAAGAAGCTTTATGTCATAGCCTGTCAGAAGAATAGAACTAGAGGCTAGAAATAGTTGTATTCGTTAAACAAGTATACATTACACCATAAATGCTGGTGTAGAAAGGTCCAATCGAACTCAGGCATCTTACCTTGGAACGGATTGCAACACCCACCTAGTCAACCCCTTGGTCTAGTCCACAATCGGATTCAAAGTTTGGCTTTTCAAGAGAAACTCTATGGGATTCAGCTTTCAATAAAATGTCCTTTTAGCCCAAAAAACTGAAATGCCAGAAGCCCAAAATGCTGGCAATTCAACCTTTTTGGATGTAGTAATCCGTCCTAAAGTATCAAAGTTAATTACTCAACAAAACTGCCCTTATGCAGTTTAACATTTAAAATTAAGCAGCTTTATACTCGGGCAAACCAAACAAGTTTGGCTGCGTGTGGAAATATGCATGTGAATCATTTGGTTGTTTAGGGGAACACGTTGCTGTTGGTAAGGAAGCTAATGACTTTGCACCTAAAATTCCACTTTCGAGAGCAGCCAGATAACCATCCCGGCAGAACACAAAATATTCAAGCAATATCATTATGGTGCACACCAGTAGCTTAAATTCCCATTTAGAGGAGTCATGGGCATTGCCAAAAGTCATAGTCAAAAACTATAATGGACTGCTCTACAAAGGACAAACTCTTAAAGGAATGAATATCATATAGTGCCATTCGAATAGTGTTCCCCACCTTTCCGCCGCGTAGGCGTGAGCGGAAAATCAATGGCGTGTGCGGTATGAGCGCGGGCGTGCCAGGACTTGTCGTCGTCCAACGTATGAAAGGCGTGAGCGCCTCGATCTGACTTCGTATGTAATGCGACTGCGTGTGACCCAAAGGGTGAGGCCACAAAGAGGTTCGTGATTTGCCACAACGAAGTGGACTTAGAATTTCCCAACCGTGTGAGAAAAAGAAGAGAATATCGTAGAATTACTTTACTATATCGTAATAATAAAGTAAGGGATGGAGAGAGATATGAATAACTTCATTATGTTTCGTAATAACAAAGTTGGGATACAAGAGAGACGAAGCTCGAATTACTTGGTGAAGTAATTGAGTAAAGGTGAGAAATAGAGATAATTGCTTCGCTGGGAAGGCTTTGGTTTTTTAAGCGTTGAGCTTGATTGGTGTGGGAACCATTTTTCCTCCTTCGGATCATGTATTTATAGGCCAAAGCTTCCACGGTTTTGCATGTAAAGGTATTTGCCGGCTCCTCCTCTTGTTGCGCCATGTGTCCCATTATTATTCCATCATGCGTGAGTGGGTAGTTAACTGCAGTTGCAAGAGGAAATGCTTGAAGTAGTGGGTTTCCTCCATGTTCTGCTTCCGTGGGAAAAAGGAACGTGGGCCATTTGACCGGGTCAAATGGCCTTTTGTAAATGACTAATAAAAGTTATTTTAATGAACATTCTGGAATTTCTCCTTCACAGCCGTGGATCTTGGAATTCCTTGACTGAACTCAAATAATGAGGCCCAAGTAAATTAAACCCATTACTGAGTCGCATTAAAATTAACCTGGCCCAATTGAACACAACCTTGGCCCGTTAATTTTAAACCCAATCAACTCCATTTTTCGGCCCAATTTAATCGAATAATAATTAAATGGCCTTCCAGCGCTAGTCTAGGACTGGGTGCCAAAAACGGGTGTAAACAATGCCCCCCCGCGCCTTGATTCTTTACTTTTAGGATCAAGGTGTGTATAAAAAGAAAACTGTTTTTGGCATCCAAACAGTCCTTTGTTGTAGCATACCTTCTTTTGTTTGCCTTGCCTACAGACTGAGTAGGCATTAGGCATTTTTCGTGTTCCCTTCAGACCTTTGACAAAATTCTCTGAATTCAGACCTTGGAAGGAGTCCACCAGCAATCTTTGGACAGGCCTTTCAAAGGCCTCTCTTAGAGATAAATGCCTCATTCTGCATCCTTCAGGGCTTCTTAGAGTGATTTGATGATGCTCGTGCCTATCTCAGAGGTGAATCTCAATGCTCCCACCTTTTATCAGGCCTCATATTGGAAGGACTGAACCTCCACTTTGAATGCTCATAATAGTGATTCAGTCCTTCGGGAAAGGTCTGAACTCCTGTTTGAATTGCTTATAATATTGGCTTGGGCCTAGACAAAGAGCTCAAAGGGCCTTCGTACCTGTAGAAAAGGCCTGCTCACACCAATAGAGTCCTGCATCCAGGCCTGGTTGTAGAAAAACCATAAAACTTCGAAAAGGCCTGGGAAGGACTGAAAAATCATGGGAAGGACTGAACCTCCACCTTGAACTTTCAGGTACGCTTAATGAAATAAAAAGGAAGCCTCCACCTCTGCGGAAAAGGCCTAGTAAAACTCTGATAGGGCCTATTCAAGGACTGATAGGCCATGGCCGAACGTTTTAGAGGTGCTAGTTCGGCCTATGAAGGACTTTTCTTTGTTCTTAGCCCTTCTTGACACCATTTTTGCATTTTTGTGTAAGCCAAGTGAATGACACTCGCTTTTGATGTGCCCCACAAATCCAACGTGGGCGTAATTCTACACACTTAAGGCCTAAAATTGGCCTAAGCTGATAATGCCTTTTGGCAGTTTGGACAATGTCAAAAAGGCCTTCATGAACCGGGGGAGGAGGGGGATCTCCGATTACAAATGAATCGGTATCAAGCCCTGGAGTGTCGTCGCTTTCCTCCTCTTCATTCAATTCTTCCTGCTCTAGAACGGGTGCAACATGCAATTCAGTCCTTCCCATAGGGCTGATGGCAGGTCTGGATCCTTCCTGATTTGTATATGTTATCTGCTCACCGCTCAGGACTGAATCTAGATGTGGTAACTCTTCAGACACTTGAGAAAGCTTCTGAGAGGAGAGAATGGGTTGATCTTGCCTCATAATAGGACTTTGTATGTTCTGGCTTATCTCAAGTCTGAGATCTTGCTCCTTTTGCGTTGAAACAGACCTGTCATCTCGCTCCTCCAGGCATGGAAATAGCTTACCATCCAAAAGTTTTTGGAACACTCCTGAATGTTGGCTGTTGCGCTCAGATCTGAAACTGTTGCCACGATTTGTATCATCCAGGCCTTGGCGCCATTCAGGAATCCTCAAAGGTCTGAGCTGAGAACTTTGCCCCCCGAGTGCAGGGCTTTCAGCAGTGAAGGACTGAGAGAAACCTGGAGGCCTGGAGTGCTTGCTGGAAGTTTGTTGAGACTTTTGCCCCCCCGAGTCCAAGTCCTTGGCCTCCTTGCCCCCCGAGTGCAAGGCTTTCAGCAGTGAAGGACTGAGAGAAACCTGGAGGCCTGGAGTGCTTGCTGGAAGCTTGCTTAGACACATTCAGGCCTGAATTTTGGCCTAAAGTGCTAAATTGTGATATCCGTGGTGGAATAGGAGTTGACTCCTTTTCTTCGAGATCGGCCCTTAATTTTTCAATGGTCTTGTTGGAGTCCTCAAGGGCTTTCTTGGAGTCCTCAACGGCCTTACTGGACTTGATTAGCAATTCTTTAATTTCACGCAAAGATGCATGCAAGGGATCTATGAACTCCTGTGAGAGTTTTTCGGATGCCACGGTACAGGACTGAGTGCTCATACTTTCCTCAACTCGACCCCCAAAGGTCTGAGCAGAAGGATCATCAAGCCCACCATTTTGGGATTCATGCTGTTTGGGCAGGTCTGAAGATATGATATGTGAATAGCCGTGTGACTTAGCACTGAAGAGACGGTTTACCTCATGACGTAATTGGCGATCCTCATCTTCAAGCATGTCAACCTCATCTTCAAGCCTTCGAATTGCATCCATGTAGGAGTTTAATGCGTTGATATACCCATCCTCCATATGATTGAGTCGGAGCCTCTCTAGATCGAGACGGTAGATTTCATCTTCAAGCTCGTCGACTTTATCATCGCGCCAACGAATTTCTTCATTAAGACGCCGAATTTCAACATCCAATTCAATGTATTGAATTGACATGCTGATGAATCGGCGTGATACCCCTTGAAACGATTGGGGTCCCACCGGGCGTGCCAAAAGATGTTCCCCACCTTTCCGCCGCGTAGGCGTGAGCGGAAAATCAATGGCGTGTGCGGTATGAGCGCGGGCGTGCCAGGACTTGTCGTCGTCCAACGTATGAAAGGCGTGAGCGCCTCGATCTGACTTCGTATGTAATGCGACTGCGTGTGACCCAAAGGGTGAGGCCACAAAGAGGTTCGTGATTTGCCACAACGAAGTGGACTTAGAATTTCCCAACCGTGTGAGAAAAAGAAGAGAATATCGTAGAATTACTTTACTATATCGTAATAATAAAGTAAGGGATGGAGAGAGATATGAATAACTTCATTATGTTTCGTAATAACAAAGTTGGGATACAAGAGAGACGAAGCTCGAATTACTTGGTGAAGTAATTGAGTAAAGGTGAGAAATAGAGATAATTGCTTCGCTGGGAAGGCTTTGGTTTTTTAAGCGTTGAGCTTGATTGGTGTGGGAACCATTTTTCCTCCTTCGGATCATGTATTTATAGGCCAAAGCTTCCACGGTTTTGCATGTAAAGGTATTTGCCGGCTCCTCCTCTTGTTGCGCCATGTGTCCCATTATTCTTCCATCATGCGTGAGTGGGTAGTTAACTGCAGTTGCAAGAGGAAATGCTTGAAGTAGTGGGTTTCCTCCATGTTCTGCTTCCGTGGGAAAAAGGAACGTGGGCCATTTGACCGGGTCAAATGGCCTTTTGTAAATGACTAATAAAAGTTATTTTAATGAACATTCTGGAATTTCTCCTTCACAGCCGTGGATCTTGGAATTCCTTGACTGAACTCAAATAATGAGGCCCAAGTAAATTAAACCCATTACTGAGTCGCATTAAAATTAACCTGGCCCAATTGAACACAACCTTGGCCCGTTAATTTTAAACCCAATCAACTCCATTTTTCGGCCCAATTTAATCGAATAATAATTAAATGGCCTTCCAGCGCTAGTCTAGGACTGGGTGCCAAAAACGGGTGTAAACAAATAGGTTATCAACTTATCATGATTCAATGAACTTTTGTGAGGTGTTCTTTTGATTAGTGCAAAGAATTGGAGAGAATGCTGAAGAGATCACAAGTGAATTGATTTTGGGAAGACAGGTATGAACAAAATGCTGAAAAAATCTGGTACTTGCCTAAAAAACAAGAGCAGATATGTTTGAAAGGAGGGTGGGTCTCCAAGTACTTTTCTACCAAAACGGTCAGTGACCTACACAGCCATTTTCATGCCTATCTTCTGGTGAGGGTCACAACCTATGAGTTCAAAGTCAGCAGCCACAAATGAATCTATATCCTTCTTCTGAGGATTGATCTTCAAAATCTGCTTGCAGAAGTTCTTTTATTAAGAGGTATGTGGACAAGAATTCTAAAAAACTTCGGAAAAAAGGACCCGGAAAAAAAAAACTTCTTCCAATCACAACTAATGTTATTGGTTAACTCAAAATGCCTAAAAGTGAAGTAAGTTGATGAATTACGCTTACCGGGAAAGGTTTAGGCTGTTTCTTAAGCTGCTCCTGCAGAGGTCTCATATGATTGAGATAAACATGAGCATCCCCAATTACATGCACAAAATCACCCAGAACAAGATCTGTGAAACAGATCAAAATAAATTCCCAACTCACATTAACCGACGCGAACATAGTAACAACTTCTATACGACTAATCCACAAAGGGGGGTGGGGGGCACTGATACTCTGTATTATTTCATTTGACGCCGCATGTTCTTCAACGTGATTAATACAAAAGAACTCCTTTGTGGACCAAGACATCAGATGTAAGTGTGCCACGCAGACTCCTCATTTTTAAACTATTCAAGAATTATTTCCACAAAACTTTTACTAGTTGTCATGAGCACATACCACAAACGTGAGCAATCATGCATGTCAAGAGGGCATAAGATGCAATGTTAAATCGGAAACATGATGGAAACCTAGAAGAGAAATGGAGACGCAAGGAAACATTTGGAAAAAGAAAAAAACAATTATACGTATGTGTGGGTTCTAAGGCTTATAAATCTCCGACATTCTCTAGTTCCATGAGTATACTTTTGCATGTTTGATTATAAATGACTTCATGGCCTAATGGATAAGGCGCTAGTTCAGAGAACGAGAGATTTTGGGTTCGATTCCCTATGAAGTTCTTGGTTGCATGCTTGTTTTCACTTGTAGGAAGGAAAAAGAAATTTTCCTTGTCCACACTTTACGTTGTAAGTTATGTTTCAAGTTTTTCTAGTAGGTGGCAACACAGACGAAATTATGTCTGAACTGAAGTTAAGAGTCTTAACTTATCAAAGACTTCTCACTTCTTTCTAACTTAAGGAGCTCTCACTTCTTTCACCCCATGAAGGGGGACACATAAGATAGATAGATAGATAGATAGAGAGAGAGAGGCGATGCCAAATAAGATTTTACTTTATGTCGGCAGAAATGTATCAACAGGAGAAGAAACTAGAGTAAGGAAAGAACCTACCCGGTGACACATTTGAAGAAGACGACCAAGGTTAGTTTTTTCATATTGTCTTCACCCCCCCCCCCCCTAATTTCCTTCTCACTTTAGCTAATCCTTGTATAGTAGCTTTTTTCTTGGGTAAGTTAAGGTTCAATAGCCCCAACGAAACTATCGAAGGCACTCAGGGGCAGTCCTGGTTACAAGCCTAAACAGGCCAACAAAGTGCACGCAGAACCAAACAGAAGAAAGCAAACTACCACAACACCTTACGGTCTTCTAGCTCTATTTGGGTTTAGTAGCCTAGCAGATAAGTTCTGAGAAAGGGAGAATATCCCATTCATATAAGTGTTGTCCATAGAGTCTCAGGAGTTACTATTAATTCTACGCTAACCAAAAAAGAAGTATTTAAGAGACATGGAATCTTGTCATGTATGGTTTTAGTTGTAACTTGTATGAAGTAGATCAATCTGGCACTTCAGAGACATACCAGCACCTAGTCCATCTAACGTAGATCAGGAGGTTCGTAGCCCATATAACAGTGACCCATTTCTACGATGGGCAAGTGGATGATGTTCGCTTAGAGGATAGGCGAGAGAAGCGTGCGCTTCAGGCCCCATAAAAAGGTTAAAAATGAGGGCCCAAAAAATTCTAGGACCCATATATATATATATATATATATGGCCCCAAAAAAATTGCTCTAAGTCATATTTACACAAAAATAGGCCTAATTAAAATTTAAGAGTCACAAAATAAGCCCAACGGTAGCTAGAATACACTGATTATCAACTCCCATAGGCCATAACCCATTAGGATACGCCTGGTTCAATAGAATGAAATAGACAATGGAATGGAATTGACAATGCATGGAATGAAATTGAGAAGATTAATTTTCAAAGGATGGATTTTGAGATATTGTAATGGTTGCATTTTTGGGGGATAACTATATGCTTATATTTTGTAATGGTAAATCTTTTGTAATGATTTTTTTATGAAACTCTTTGCAGACCAACTTTTATATGAAAAATATAGGGAGGCCTCGTTCAAGAAGTTCGCTTCCGGCCTCCAAAACTTATGAGCCGGCCTAGCCCTGAACATTAACTCTTGTTTGGAAATTAAAGAAAATTGGAGGAATTAATTAAAGAAAATTGGAGAAATTAAGTTGGAGTTGCAGATTGGCAAGAGGAGTGGAGTGCAGTTGGCCACTCTTACACACTCACATGCACATGAGCAGGGTTCAATCCCCGTAAGCCCCATCCCCCTTTAACAAATCCCCTGGGATAGTGTAGATTATGACTAACGAATAACCAAAAAAAGTTGGAGTTGGATTGGGAAAAACCTAAAATAAGGGATACTGGATGTGATGGGATTTCAATTTTCAATTTCAAATATTATAACTGAACGAACAATCCCAACCGCTGTTTCTAATTAATTTGCATATATCTGTGTGAGTGATGTAGGAATATTAGAGACAAGTATTTATCTAGAAGCATAGTGATTTGAAAAGGGAACATTATTGCACGGGATAATAGTTTAGAGATATGATAGATCAATTTTGTTGAATTTAAATTTTAAAAAATAGTTATGGCTTATCTCTGATATGTATATCTGCATTAGGTCACACAGATGAAATAATTTTTTTTGTGAGGACCAATGAATTACTACAACCTGAAGCTCCTAAAATTCTCCACTAAAAGACCCTTCACTTTTTCTTTTTTCTTTTTAAACAAAAAATGAGAAATTATTTGATGTAAACCTAACGACACTTACAATACGGAATTCATTACAATATAGCTGTCAAAAATTTGACTGAAGTATTTCGATAGTTTTACCAATGAGCCAATGCGTTTCCGGATTTTTCAAGAACCAAACATTGGAAACCATAACATTAATTTTACATTCAATCATATGGAGCCATTTACTTACCACGTGTAACTTATACCTCATTGGTTTGGGACTTTGGGGTCTTATTTTGGGGTAATATTAATTATACGGGCTCTAGCGGCCGGCTGATGAGTTCATGCATGCCCAATGCTGAGACCCTGATGATTGCTTACGTGCAATATTATTGTAGGGTAACTTGCCAAGTTCTTGATTTGTAATCAATCCCTAAATTTTCTTGACTAGTATCTATATAGTCAAAATTTCAAATTGGCCCTCAAATCGATGTAAAATACACCTACAGTCTACAATTTTCATAACTATGTCCCCAACAACAGGGGAACACAAAATAAATTTGTGTTCTCCTTCGATGTATCCATTATCGAGTTTCTCAATAATAATTTTTTTGCTGTTTCAAAAAACAACAAGGGAACACAAAAGGAAAAAATTATGAGCACGATACAGATAATGAAAACATTTTTTTCTGATTGGAAAGAAATATATTTTATTAAACTCGATCAGGGTACATCAAGTATCCAATGAAACATTGGATGAAATACCAAAAGGGCAAAACCCATTCACCCAAAGGGACAAGCCCGATAAAAACACCTATTTGAGAGAGATAGTTACAGATAATCAAAACTTGAAGACCAACGTGACACCAAATTCTTTCTTCCAGGACATATACAAAATGTTACCAAACTATTTCCCAAAAAAAAAAAAGGTTTTACCAAACTACTTGAGAGTTGACAGTGATCCTAGGATTAAATAATAATGCCTGCAAGTTTTGACAGAAAATTCAAAGCGAGGAATATGAGTTAGGACCTGGTTTTTCTATAGTACTCCAAACTCAATTGGAGGAAACAATCGCATCTCCATGGTCAATCTTGACAATGGCCAATCTTGACAATGGCCAACGGTCTAGATTTGTTAATGACTCTTACCAATAAAGTTCACTGTTAATAGTCTTTTAACAAATTTAAATCATTGAACGTTTGGATGATTAGATGATTAGTCTCTGCCGTCCAAATTAAAACTGCAGAGAAAATATTTTCTAAGGATTATCTAGTAATTAAAGAAATCCATCTAGATATTGGGCCGTTAACCGGGCACACGTATCTGCCGGCGGCAAAACGCTGCCACATTTGCCAGCTCAACTACATATCCCTACAAAATCTCTTCCCCCAACTCCTGCTGGAGCAATACCCTTGGGGTCCCAAGCTATGGATAGCTTCTGGATCCCGTGCTAATCCTAACACCCCCACTAACCCCTGCTGATGTATGACGATTGAAAAAAAAAAAAAAAAACTCTCTCTCTCTCTCCAAAGAAAAGTTCCCACACAACTCAAAACTTTCTCCTAATCTCCGCTTTAAATTGCGGTGTCGAAAAACATAACAGCATTGATATAGATAGTATTGACCGACATATAGGTAGATAACAGTATCGGAGGTCTGAAATCCCGCTCCATAACTCTGTATACGATACATAGTGGCTTTTATTTAAAACCCTACCGCCACTGCCATGCAACCGTGCGTAGATGACGTGGCCGATGAACTCGACACCCTAAGCTTCGAGTCCACCGTCACCACCGCCAGCGGCGACTCCGAGACGGCCAATTGGGCCGCCCCTGCCAGCCTGGCACTATCATCCACCAAGCCCCACATGAAATCCGTGTTGAGTGGAGGAGTATTTTTCAAACACTGACTGTGAATGAACTCGATGTAAGTGCAGAAAAATCGAGAGGGGTTTATGTAGCACAAGAACGTAACGGCTACTTTGAGGTCCTTGCCGGAACCCTAATACGTCGCCGGAGTCTTTATCTGCAAAACAGACAAAGGGTGAGTGCACCTTTGCCTCTCGTGGCAAAGGCCCTCCGATGCCTAAGTTAGTATCACGTACTGATTGAAAACCCTAATTCAAGTAGGAGAATATATAAAACCGTAATGTATTGTGTACCTTTTTCCTCTAGGTTTACCTTGTATTTATAGGTTTATGGACGCTTGCTGCCCAAGTTCCCACGTTTCCCTAAGTTTCCTATCTCGTATAGGAAACCCAGAGCATCTTGGATCCTCGTTCCCTTATCAGTTCATCACTTTAGTCCGTTTAGGACTCTTTTCCATAACTGGCTGAACTTCCCATTCCCGTTGGGTATCTTCCCAAGATCCTATTTTATTGGGATCTCATTCCTTCACGGAATATCTTTGTTTCCGGAACCTCCTGGAGAGTTCCATGTGCCTGGGACTGCTTTTGTATAAATCCCCCCTGTTCGGCCCCATTGTTGCTGAACAATATACCTGGACCAATAACTTCACATGTTACTGGTCCTGTGTCAATCCCTTGGTCCAATATCCTCTCGTGTTACTGGACCTTGACTTAGCACAGGCTCCCTGGACCAAGGACTTCTCATATCACTGGTCCCTGTCGCCGATCACCGCCTTGTACGGCGACTGTCCTTATTGTAATTATACCATGGTCCCACGTACCACGTGTTCGGGCCCTTTTTGTGCCTGTTCGGGATTTACTCCCTACACTCGACAAGAGAATTGAACACACAAACTCACAATTTTGTATTTCACTCAATGTGAAAAAAGACATATAAGGAGGAGGAAATTATCTGTTTCTCTCTCTCTCTATCTCTCTGATTCTCTTACTCCACTCATACTACTAACAATCAGATTTACAAGCCTATTTATAGGCAGAACAATAAGAAAAAACAAGAATGAGATAATCTCTCATTTATTTTGCAAATCCTAAAGTAGATCACGGAAGCGTGAAAGTCTTAGTTCACGTTTTTCTTTTTCTCAAGTCTGATGTTGACTTCCTCTTCCACTTGCAAGCCTCCAAAGGAACAGTTGAAACACGTTTTGTTTTTTTCTAACTCAAGCTTATCTTTCAACATCCCCCCTTAAGCTTGATTCTCATATATTCTTCATTCCAAGCATTGTCTTCATTTTTACCAAAGCTTCATGTTTGAGGGGCTTCGTAAAGATATCAGCTGCTTGATCATATGTCCTGCAAGAAACTAACTCCACTTCCTTTGCTTTTACATGCTCTCTAATGAAGTGGTAGCGGGTATTGATGTGCTTGCTTCTTTCGTGATGAGTCGGGTTCTTTGCAAGCGCAATTGCAGAGCGGTTGTTGACGTAGATCTCTGTGGGCAATTCTTGCAGAATGCCCAAGTGCTTCAGCACATTCCTTAACCATATAGCATGACAGACAGCTGAGTTGGCGGCAACATACTCAGCTTCACAAGATGACAACGTTACGATCGCTTGCTTCTTGGATGTCCAAGTGAAGGCAGTATCTCCAATGAAGAAAACGAACCCTGTTGTGCTCTTCCTTTCATCCAAGTCTCTTCCCCAATCGCTATCTGAATAGCCGGAAAGATTCAGGTCACCACCTGACTGATAGAACAGTCCATCACTATGAGTCCCTTTAATGTAACGGAGAATCCGCTTTGCTGCGAACAAGTGTGACTGATCTGGCGTCTCCATTATCGGCTGACTAGCCCAACACCATAGAGTATGTCTGGCCTAGTACAGGTCAGATATCGCAGACTTCCAACCAAGCTTTTGAAATAGGTTGGATCAACATTCCCAGTATCACTTTTCTTCAATTTCAGTCCACTGTCGACTGGAGTCGTCACTGGATTGCACGTCTCCATCCCGTAATTCTTTAGTATCTCCATGGCATACCTGCTTTGGGAGATAAAAATTCCTTTTTCACTTTGCGTCACTTCAATGCCTAGGAAGTGAGCCATAAGTCCAATGTCCGTCATTTCGAACTCTTGAAACATCGTCTTCTTGAATGCTTCGAACAT
Source organism: Rhododendron henanense subsp. lingbaoense (assembly GCA_020567845.1). NCBI lineage: Eukaryota > Viridiplantae > Streptophyta > Magnoliopsida > Ericales > Ericaceae > Rhododendron > Rhododendron henanense. Next base: position 17,285,343 of record CM036317.1, on the reverse strand, counting down.
GGCTGGATTGTTGCCGGTGAAGATCAAATCATCAACATAGAGGCATACATAAAGTATGCTTCCATCTGCATCCTGCTTCATGTATAGTGAGTGTTCGTATGGACATTTCTCAAATCCATTTTCATGGAAGTACTTGTCGATCCTGGTATTCCATGCACGAGGAGCTTGCTTCAGCCCGTACAGGGCCTTCGTCAACTTGTATACTTTGTCTTCACGACCTTTCTTCACATATCCAAGTGGCTGCTCCACATAGATTTCTTCTTCCAGAAATCCGTTTAGGAATGCTGTCTTGACATCCAGCTGGTAGATCTTCCATCTTTTCTGAGCAGCTAATGAGATCATTAGCCTGATCGTCTCCATCCTGGCAACAGGGGCGAATACTTCACCATAATCAATGCCTTCTCTTTGCTTGTATCCTTTTGCAACAAGCCTTGCCTTGTATCTCTGAACCTCTCCTTGAGCGTTCTTCTTAGCTTTGTAGATCCACTTTACTCCAATTGACTTATGACCTTTTGGGAGACTGGTCAGCTCCCATGTCTTGTTTTTCTCTATGGAATGAATCTCTTCATCCATAGCCTTCCTCCATTTTCCTTCTTGGTTAGCCTCCTCAAAACTAACTGGATCACAGCTTATTTGTAGGCAAAACATGGTGAAATCTGCATCCAACGGATCTGTATTCTGGTACAGATCATCTAGGCTTCGTGTACTTCTGGGCCTCATGTCTGAAAACTCCTGTGCAACTGGAGAGGATGGTTCACCTCTTTGTGGTGATGATGGTTGCTCTCGTTCTCCTTCTTCAAGAGTCAGCTCCATATTCCTGGTAGCTTCTGTCTGGTTCCAGCTCCAGGATTCATTTTCCTTAAAAATGACATCTCTGCTGAAAATCACCTTCTGAGTGATGGGATTATACAACCTGTATCCCATCGTTCGGTCACCGTATCCAACAAGGATACAATTCACTCCTTTGTCTTCGAGTTTGGTTCTGTTTGCCTCCGGAACTTTGGCATAGGCAATACAACCAAACACTCTGAGATGACCCACACCTGGCTTGTGAGTGGACCATGCTTCTTGTGGTGTCTTCGACTGCACATTCTTCGTAGGACACCTGTTCAGTAGATAGACTGCACACTGAACTGCTTCGGCCCAAAATCTCTTAGGCATGTCTTTATCTTTCAGCATGCTTCTGGCCATGTTGAGGATGGTGCGATTCTTCCTCTCAGCTACACCGTTTAGCTGAGGAGTATAGGCTGGTGTGCACTGGTGTTTGATTCCTTGTTGCCTAAGGAATCCTTCGAACTGATCTCCAGTGAATTCTCCTCTTTGGTCTGACCGCAACGTCTTGATGTGGTAGCCGCTTCCTTTCTCAACAACTGCTTTGAATTCTCTGAACTTCTCAAATACTTCTGACTTTAGTTTCAGAAAGTATACCCACGTCTTTCTGCTGTAATTGTCGATGAACATGAGGAAGTATCTGTTTTGTCCGTTTGAGATTGGCTTCAACGGACCACACACATCTGTGTGTATTAGCTCGAGTGGCATGGATGCTCTCCAATCAACTTGCTTTCCAAAGTTGTTGCGGTGTTGTTTGCCAAGAATGCAGCTTTCGCATACCTCATTTGGACGTTGAATATGAGGTAAGCCTTTGACCATCTTCTTATTCACCAACAGCTTCAAGCTTTCAAAGTTGAGGTGCCCATATCTGAGATGCCATATCCAATCTTTGTCGTTGATAATGGCATTGAGGCACTTTGGCGTGTCATGAAGAACAGTTAGCGGAAACATCCTGTTCTTTGCCATCTTTACTCGAGTAATCAGCTTCCCTCGAGTATCTGCAATCGTCAACTGCATATCCTTCAGGCTAATTTGATAGCCTTTCTCCAGGAGCTATCCAAGACTAAGAATATTAGTCTTCATATCTGGAACATAGTAGACATTGGAGATGAATGCATGATCTCCATTCTTCCTTTTGATTATAATATCACCTCTCCCTCGAACTGGGACTTTAGAGAGGTCGCCAAAAGAAATATCTCCCTGAACCTTTTCATCAAGTTCAGTAAAAAACTGCCTTGAGCCAGTCATATGATTACTGGCTCCAGAATCAAGAAACCATGTACCTTGATCCTGCTCGGTTGGGCTGTGTGCCATGAGACTCATTGAATCTCCTCCTGATGGCTCCTTGTCTGCATAGTTGGCTATTTCACCAACTTGATCTGATGCTGGTCTTCCTCGGCACTCGTTGCTGTAGTGGCCATACTTTTCACAATTGTAACATTGAATGTTACTTTTGTCAACGTTCGAACGGTTGTTATAACCGCCTCTTCTGCCTTGTCCTCCTCCTCTTGGATTTTGACCTTGCTGTCCTCGTCCACCTCCTCTTGGAGCATGGTTTTGTTGTCCTCGACCACCTCCTCTTGGAGAATGGTTTTGATTCCCTCCTCTAGAGGGTCCTCTACCTCTGGAATTTGAATTTCCACAGCCTCTTCCATGGGAACCATAGCCTCGTCCCCTTTGAGATGTCCCCCCTTGATTGTGCCTTCCTTCATTGAGTGATAATTTTATCTGTAGTGCTTGCTCCAGGGCTCTATCATCATCTCTGTGCAACTTCTGTTCGTGGGCTTGCAGCGAACCCACGAGCTCTTCAATAGACATGGTTGAAACGTCTTTGAGTTCTTCCAACGTAACAACAATGAAGTCGAATTTGCGATCCAACGAACGCAATATCTTCTCTATAACTCTCGTATTGGTGAGAGCTTCGCCATTTCTCCTCATTTGATTTGCCACCCCCATGATTCGAGCATAATACTCAGAAATAGATTCTGAGGATTTCATTCGTAAAGACTCGAATTCACCTCGTAGAGTTTGAAGGCGAATCCTCTTTACTTTGTCAGCACCTCTGTAGGTCTTCTGCAGCATCTCCCAAATTTCTTTGGAAGTTTTGGCGGAAGCGATGATTTCGAACGTGGCTTCGTCAAGTCCTTGGTAGATGATGGACCTGGCTTTGCAATCCTTCTTCCGCTCGGCACGGAGCGTAGTCTTCTGTTCCTCCTTTAAAGCTGTTTCAGCTTCTTTTGAGGTGGGTTCATCATAACCATCTTCTACCACCTCCATAACATCTTGAGCACCAAGCAGTGCTCTCATTTGGATGGACCAATTATCATAATTGTCCTTGGTGAGCTTTGGAATGACGGCTTGGGATGTTCCGTTAGCCATTGAACCTGAAAAATGATGGAAATACGTCTGGAGAGGATTGAACTGTAATCTTTCAAACTTCAGGGACCAATCTAAAATTTCTCAAACTTCTGATTTGAAAATAACAGAAACAACAGCGACCTAAAGTGTAGTTAGGGCTGTTGGAGTTGTGTTCCAGCTGCACTGGATTATCTCCTCTTTCTGCAACTTCACTGATTAGGCCACACTTGAATGATCTTCGTGGGAGTTAAATGGGATCAGACTTCCAACTACTCTTTGGAAAAAGACAACCACCTCTTTGGTTTGTAATAAATGGGATCAGACAAGTCTGGCCGTGGGTCTGATTTTTTTTTTCGAATACCGAAATCAACTTCAAAGATAGCCTCTTTGATAAAATCGAAATCTGTGGTGGGTTTGATTTCTTTCACACAAGAAGAAAAAACTATTTGCTTCTTGTTCTTCTCGTTGCAACTGTGAAGCGAGAATTGCACTGCCGGATTTGCTCGTCTCCAAGAGACAAATCTTCAGGTGATGTCGAACTGGTGGTTCGATTTTTTTTCGCAGTGGCGTGGATCGACGTGTGTGACTTCACCGCCGATCAAATGAGCACGTTCTTGGTGGCGTTGGCGTGATCTGAAGGACCTCGCCTTTGCACTCAAAAATTGATTTTGAGGGAGCTATTTTTTTTTGGTTGAAAAATAGCCTTGAGAACTTTTCGGAGGTATGCACTCAAAAATTGATTTCGAAGGTATGTTTCTTTCTGTGAGGGAGAATTTTTTCGGATAAGAGCCTGTAGCTCTGATACCAATTTGTTGG